>CAUYUJ010019804.1:280000-492500 GCA_963575745.1 Prorocentrum cordatum
CGTGCGACTGCCACCATTCACGCCACCCATCTGCTGCGCCAAGTGGGAATTCGCCTAAGCGTGTCCCGACAGTTCCGTCACCTCGCCGCTGGAGGAACAAGTCTACGTGTGTGTGTGTGTGTGTGTGTGTTCGGAATTTTTGGCCGATGGGGAGGGTCCCAGTCGCCACGGCTTGGATTCGCCTCGAGATCCCGGCCAGACCGCCTTCCATGAAAGGTTTGGGGGTCGTCGTCGTCGCCGTCGTGGTGGCGGTGGTGGCGGTGGTGGCGGTGGCGGTCGTCGTTCCCTAGACTTGCATGCGTCGCAGAACAGATTGTGACGAGCAATATTATTTGACATCGGCCTCTTGGGGTCGTTTTCGGGCGCCGCGGCGCCGCGGCCGTCATACAGCGATCCGAGACGAAGGGCTCCCCCCCACCCCCCCCGGCAAGGGGCCCGTGCCGCGGAAAAGACCACGACTCTGGAGGCGTTTGGGGGCAGGTGAGCGACGAATGGAACGGGTTCGTTTTCATCGACATTGGCACGTCAGTTGCCCGCGTAAGTTCGCGCGTGAGCACCCTCTTCTCCACGCGGTGCGCCACTTTGGCGGCCGCGTAAGCCACCGTGTAAGGTCGCTAGATCACCTCGCGTAAAATCCGTTTCTTTTCATCGCCCAGGTGCCGCTGCCCACCCCTCCGACCCAATAGCCCCCACACATCTCCAAGACACCCCCCAAACCTGCCCCACCCTTTCTTCTTGTTGCCCTTCAGCATGGCTTCTGGATGGGAAGATTCTTGTCCGGCTGCATCCTTATCGGCGTGGCTGGATTCGCTGATTCGTCGCTTCTGGTCGACTCGCCTCGCGCCTGGGTCCGAGGCGCGGGTATCCAGCATCGGCCTTCGCCCCCGAGGGGGTCGCAGTGCCTTCCCATGCGGGGGCCGCACTGTGGATTTGCACATGGCCGAGGTCTTTGCCGAGGCGGCACGGTGGGCTTGCACATGCTTCCGTAAGGGCCCGCTGGGGTCCGAGGAGGGCTTTTTTCTGCCCCACGATGACCCAAATGAGCCCTCAGTTGGCGCCAGAGGCCGGCCATGGAGAGCGATCGCTGCTCTGGCTCGATCGCGCGTGCGCCAGGGGCGCTCTGACCACGTCGCCAGCTTTCCCGGCACTTCCTCTTCAGTAACCGCATGCCGATGATAATAAAGGGACCCCCCCCTTCAGTGTTTAGAGTTGATTATCGTCGCCCTATACAAAATTCAAATTGGGCGGCGAGCGCTCAGGCCGAACTTCATTATCACCTCGAAACGCTATGTTGAGATAGCAACATCAAGCGACGTTGATATAGCAACATCAAGCGAAGCGATCACACTTTTTCAGGATGTGTCAAGCGAAACAAATCATTTTGGGAGGCAGACTCAAACGAAACGAGCAATGTTCTTATTATTATTCTACTTTCCTCTTCTTCTTTTATATTTCTATATGTCCTCACGCTCGCCTGAACTTTTTTATCCCTGGGGTTGATTATCCATGGAAAATGAAGCACATGAGCTACCCTACACGAGCACTAAAAAAACAATTTTCATAAAGCGCTTGTACATTAAAATTGATAGATTTGGAACTTTGGATTTTTCCTTTCTTCGTCCTCTTCTTATTATCCTCTTCTTCTTCTTTCTTATTATTATTCTACTGTATTCTTCTTCTTTTATATTTCTCTCTATCCCCACGCTCGCCTGAACTTTTTTATCTCTGGGGTTGATTATCCATGGAAATTGAGGCACATGAGCTACCCTACACGAGCACTTACAAAAAAACAATTGTCATGATAGATAAGCCATTGTTGATGATATTTCTATGAAAACTAAACGCCAAGGATGTCTCAAAACGTGCTCGGCTTGGTCTCCTCTTGATCATCTCTTACTTCGAGATTATGCTGAGGTCTACTGGGCTACTTTTATTATCTCTCCCTGAACCCCGAACTTTATTATCCCCTAGTGTTTATTCTCACGGGCATGAGGTTATCGTTTAACCGACCCCTATCCCGGCCTATTCCCATCTCCATTCCCATCCAGACCCCCACCATCTCACCCCCTGAGTTGGGGACATACCCCTCCAAACCCGCAGTGAACGGCCCACATCACCATCTATGGGGGCAATGACATTGGCCAGTGGCGCGCAGACCGCGCCAGTGGCGATGCGAGCCAGTGAAACGATGCTCACCTCCCGGGTTGATCTGGCGCGGCGTTCGGTCAGGCGCGTCGGTCGGCCAACCAGCTCGAGAGAGGGCGGGAGAGGCCGGGGACGCCTGCAGGAAGCCCGGGCGAGGCACCCACGGGGGCGCCAAGCATGGTCGGCCACACGCAGAGGGGGGTATCGGGAGGGGGGAAGGTCCCACAGAGGCAGAAGTGTTTCTTAGGAGGCCCGGGCCTCGTCCGTAGATGAAGGGCCGGCGCCTTCTCAGAAGCAGGCTCCTTCTATCAGGAGGGGAAGAAACACACAGACACAATTAATCGGCGATTCCCAGAAAATATGGGAAAATATGGGAAGTGGGGGGGAAGACAAGAACCCAGAAAATATAGGAAAACATGGGGGGTACTTTTATTTGTGTGTATTTATTTGTGTGTCCCAGTTCCCCTTCATTCTAAGAAGCCTTCCCCCCTCCTACCCCCTGGTGCGTGCCGCCAAGAGAGGGCGGGAGAGGCCCGGGACGCCCGCAGGAGGCCCTCGGCCCGCGGACGGGGCGTCCGCCCGGCAGGGCGCCAAGCACGTGGCCCCCGTGGGACTGCGTGTTGGCATCGAAGCCGAGTTCACCCCTCCTCCTCCTCCTCCTCCTCCACCTCCACCTCCTCCTCTTCCTCCTCCTCCTCCTCCTCCTCCTCCTCCTCCTCGCCCACGGGGGGGGCCAACCACGTGGGCCCCGTGGGGCCGCCTGGGGCCCTCTGGGGGTCTGCGGGGGCAGCAGCCGCACTCTGGGGGCCCTCGGGAGCAGATGCCAGTGCCCGCACTCTGGGTGGGCTGTTAGTCGAGGGGTAGGTGACTAACCTTCCGGCGAGGCTTGCCCATCCCCCCCCCCACCACCTCCTCCTCCTGATCTTCCTCCTCCTTCTCCTCCTCCTCCTCCTTCTCCTCCTCCTCCTCCAACCCCCCCTCCACCCGTTCCGACATCACGTGCCCAACACCCCAAGCGGTTCCAAGGGGGGCGCGATTATGGCCCCATCCAGCTTAGACGGGCTCACGGTGATGTAGGTAACGGCGATGTAGGTGTCGGTCGTGTGGGTCTAACGGCGACGTTGGCCCCCCCCGCGGCGCGGATGCGCCACCCCCGGCGCAGGATGGGCAATTTTCCCAAGGGTACCCTTGCATCCTTGCCTCCGCGTTCCATCATTGGCCACTTTCGTCGGCCGCGCTCCGCTCGAGAGGCTTCGACATGGGCGTCCAAGGCCCTTGCATCCTTACCGCGCATCCTTATGATACGGGCCGACTGTACTGCATGTCGCGTCGCGCACCCAGGCGGAGGGTGAGCCGGGCAGAAGCGGCGAGCCAGGCAATCCAGGCATGGCGGCAAGGCCGCAGCCTGCCCAGGGGCTTCCTCCCCGACTACACTGGAATTCCCCCTCTGAGTCAACCCCAGACGTCGGCGGTCGGAGCGTATCGGTTGGCGCGGCGTGGTGGGGTGCGCTTGAGCGTCCAGTAGCACAGCGCGCTCGGCAAGCGCCTGCACGCAGCAACCGAGCGCACTCCCGTGCTCCTGCTTCTTGTTTCTCCCTCCTCCCTCTCTCCCTTGTTACTTCCTGGGGGCCAGCGCGCTTGGCGCGCCTGCCGCCCTTGTAAGGCCGCGTGGCGGCGGCAGACTCGTCCGTTCGTTCCCGCGCTCCCTCCGCACTCCTCCCTCGTCGTCGTCGTCCCCAGGCCTCCCAGCGTCGTTGTTGTTGCGACGTGGGTGCAGTAGCTCTCGGCCCAACTGCTGGGCTCAGTTTGTTCTCCTCACGGGTAGACGACGTGGCCCCTGGAGCTTGGACTCATAAACTACGCTTGTCGTCACTATGTCGGGACAGTGGAGGTCTGGGTCGATCTGTCCTAGACTGCGGTCCGACCATGGTTTCGAGGCGCATCCAACTGTGGCCACGGGACCTCCCAAAGACGCCCTCCACAGGGGGACCACGTCAAGATCCTCCCCCCTCCCTCGTCGTCGCCGCCGCCATTGTCGTCGTCCGACCAGAAAATAAATTCACAATCGGTCCCGGAGCCCTCCTGGGGCCCATCCTGGCATGTTTCTCGAGCCCCCTGCCGTGACAACGAGACCCCCCAGAAACGCCAGAGACACACACACAGACACACACACACACATACGTTTACCCTGACCCTTACCCTTACCCTTACACTTACACACACACACTTACACTTACACTTGCACTTGCACGTACACTTACTCGTCCACTTACATGTACACGTACACTTACACTGACATGCACAATGATATTTACATTCACATGTATATTTAGTATTTGCACTTGCACTTGAATGTACACTTACACTTACACTTACCAACTTACAGTTACCATTCACGCTGACTCTTACTCTTACACTTACACTTACACTTACACCCACACTCACACTGACACTTACAAGTATTATTACACTGCCACTTATACTTACACTTTTACACTTTCACTTTCAATTACACTTGCACTTGCACTGACACTTACCTTTACACGTACATGTACACTTACACCTACACTTACACTTACCCTTACACTTACACTTACATTTACACTTACACTTACACTTACACTTACACTTACACTTACATGTACACTTACACTTACACTTGCACTCACACTGATACCTACACTTGCACTCACAATTTCACCTACACTTACACTTTCACTTTCACTTTTACTTACACTTACAGTTGAACACACACACACACACACGCACCCGAAACGACGACGACGACGTCGCAGCCGTCACCTCACCGCCGCCGCCGCCGCCGCCGTCGTTTCGCCGCCGCCGCCACCGTGGGCGCCGCCACCGTGCTGGCCCGAGGGCCGCCCGAAGGCCAGCCGAAGGCCGCCGCGGGCCGCCGAGGGCCTCAGATTGGCTGCCGCAGGCCGCAGGCAGCCCATGGCCGCCGAGGTGATTGTTTCCTTATTCGTTGCTTTGCCGATCGGCGCGGGCCCTCGCATCCCCCACCCCTGGAGTAGAGCTTTGCTGTTTTTGGCGCCTGTTTCGAGCAGGTGGGGTCCCTCTCCCATCGGACGCACTGTTGCAAGCAGTTGCGCTAAGCAGAGGTCCGGAGCCAGACCCCCCCCTCCACCCCCCCTCGCCAAATATGAAAGCGCTCGCGAGGGCGTCTCCACCGTTCTCAGGAGCACCTCAGGGAAGTATAAATGGGCTCAGGGGGAATGCATCGACCCCCAATCGCCCATTCATCGCTCAGAGGGGCCTCTAGAGCCCACCCCGCACAGGTGCGTGCGGTTTCGGCATTGGTGGCCTCTCGCCGACGTGTCGCCGATTCCAAGTCAGCGTTTCCTGCCCTGGGCCAGTCCCCCCCGTCGTTCCCCTCACGCCCTGGCTGGGCCTGGAGGCGGATCCAGCCGCGTCGACGAGGCGGAGCCTCAGAGAGGTCACAGCGCGTCCAAGAGGCGGTCAGGAACTTTGGCTTCGCGTACCGCGCCGCCAGTTCTGGCCCGCTAGGCCTCGGCGCGACACGCGAACCCTTTCCAGTCCCCAAGCCTCGGCGCCCCGAGCCTCTCCCAAATCTCCCAACCCGCGCAGCGGAGCGACGCGCTGTCCGCTCGCAAGGCATGCAGCGTGCCGCTGGGGCCGCCACCGCGGCACGCCAAGGCACCGTTCCTGACCGTGCGTAGCCCCAATGCTGATTATAGATCGCCGCCGCCGCCGAGGCCGCCATGCCTCCCCGCAGGCCCTGCGTGCTCCCACCCAGCGCCCCCTCCGCCGCCGTGCTGTCCGTCGCTGTCGCCGTGTTCGCCAGCGCCGTCAGCGTCGCCGCCGCGCCGACCCGAAGGCCCAGTGCGCCCCGCCAGCGGGCACGCCCAGCGGGCGGGCGCCCCCGTTTCCGCCGTCGCCGTTGTCCGCCGTCGTCGTTGGCTTCGTCGTCGTCGCCGCCCGTCGTCCGTCGCCGCCGCCGCTGTTGTCCGGCGTCGGCGTCGGCGTCGGCGTCGGCGTCGGCGTCGGCGTCGGCGTCGGCGTCGGCGTCGTCGTCGTCGTCGTCGTCGTCGTCGTCGTCTCCTCCTCCTCCTCCTCCTCCTCCTTCTCCTCCTCCTCCTCCTCCTCCTCCTCCTCCTCCTCCTCCTCCTCCTCCTCCTCCTCTTCCTTCTCCTGAGACCCTGAGACGCTGATGGCACTTGTGTTCTTCGAACGCTGCCGCTTCTCCCCAGGGAGGCCCGGTCGAGCCCCCTTCTGGGGGAGGAGACCAGAAGACCAAATTAGGGGCCGAGGCCCCCCAGGACAGGAGGGACGGAGGAGGAGAGACAGATCCTGAACATCATCATATCATAATCTCACGAGGAGTGGACTAAGAGGTTAGAGGTGGCGGCGGCAAGTCACTGGCGTGGCAGCAGTGAACAGGCGGGCGGGGCCCCTAAGGGCCAGGTTTTCTTGTGGCTGAGCCGGGTCCTCTCTCCTTCGGGTCTACTGGCCCCTTGCGGCCAGCGCCCTGGAGAGCGCCCAGTGTCCCTCTCGTCTGAGGTGTCCTTGTGTACTCCCGCATGGATAGCGGTTGCAGGCGGTGGCGTGCTGCTCTGGTGGCACGAGGCAGTAGCCCGAGTGGCAAGACAAGTTGCTTTGGCGGCAAGAGGCAGGTTGCCCTGGCGGCAAGGTTGCCCTGGCGGCAAGAGGCAGGTTGCCCTGGTGGCAAAACACGTAGAGGGCTGAGGCAGGCGGTGCAAAGAAGGAGTTAAGGAGTTCGACGTGGGTGAAAAGGCGGTGGAGGTGGCGGTGGAGGTTTGGAAGGTTTAAAGTGGTGGTGCGGAGACTATTCCGCGGGGCCCACTTAGGGTTGCCGCTCGCAGCGGGAAGGGCCCAAGGGCCTCTCCCTCTGCCCATAGGAATCCCCCACATGCGTCCCAGAGGCCGACGGCGGAATCCCTCGCCTGCAAGCAGGCGTAGGGGTCCCAGCACGTCGGCCTCTTGGCCGCCTCGGGGGTTTCCACCAAGCTTGACGGAGGTTTGGACCCTTCCCCAGCGGTGGCGCGAGGCAGCACCGACCACGCTCGCCAAGGTAGATGGCAGAAAGGCTTCACCCCCTGCACCTAAGAACCCCCCCCTGAGCAGCCACCATCCCCACGACTGGCACCCTCCCCCGCCGAGGCAGGAGCAGGGTGCCCGGATCCTGGGGAGCGGTGGCTGCTTGGGGGGGGTCCACCGTGCCCGGGGGTGGCTCCTGCCACCCGTGCCCGTGGCTCGGTGGGGAGGAGGAGGTGCCCTGGTGGCGGTCGGGCGGCCGCGGCCGCCCCGGCCCTGGCCAGGACGGCCTGCGGCGAGTCCGAGCCCCCGTCCGCCCACGTGTACCGACCCAGATTCCACCACAGGAGGGGGGGTCCAGGAGATTGGGTGGGGAAGGCGGGGGCCGGCGGGGCTGCAAGAAGGTGAGCCGGCAGGAAGCGGGGGTTGGTGGAGCCCTCGTGTGTACGCTGTGGGCGGGGACGCCCCTCGGGGACCCACACGTTTCTCGTAGTAGTGGTCTGCGCTCAGGTGGGTGAGAGACCCCCGTGGGGACCCACGCTGATCGCGGTCGCCACTGATGTCCACGCTGTAGGTCTGCCACGAGGAAGTAGGTTCCCATACCACCAGCTATGCTGCTTCCGTCTTACGGTGAGTCCGTACTTGTCGTTAAAGGATCGTGCAGATATGGGGGTGGGAATGTAGCAGTTGGCAGTCCTGTCTGCAATGCAGCACATGAGGTACGTGAGGACATGCCGCACTGATTGGTCGCCGTTAGGCCGGTCCGATCGCGAGGATTGCCTCGTGTTGTGGGCGATCAGGGGGTACACCCTGCGAAATGCTTAAGAAATCATGGGTTAAGAAATTCATAGTCTCAGAACTTGAATAAAAACCCAACATTTCCATTAAAATCTTAAGATTTACATTGAGACGTTAAGAATAATCGAGACTATGGCCGAAAACTTAAGTTTCCTTCAGCATCGCCTAAGGTGTAGTCTCCTGATTCGCCGCAGGTGGGTCGTGCTGGTCGGCCTGGATGGCTTTGGCGGGGTCCGCGCAGGTCCGCCGTGGTTTCCAGGGGTCGGGCCGCAGAGCGGGAAGGCTTCCTTTTGTCCGTCTCCTGCGGGCCGCCGTGCTGGATGATGCTGTGGTGTCCGCTGTGGGCTGGGTCGTTGCCGGCTTCCATTCGCGAGGTGGGTTAAATTCGGGGGCGGACAGAACCCCCAACAGTGACACGTCGATTAGTGAATTGTCCGTTTTCGGCTCTCGAGAGGGCGCCGCGGCCGTTATTTTCCAGGCCTGCGCCCGCCAGGTTTGGGCCTGAGGTCGTTTTCACTAAACCACGTTTTACTAAAGGGGGGTCTGTCCATCCCCGATAAATACGTCCCCCTCAGTGTTGTGGACCGTGATCATGCTGCGGATCGTAGTAGCTGTGCTGGTGTCGCCGATAGTGTGCTGCTGCGTCTGGTGTGGTCCTTGGCGGTCCGCGGTGCTGCTCACTTCGGTTCTGGGCTGCACCAAGTTGGCGTTGTTGGTCGGGTCCACTGCACTCGGTCCTGACGTCGGCTGCTGTTGGTCCTGGTGTCCGAGTTGGAGTGATGTTGTCCCGATGTACGGCTCGGTAGGTGGCAGCAGGTCGTATACAGTCGGTGGGTCGGGTGTCGGCTGTCGATTCTGCTGATGCTTTGGCTCGCCCTCGGGCAAAGGGGTCTGGTTGTTGATGAGCTCGGCCATCTTGACCATTGCCTCAATTGCGATGTCCTTCTGTCAGTCGGTGGCAAGGACTGGCGTGGGTCTACATGTAGGGTTGTGTCGTATGGCTACGTTGATACCCATGAGGAGGTCTCCCTTCTGCTGTAGCGCCTCTGCTTGCTCAGGCATGTCGTCGTGGCTGTGGCACTTCGGATAGGTCAGCATGTTAGCCAACTGGTGATTGGCGTAGTTAGCCAAGCCCCTTTGTCGCTGATGTATGTAGAATGGGTGTGCGTCCCGCAGCTCGAAGGACACGCGGTAGTTGTTGAGAGTTTATTCCATGTGCGCCATGACTTGGTCGTATTCGATACGGAGACCGTCCGTTGTTGCGTCCCTGTTGGCCTCTGTTGCGTCGGCCGAGTCGAGCATCTGATCGTAGTCGTAGGCGATCGCTTCGTAGGTATGTATATTTGACAGCACGTGCTCGCGGTCAGATACGTCGTCCTTGATCATGACAATAAGGCGCTCGATGATGTCGTGCATGCGGTTTTTGGTCTTCACTCCTGTTGACATGCCTCGCGGCGGTGGAGGTGGGGGTCGTTTTGCGACCTTGATGGCCGCATCTCGCTTGCGCTTGGTTTCGTCGTGGTTGGCCTTGGGGCTGTTGCGCCCCAGCCCGTAGTAGTTTGGCCCACTGTTGCCCCCATAGTTCCTCTTGTTCTTTCGTGAGTTGGTCGGCAGTGGCTTTACAGGTACCTCCTGCCATGGCTGAGGTGTTCTCAGTTGCTTGCCCTCGCTGCCGCATGCTGGTCCTGCAGTGATGGGTTGCACGATGGGCGTTGGCGTCAGGATAGCAGGTGGAGCTTTGCAGCGCAGCGGGAGGTACGCTACATTCGTTGATTGCGTTGATGTCATTGGCATGACCTCCGTTGGTTCTATTGTGGTGTGTAGGCTGGGCACGCAGGTTGATGCTGGCAAATGGTCCTCATTTTCGAATGGGCCGCAACAAGATCCTCCTAACATCGTCCTCCTTTGTGGGGGGGTGCTCGTGGCGGCCACGTAGCCGCGCGCGCAGAGTTGCCGTGCCGATCTTTCGCCGCGTCAGGACACTCGGGCCGAGGCTCCTGGCGCTCCCGAGGGGGGGCCAGCGCGCACCCCCCCGAGGCCGAAGGCGGGCCGGTTTTTTTTGGAGGGGGGGCTGCTTCGCGACGGCGCGAGGCGTTCCGCTGCCGCTCGTCGTTTTCTTGTTGGGGTCGCTTCGCGACGCGCGAGGCTCGTCCGTCTTGTGGCTGGTCGCTGCGCGACGCGAGGACGCCGTGTCGGGGGCCCTCCCGGGCGCCGTGCTGGCCCTGGCCGGCCTGCACCCCCCCCTCGCCTCGCCTGCCAGCGCGGTCCCTCCTCTGGCCGCCCTCCGCGGCGCGCCCTCGCCGCAAACCTCGGCCGCGTGGCCCCGCCACACCTCGGGGTGCCGGCGTGCGGTCTCTCCTGCGGCAAGGGCCCGATCTGCCACCCTCCTCCTCCTCCTCCTCCTCCTCCTCCTCCTCCTCCTCCTCCTCCTCCTCCTCCCTCCTCCCTCCTCCTCCTCCCTCCTCCTCCTCCTCCCTCCTCCCTCCTCCCTCCTCCCTCCTCCTCCTCCCTCCCTCCTCCCTCCTCCCTCCTCCCTCCTCCCTCCTCCCTCCTCCCTCCTCCCTGCCCGCCCTGCCCCTAGGAAGAAACAGCAGTTTACTGTACAGTGGAGGCACATGCCAAGAAACACCCTGCTTGCCTCCAGGGTGCCCTGGGTTGCTTGGCTGTCGGTGGTTTTTTGCTATGGAGAGCGTCGCGTTCCTACGCCAACAATCCATAACGTCCTGGGGTCTCAGGCTGGGTTTCTTGTGGAAGGTTTCTTGTGGTCGAGCCTCATCCGTCCTCCCTCCCCAGACCCCCTCGCGTCGTGACAAAAATCGCGACGGGATTCCTTTTTGCTCTTTTCAGCCCATTGGGGCCCTCATCGGGCCCCAGGACCGTCAACAAAAACGACCCAGGATGGACAGATGGTCCAGACAGATGGTCCAGTGGAGTGGGTCAAGACCTCCAGGGTGTGGGGTCCACGTTGTGACCAAAATCATGACGTCGCGATCCGGGTTCACTGGACTCCCCCCGTCGGATTGAGGGATAGAGGGATGCAGACACGGATTCCGTCCCTCCACCCTCCGTCCCTCCTCCCACTCCCCCCTCTCTCCCTCTCGCCCTGCCTCGCCCTCCCGCGCCTCCTCCCCTCCGCCCCTCCCTCCCAGGCCCCTGACGCCATGCTTTTGTCGCGCAGCGTGGGCCCGCGGGGGTCTTCACCCGTTCCCCCCGGCGCCCAGCTCCTCGCCCCGAGGCGGTGTTTGTGCTGGCGGTCCCCAAGGTTGTCTTGGTGAGGGCCCCCGGGGCGAGGCCGAGCCACGCTGTGGTCGGCTTTTCCGCTGCGCTGGATGCCGGGGCGCCTCCCCCCCTCCCTCCCCTCGATTATATACTTCAAAGTCGTCGGGCATGTCCCTCCACAGGGGAACGGTTCAAGAACAATAACAAGGATCGTATGTTGAAGACTTGCCGTGCTTTTTTTGACTGTGCTTGCTTATGGTTTGACTACGGTTTATGTTGTTCCGGAATCCGCCTGTAGGGTACATGCCCGACCGAAGTCTATGCCCGTGCGATTACACGGCAGTCGTTGAAAGTATATCTTGGGATTCCCAGGGCCCAATCTACTTTAGGCGCCTTCCTACCTCAAGAGTCGAGTGGCTGTTGTCCCTCTTCTCTCCTCTCCAGGGGGCGGGCGGCAGCCCAACCTGCTTCCAACGCAACCCCACTTCATGCTTCTACCCACTTCCTTCGACCGACGTGTATGCGTGAGCTGGCGAATCCATGCGTGAATCACATCGCCCACCATCGGCAGGAGTACCTTTCCCGCCTTGGTCAGAGGTTGTGGCCCAAGTTGTTCAGCAAGGCTGAGCAACCCCACAGGGCCACTTGATTCTTTATTAGCCGACTACGTCGAATCGCTCGTTCTCGTTCTTGTTCCCCGCCCGCGCGGAGGTGGAAGGCCACCCCGGCCATGGAATGCCCCAGGCTGCCGCTGGCCAGCACGGCACAGGCCCTCGTCCCCCTCTCGGCGGGGCCCCGCTGTGCGCTGGGTTGGGGAGGGACCCAACACTGTCACGGCGGCCATCAGTCTTGGCGTCAGGACGGAGGAGGAAGGGAGGAGGAGGAGGAGGAGGAGGAGGAGGAGGAGGAGGAGTCCGTAGCCATTTTGGCTCAAGTCTCTAGCGATTTGCTCGAGGACGAGAGTTTTGTGGCAAGGGGATTTCGCGGACCAAGTATCTTTGCACCCGCGGGTGCTTTCTCACATCTTCGGTACTGTAGCTTCGCTCTTACCGATACATTCGATATTGCTGGTTTCTTTCATTGGACTTGCCCGAACAAGTGGTGCGGGTACGAAAGGAGCTTTTCTTGGAGGGCGATGTGTCGCGTGAGCAAGCAAGCGCCTCTCGGAGTCGCCGAAACCAAGCCAGCAGGAGGCGCGCGAGGCAATGGGATTCAGGGGCCACCTTCGCTTGACGCTCCGTCAAAGGGTCATGACGTGTAGTTCGCCGGCGCTCTCATCGCTATCTATGCCCGCATGCCCGATGAGGATTTCAAATCCCCCTCGTTTTCGTTCGGTCTCTCCGCTGAGCAGGTCCCACGTGTTGTCAGCAACAGACTGATCGATTCGGGCGCGCCCGAGCCTGCCTCACGCGCCGCTCACCGGGATACCGACGCGTTGCGCCAGCATGTCAGCCAGGCCCAGGCAAAGCATGATAAGTCTCAGTCCGCTGCCGCTCCTTTCATGGCGCACATGACGGAGTGCAAGCAGAACATCAACCACCTCAAGCTGGAGGCCGACGCAGCCGACGCCAAGGCTGCCGCGGCCTACGCCGCCATGGCCTCGCAGGGCGGGGGCATCTCGGCAGCCGCGGCGCTCCAGCAGACGCGCGGCCTCCTCGCCGCTATGCAGCAGCCCGCGCCAGAGGAGGCCGCCCAGCTGGAGGGGCTCGTGCAGGCAGCTGCGCAACTCGCGGGCCCCCCCCGCCCGCGGGCCCCGCGGCTGGCCAGCCCGAGCTGGCCAGCGGGCCAGGGGCGGCAGCGGGCCCCACGGGCGGCACGCCCGCTCCTGCTGCTGGTGTTGGCGCTGGTGCTGGGGCCGGCGGGACGGGCGACGACGAAAACGCGGACGCCCCCGTGCAACCTGCCCAGGATCGGTCCATGTCCACCGACCCCGCCAGCGGCTTCCTCCGTGAGTTCTCGGCAGCCTCGGGTCTCGCCGTCCCCGATGGCGCCGCAGAGGATGCCAAGTCAGTTGCTGGGGCCAGCGACGGCGCTCTTGAGAAGCACGGCTTTTCGCGCAAGCTCTTCACGATTTCATCGAGTCCACGCAGGGGCACCAGGGTTAGAGGGCGCGCACCATGTCGAGCGTTTAATCCCGAGGTTACCTTCACCACGGCCAACGTCACTGGCCGCGTTGGCCTTGACTGTGCTCTTCAGTGCCAGGAGGTGCTAGACGGCGCCGCCCTGGCTGCTCAAGAACGTAATTTTGTCCAGGTCCAGGCCTGGGAAGCTCGCTTACGTCACTTGGGATGGTCCGCCAAAGGCTTGGCGGCGCACACTACCCCAGCAAGTGGCACCACTGGCGGTATTTTCCAGAAGGTGCAACGGAGGATCGGTATGGCAGAGCTACCTGGTCAGAGCTTCTGTGCTGCCGATGCGCGGGTCAGCATGCCCTTTCCGTCCTGCAGCCTCATGGGGTACTCTGGGCCAGTGTCTACCCGCGTGACTCGCCAGGGCTCTCGCCGCAGAATTATTCGAAGCGATTGACCATGTTGGGTGGCATCTTGCATCGTTGCGGGACGCCGCTCGTTGCCTCTGGCGATTGGAATCTGACCCCCGAGGGAGTTCAAGGTTCAGGCTGGGAAGACACGCCCAGCGCAGCGTGGCTGGCGCCCGCTATTGCCGCATGACCCCAGGGCGCCGTGTGCACGCTGGACTGGTTCACAGTCTCTGAGGGCTTTCGCTACGGAGCTCAAGCATGCGTCCACGCCGCCGCCGTCGGCGCCGAGGACCACGAGCCAGTGTTCAAGGGCTCCAATGTTTCCCGGCGTCCGCGCGTTAGGGTTCCCAGGCAGTTCCCGCTCATGCGACTTGATGGATGCTATCTCCCGTCCGATCGCTGGCGCGCAGTGCGCGAGTTGGTCGAAGGATTAGCTCATGTGGGGGGTGCCCGGCAGGGCTTCGCCACCGTCGTCGTAGAGCAGGAGCCCCTCGAGATATACCAAATCCCGAAGGAGGAGCGCAGCAGCTGCGTCGGTCGAGCAGCGGAGCCGCGCGCGCGCAGGCGCCAGGCGCCGCCTGTTAAGCAGCCTCTTCATCCACGCGCGCCGCCTGCTGCCATCTAGTATCGCGCGCCCAGCCAAGCTCTCCAGGGGAGCTCTAACCCTCAGTGGGCACGCAGCCGCGAAGCCACCGTCAGTGTTTGCCAGCAGCTGCCGCGGTCCTCGGCCCCCCTCCCTTCGGCTCTCGCGGGTCCCTGGCGTGTCCTGCTGGACGCAGCTGCCGACTTGGACTGGGCGTGGGCCAACTTGTTAAACATTGAGACCCGAGCCGCTGCCGATCTCCAGCATAATCACGCCGAGAAGCGCATGGATCGAGAATGCAGAGAATGGGTCCGCAGCCACGGCAGTGCCGGTGGAGGTGCTCTCTACGATCTGCCCAAGCCTGTCGCACCTTGGCACTCGTGCCCTGCCTGTGAAGTGGACGGGGCAGCCTTCGCGCCGTCCGCCTTGCAGGAGCAGGAGATGCAGCTTCTGCCAGAGGGGTGGATTCGGTGCTGAAGCGCGGGGGAACTGGAGGATAAGATGCAGTTGCCAGCGGAAATGGGTCCGCCCTTGCCAGATTTCAGTTTCGAGGAACCGCGCGAATGTTTGCGCTCTTCCAGGGCCGTTAGCGGCGCTTGCTTGGATCAGATCAGCCCTCGCTTGCTCGACGAGCCCCCAAATTGAAGGGCCCGAGCGCCTTCTACGATCCATTCTGCGCGTCGAGAGCGCTTTCGCAAGGCCGCAATCGTGGGCGACATTGTCTTCCTACTGATGCGCCCTGGCGAACTGCGGCCCGCCGCGCTGCCGCGCGCGCGCGCCCGCGCCCAGCGGCGCCTCCGACACCCCTCGCTGCAGAGGTGGCAGCAGGATAACTTTCGCGTGTTCCGGCGGTTCACGTCGGGCAGGGGGCGGGGCTCGCGGTTTAGTTCCAAGCTGCCACCTCAGAGCGGGCAGTGGGACGAGGGCTCGCTGCAGGCACGGTGCTCCTTGACCTGCAGAAGGCTTTGGCTAATATTTGCCGCGGCGCCCAGCTGGAAGCGGCCATGCGCTTCGACTTCCCCTCGGGGCAGCTGAGGTTGGGCGCCGCGGGCGCAGGGATATGCAGGGGTTCAATCTAGGCCCGCCCTCGCTCAGCAGGCGGTGTTCGCAGGGTGCCAGCGCGAAATTCTCTGTCTGCAAATGGTCGCGCCCTCCCCCTGGGATGCCGCGCAAGCTGTTTCCCCGGGCAGACTGGGGGGGAAGTTCAGTTAGGCGTCGTTGTTGATGATTCGGGGATGCGCAAGGTCGGCTCAGAGCATCGCGTCCGCCGTTGTCCCGCCATGGTCACCGTCGCACTGCGCGGCGACATGGAGAATGTTCATCTGCCAGTCAGCCGCCCAAAGCGCCGCATCCTCGCGCCCCCCATGCGACTGCGGCTGCGTCTCGCTGCCGCGCCCCGGTCCTGCGAGGTCCTGGCCGCCCAATCTAAGCGGAATCTCGGGGTTGACTACGCGCGTGTCGGCAGAATTTGCAAGGGCGTCGAGCGCGACAGACGCGCTGCATTTGTCGCGCGCCAGGCTAATATTGTTTCACTCGCCGGCAAGCTTCGCAAGCGGCAGGTGCATAATATGGCCCGAGTTGCCGCCCAGGCCCCCGCCTCGCACAGGCCGGGGGTGGCGGGCGCCTCGGAGACTGAGCTGCGCGAGGCACGGTTCCTCCAGGCCTGTGCACGAGCCCGCGGGCTCTCTGGGCGCAGTGTCACGCTTCTTTTTGCATGTGACAGGCTTCCAGAAGGTTGATCCTGCCTGTGCCCTCTGCTCTGCCCCCCAGCTGCACCTCGCTCCAGCGGTCTGGGAGTCTTGGGCGCCCAGGGGAGTCCTCGCCTCGGGGCTCGAAAGGGGCCGCGCGGGCGCTCGAGGTGCACATGTCGCCCTGGAAGGCCATCTGAGGACCTCTCCAGTTGAGCTGCGTCTGCTCGCAGGGTGGGCGTCGACATTGACGGTCTTAATTGGTCGCGCCCGCTAGTTGGGGATTTCTCGCCGGCTGAGCTCTGTCCTCGAGCGATCGCTCGCTATCTCGATCAGATCGTTGCGCAGTGGCGCTGAAAGCGCGCGGCTGCGCGCCCCGAGCAGCCCGAATTCGAGGGGGGGGGGGGGGGGCGTGTTCGCGCCCGTCCTCGCGACGGCTTGAGGCCCGCGAGAGGGGCCATTTCGCTTCCGCCGTCGCCGGCGGACAGCGGTCTCACGCCAGGCAAGCCGCGCGGCAACTTTCCGACACTTGCGAGTGCCAGGTTTGCAGGGTGCACCAGGTACATTAGTTCATATGCACCTCTCCTGTCCAGGGCATGAGGCTGTTTTCCAGGCCGTGACCCCAGGCGTTGCCGCGAGCATGCCTGGGAATCTCAGTCGCCCTATCCGTCCGTCTTCTCGCGGAGAGGCCGCTCGCGCCGCTACCTGCCCCCTCCCCGCCCCGGCCCTCAGCTAGCTCCTTGACGGCGGCCTCCTCGACAGCGAGCTGCCCCCTCAGTCTAAGGGCATCGGCTGGGCCATCGTTTCGTCGCATGAGACACAGGCCGCCCCTGTCTGCGTCATCGCTGGAGGCTTCAGAGCGGGGTCGTATGACATCGACTTCGCTGAGCTCCGGGCGCTTTCACGTGCGTTGCGCGCCGCCTTGCCCAATGCAGCTGTCTGGGCCAGCTCGCAGTTTGTTTCCGACGGCATCTTCAAGAGGGGGCGAAGGTTTTCCATTTCTGCCAAGGCGGCCTGGGCAGACCTCTGGATTCGGGTGTGGGCTGCCATGGGGGATCGGGGTGGCATCGAGTCGCTTCGGTCGTTCAAGTTCAAAGCCCACGCCACTGCCGCCGACCTCGAGCAGGGGCGGATTGCCGACAGGACGGCCAGGAAAGCCGCCGCTGACACTCGAGCCCCCAAGCGTTGTCGCGCGCGCTTCCGCTCCCAGGCCGAAGTGCTGCCGTTTCTCACCGCCTGTGTCGGACGCATCGGTTGCAAGATAGCCGACGTCGATTGACTGCATGTTCCTGTCAACGCCCGTGGCGCTCTCAAGGAGGCCAAGATACAGTGCGTTGGTTCGCCGCCGCCTGTTTTTGTGTCGCCCGTTCCTTCCAGGGCTGATGTGACGCCGCGTTCCGCCGAGAGGCTCACCGCACGCACCAGGGTTTTCCCTTTTCCTTGGCCCCCCAGGTCCAGGGGTTGGTTTGCGCCGTCTGCGGGGCGGGGGGGTGTCAGTCTCCTTGCTGTGGCAAGCCAACTATTTGGGGTGCGCGGGTGCTTAAAGCTCTCGCCGACGGGAGGTACCTTCAGGGCAAAGTTGGGTGCCCCTGTCCGAGCCTTGGCGGCCCCGGCTTCTCGTCGAGAGCGGCCGGGCTCTTCGTCCCATGCATTTTTGTTTGTATGGGGGGCCCTGTCGCTGTCCCGCGCCTGGGCAGTCAAACCCACGCGTTGACCAAAGACTTTCGCTCCGATTGGTCCCCCCTGTTTTCTGGCAGGACGGAGGCGGAGGTGACCTCGCTCCCCATCCTCTTTTGCTCCGTGCCGAGGAGGAGGAGGAGGAGGAGGAGGAGGAGGAGGAGGAGGAGGTGGAGGAGGAGGTGGAGGAGGAGGGAGGAGGAGGGAGGAGGAGGAGGAGGAAAAGGGGGAGGAGGAGAAGAGGAGGAGGGAGGAGGAGGAGGGAGGAGAGCAGGAGGAGCAGGAGCAGGAGCAGGAGCAGGAGGAAGGAGCAGGAGCAGGAGCAGGAGCAGGGGGAAAGGGAGGAAAAGCAGGAGGTGGAGGAAGGAGCAGGAAGGAGGAACTGGAGCAGCAGGAGGAAGAGGAGGAGGAGGGGAGGAGGAGGGAGGAGGAGGGAGGGAGGAGGAGGAGGAGGAGGAGGAGGAGGAGGAGGAGGAGGAGGAGGAGGAGGAGGAGGAGGGGGAGGAGGAGGAGGAGGAGGACGCGGAGGAGGAGGAGGAAAGAGAGGACAGCAGTAGGAGGAGGAGTTGGAGGAGGAAGAGGAGGGAGAAGGAGGAGGAGGAGGAGGAGGAGGAGGAGGAGGGAGGAGGAGGACGACGACGAGGAGGACGAGGAGGAGGAGGACGCGGAGGAGGAGGAGGACCAGCAGCAGCCGCAATAGCAGCAGCAGGAGGAGGAGGGGGAGGAAGAGGAGGAGGAGGAGGAGGAGGAGGAGAAGGAGGAGGAGGAGGAGGAGGTGGAGGCAGAGGAGGAGGAACAGGAGGAGGAACAGGACTTGCTTTAGAGCGCGCGCAGTTCCCTCGGGCCTGCTCCTTCTCTCCCTCCTGGCCCTCGCCGTTCACCAGTTCCCGTGCGCTTGCCTCGCTTCGTCGGCTCGCCCTCCTCCCCTCCTCGTCGTCTTCTCGCCAAGACCTGACGCCCGGCGCCCCGACACCATCGAGGTGGCCAGTTTGACGCTAGCTCAGGCATCTTTCGAGGCCTGTCTCGGACCTCGGGGCCGTCTGCGGAAGCGTCCAGTCTTAGGGGGCCTTGAAACAGGTTGAGGCGCTGGACGTCTGGGTCGCCCCGAAGCTGTGACTCCTCCAACCCTGACGTCCTCGCGTCGTGAGCAAAATCACGACGGAAGGTTTTGACATGTTGTATTTCTGCATCTGGGGGCCCTCACCGGGCACCTGGGCCGTCAACTCAGCGACTCAGGATGGAAGACCAGTCCTTGGGAAAGGGCCCTGACCTGTGGGGAGGCACGTTGCGAACAGAAACGCGACGGCAGATGTTTGGGTCCCCAGACCTCCCATGTTGTGGCTTCTCCAATGTAGTCACAGGGTGTGCGTATGGGGATAGCTGCCCCTGCTCCTCGCTTCCAGGACCGCCCGAGACCTCCAGGACCTTCTCACCGCCCCGAAAGTTTTGATCTTCCAGTTTGCGTTGTTCCGACGTTGATCTTGAGATCGCCGCGTCTGCAAGCTGGCCAGAACACATGGTAGCGACTCCAGCGATGGGCAGTGGTTTTCGCAAGGAAGCAACAATTAAGCCTGCCACGGTAGATGCCTGGTGTGGGGGGCCGGCTAGGGCTTGGAAGGGCAGAGCCACCCTGTAAGCAGGCGTGGTGATTTGGACGTGAGGGGAACCAGAAGAAGCCTGATACCATATCGTTTCCTTGAGCGTGAGGATGACACCGACAGATGAGATGCTGTTCTTCTTCTTCTTATTATTATTATTATTATTATTATTATTATTATTATTATTATTTGTATTATTATTATTATTATTATTATTCGTATTCCGCTTTTCCGAGCTTCCGACGCAGCGATTGGCGACGTCGTGGGCTCCCAGTGCCCCCCGCGAGACCTGTTTTTGTTCGTCTCCCGCCGGTCCCCTGAGAAGGCCCGAAGTTTGGAACCCGCGGAGACCGAGGCCCAAGAAGCAAAGTATGACCAGCGCCGCGACTTTGTGTCGCGGCGCCGGGGAATAGAAATTCAGCGTAGTGAAAAGCTACATGCACCGGGTTTTGTCATTTCGGCTTCTCGCTGGGCCCCAGGATCGTCAAGATAAGGCTCGGGAAGAAGAGCTGGCCTTGGGGAAAGCGTTGGGCTACTTCCGGGGACCGCGCATTGCAAATGTCGAGGCGTCGGATTTCCACTGTGGCCCGTGCTCCGGTAGATTTGAAATATATTTCCCACCAAGCCTCTCGTACGGGCTGCGTCCGGACCAGGTTGGTGCGGCGGATCTGGCCGTGGCCGCGAGGGCGTTCCGGGTTAGACCCGAGAGGGCCCACGAGCGCGCAGGGAGCCCAGTCCGTCCTTAGTTTCCTCTGCCTGATGCAGCCACTACTCGGCGGCGAGCGAGGGGGGGGAATGATAATGAGAAGAAGAAGAAGAAGGCCTTCTCAGAAGGCTTGGAAGTCCCCCGGCCTTCTGAGAAGTCTTATTATCCCAGTGCGACCCTACCTAGGAGTTGGAGCCTCCAGGAAAGCAACATTAGCAGCAGCAATAGTGGATGCTGTGCTGCGCTATGCTATGCTATGCTATGCTCTGCTCTGCTCTGCTCTACTATGCTATGCTATGCTGCGCAATGCTATGCTGGGCTAGGTTGGGCTAGGCTAGGGTATGCTACGCTATGCTTTGCTTTGCTATGCTGCGCTGTGCTATGCTAAGCAATGCTATGATATGCTATGCTATGGTATGATATGATGCGCTATGGTATGCTATGCCATGCTATGCTATGCTGAGCTACGCTATGCTATGCTATGCTATGATTGGCTATGCTATGCTATGCTATGCTGTGCTAATACTGCGCTGCGCTATGCTCCGCTAAGCTAAGGTCAGGTGAGCTATGCTAAGCTAAGTTAAGCGAAGCTAAGCTAGGCTAGGCTAGGCTAAGCTAAACTAATCCAAGCTAAGCCAAGCTAAGCTGAGCTAAGCTAAGATGAGATAAGCTAAGCTAAGTTAAGTCAAGCTAAGCCAAGCTAAGCTGAGCTAAGCTAAGATGAGATAAGCTAAGCTAAGCTAAGCCAAGCTAGGCTAGGCAAAGCTAAGCTAAGCTAAGCTAAGCTCAGTTCAGCTAAGATGAGATAAGCTAAGCTAAGCTTAGCTTAGCTAAGCTAAGCTGGGTGAATCCAGGGGGCGCAACTGGTGGAACTGCGGGGCGGTTGCCGGGGGAACCGCCCGGGGTGGGGCCCATTACCCGCGCCTTTAAGCTTACCGAGCAAGAACCCTTCTAGGCAGAGCCTAGGTAGGGAATAAACCTTCCCCGCGAACCAAACACAATTTCTTAGAAGGCGCGAGGGCTTCTGAGAAGTCCCGCCGCCTTCTGAGAAGGCCTTCTCCTACTCATTTCCCCCCTCGCTCGCCGCCGAACTACACATCACCACCACCACCACCACCCCTGGCCAAGGCCTTCTTCCTGGACCCCAGGACGGCGCGCGCAGGACGCCCGAAGTGAACGGCCACGTAATAGCTGGGTACGATGCCCAACAGCAAACTCAGAGTTGTCCCAAGCGGACCACGGCCGCTGTTGGGCAGGCGGCCTTCTGTCTCAAGTGAACAGCGTCCGCGGCGACACAGACAGCGAATCGGGTGTCCCAAATGGACAGGAACTGGTGTCGGTCTTCGTGGTTATTCTCCCCGTACCCCTTTCGGATTTTGTGAGAGTGGACCCCCTGGTCAAGGCCAGGAGGAGATGCACGTCAACCCGGGGCCCAGTATAGGCTGTATGGCCTAGGCCAGGGGTGGTGGTGGTGGTGGTGGTGCCCAGCTGCATTCTGCGGAACCTCGCCGCCCTCCGATGCGTGCAGGGCTCGAGGGTCGGAGGCAGTGCATTGGCCCAGTGGAGCCTCGAAGCGACGCCGCTTCTCGGAAGCACCAGACTGCTTTCGAGGAGCCCCCCCGCACCCAGAAATCCGACGTCTCGAAAAAAAGTGCAACATGGTTGAACAAAAATTGGATCAGACCCCTGGACCCCATCATCCTGCGCAGTTTTTTGTTCGAGCCCGGTCGATCAGTGACGGTCGGTCCTGGGGCCCGGTGGGAGGCAGAATAGCCCAGCTCGAGAGAAAATTGCGACGCCGGGATCTCGGGGCCCCGAGGCATCGATCGTTCAAGAAGGATCCGTTTGCTGCAGGCGAGACTTTCTCATTGAAGGCGCAACATTTTTTATAAAAAAAGGACAGGAAGAATTGCCATGGCACCCCAGGCATGCCGAAAACTCAGG
The DNA here is from genome assembly GCA_963575745.1 of Prorocentrum cordatum. Lineage (NCBI taxonomy): Eukaryota > Dinophyceae > Prorocentrales > Prorocentraceae > Prorocentrum > Prorocentrum cordatum. The sequence continues at coordinate 301,875 of CAUYUJ010019804.1, forward strand.
GGGGGAGCACGCAGGTATGCAAAGCTCAGGAGGCTGGCCGCTCGCTTAACCTTCAGACTTGGAGGAAAGTAGTGCAACTTCAATCGTAGATTTGCTTGTTTGGGACACGCTCGTGTTTCTCTGTGTTCTTGTGCCTCGGGGGGGCGATTTCAGGGCCGTCAGAAACGAACCCTTGATGACAAATTTCCCCGAGGGAAGTCCCCCGGACGATTCTTCGACACGATCCCATCTTCTGAGACCTCCAACGCATTCAAAAGTACAGGACGAAGGTTCTGCGCCGTGCTCGCCCTCGAAAGGCCCTCGAGGGGCACCAGGACCGTGCAGGATGAACAACTGGTCCTCAGGAGGGGGTCGAAACTTCTGGGGACCCGCATTGAAAACATCCAGACTCGGATCTCTGGGCTCGAGCTGGATCGGTCTGCGGTTGTCCCCGGGGCCCGAAGCCGGCCCGAAAGCGCCAGGCGCGTGATTTCATCGCCGCACCGTTGGACCTCAGTGCCGCTGCGCGCCGACGGCCCCGCATCTCAGACCCCCGGCGTCATGATTTGTTCGTGCGGCGACCTCTGAAGGTCTCGACCTCTTGGGAAGGCCTGACGTCCGGTGCCGACGGCCCTGCAGGGGAAGGTCCTTCCCCTGCAGGGCCGTCGGCACCCTAAGCCCTCCACCATAGGAAAATGCTCAGGAAGGAGGAGGAGGAGGAGGAGGAGGAGGCGGACGACGACAAGGACGACGACGACGGCGACGACCACGAGGATGACGACGACGACGACGACGACGACGACGACGACGACGACCGACGACGACGACGACGACGGCCACGACGACGACGGCGGCGACGACGACGACGGTGTCGACGACGGCGACGGCGACGACGACGACAACGGTAGCGGAGGGGACGACGTCGACGACGACGACGTCGACGACGACGACGGCGGCGGCGACGATGGCGATGGTGGCGACGACGACGGCGTCGACGACGAAGACGACTGCGGCGACGACGGCGTCGACGACGACGACAACGGCGGCGACGAGGACAACGGCGGCGACGACGACGACGGCGGCGGCGACGACGACGACGACGGAGGGAGAGGTCCTGAGGTCCCTGCTGACAGGGGGACCACCCCCCAGTCCCCCTTCTCCATAGGGGGGGCCGCCCAGGGGAGGGAGGGGATGGAGGGCCGCTGGCCCCCCGGGTGGGCGGCAATCTAACCTGGCCCCCCCTCCCTCGACCCCCCTCCTCGGGACCCCCCCCTCTGCCTCGACCCCCCTCCTCAGGACCCCCCCCCCCTGCCCCCACCCGGGCCACCCCCCGTTACCCTTTCCCCTACTTTCCCCTTTCGTCAGGGAGGGGGATAATGGTAATGGTAGGGGAGGAAGTCGACTTCGCTACGACGTGTTTGTTACAACGATGATCCGTTTCTCGGGGACTGGCGACGACAACGACGACGTCGACGACGACGACGATGACAGCGTCTCACGCACGCCGCCTGGGCCGGCGGATGTTTCATGACCCGAGGGGGTCCGGGATCCCGCCGCCCCCCGACGCCGGCAGAGCTCAAAGGACCCAGCGGCGCGCCGGCCGGGCAGGGATCAGCCTGTAATCAGAGGCGCACCTGCTTGGCGGCCGGGGGGCAGGGTGGCCGCAATAGCCCGTGTTCCTGCGCCCAGGGGCCGGTGAGGCCCGAGGCCCAGCGCGTGCCGTCTCTGCCGCCGCCGCCGTCGCCGCCGCCATGGTCGTCGCCGCCGCCACCGTCGCCGCCGAGGTCGTCGCCGCCGCCGCTCTGGTCGACGTCGCCGCCGTCCTTGTCCTCGTCTTCGTCATGGTCCTCACGTCCTCCGCTCGCCGCCTCCTCTGGCCGCAGAATCCCCTGGAGAGCCGCTCGCTCCGCGGCCCCCCCCAGACCCCCCTGACTGAAGCCTCCCCCTCTCCCCTGTCGTCTCCTCCCCTCCCTCCGCCTCTTCGAGCCCCCCCCTCCTCCTCCTCCCTCCTCCTCCTCCTCCTCCTCCTCCTCCTCCTCCTCCTCCCTCCTCCTCCTCTGCTCCTCCTCCCTCCTCCTCCTCCTCCTCCTCCTCCTCCTCCTCCTCCTCCTCCTCCTCCTCCTCCTCCCAACCCGCCTCCTCCCTCCTTCCTCCTCTCCCCCTCCTCCCCCCCTTCCTCCTTCTGCCTCCCCTCGCCTCCCCTTGCCCCCTCTCTCCTCCTTCCGGCAGGGCGTCGTGGCCATGGAGAGGATACTTGGGGGCCGCTCAAAAGTGTGCGGGCGGGCGCGGGCGGGTCGCGGGCGGGTCACGGGTGGGTCGCAGGGTGGGTCGTGGGTGGGTCGTGGGTGGGTCGCGGGAAGGGTCGCGGGTGGGTCGCCGGGCGGGTCGCGGGTGGGACGACACTAAACAAGCAAACAAGCAGAGTCCTCGCCGCGAAACTCCACTTCAGCCACGTACCCATGGACAGTGAATGACCATTCGGCCCCTTACTCTGATAAACAACTCCTCAATGTCGCACACCCAGACGTGTCGGCAGGGCGGGCCAGGCTCTTCGCCTGAGACAGCCTCACCATGACTGACCCTGACGCCCTGAAGCTTGAATCTTGCAACAGCTTCACGGATGGAGGACGGGTCTTTTTCAACATGTGGTTCTCGTTTTAGCGCCGCGCGCGCATTCGTTTCTTGTTTGGAGTAGTTTCAAGGATGGAGGATCAGCGATGTTCAAAGTGTGGTTTACACGTCTGCGCCGCGCATATTCGTCTTAACAGTTTGCAGCAGCTGTAAGGATGGATGGTTTTGTTTCTTTGAACTGGCTGCCGCCTAATTGCCGAGCTCATTCTCTTTGAAAGCCTGCAGCAGTTTTAAGGATTCATATGGTTGATTTCGCAGGAAAGGTGTTCTTGCACGATCGGCGCTGAAATCTCAGGAATTGTGTGTGTTGGAATGATTGAGGATTTTCAGGCGGCTGTCGTCCAGCGTGGCATTCCCTGCAATGGTAGCATGTTGTCGGGACATCTGAAGAGGGAATTTGGAGGGAGGGATTAATGCAACATCGTTGGTGCGCCTTTGGTTTGCACTGGTACTCCTCCTCCTCCTCCTCCTCCTCCTCCTCCTCCTCCACCTTGCCTTCCATTCGCTAGCCCCTTCCTCCAGCTCCCCTCCTTCCCTCCCCTCCCTTCCTGCTTCTCATCCTTCCTTGCCTCCTTGTTCTGTTTCTCGTCCCTCTGCTTCACCGCCACGTCCTCACCACCAGGTGCTGTCCACGCAGTGCCCGGGGCGTGTCCCCACCTCTATTCCTGCGGCGCTTCCCAGCACAAAGCGTCGTCGAACCGATTGGTGCCCCTCCCCCTAGCTCGGGGGGGGGGCGCGCCCCCCCCCCACGCAGGATGCGACGCGTCGTCGACGCATCCTCTGATCCACTTGATCTACCTCCTCCTCCTCCTCCTCCTCCTCCTCCTCAGGTTCCCTCCTCTCCTCCTTCTCCCGCTTCCTCTCCTCGCACGGAAACAAAAATTATAGCCGGAGTGCAGTATCCCCAAACAGGGTTTTTAGACCCACTGCGGTTTCCAAGGTCGATTGCGTGCCCGTCCAGTGCGGGCTGGCATGGCATGTTAAAACATGCCTCTCCTCCTCCTCCTCCTCCTCCTCCTCCTCCTCCTCCTCCTCCTCCTCCTCCTCCTCCTCCACCTCCTCTTCATCCCGAACGGCATCTCGGAGCCCAGAGTTGCGAGGATGTCTCCAGCGTAACGGGCTGGACCACCTCGCGCGCGGCATTTCGGACCCCAGAGTTGCGACGATGTCTCGGGCGAAACGTGCTGCGAGGAAGTCTCAGGCGAAACGGGCCGGACCACCTCGAGCGCGGCGTCTCAGAGCTCCGAGTTGCGGGGGCCTCCTGGTGCCTCCTGGGACCTCCTGGTGACCTCCTGGGGCTTCCTCCTGGGCCTCCTGTGGCCTCCTGGACCCCACCTGGGGCTTCCTGAAGCCTCTTGGGGCTCCCAGATGGGAATATCTAACATGTGGCCGTCGGGGCCCTTCAAAATGGAGGGGGGGGCACAAGAGCAGGAAAAATCAACGAATCGACACCGGATGTGGATTAACTTGACACGTTCTGATAGGGTGCCTCCTGGGGCCGCCTGGGAGCCTCCTGGGACTCCTGCGGACCCCTGGGGCCTGTCCTGGGCGTCCTGCGGCCTCCTGAAGCTCTCTGGGGCCTCTTGGGGCTCCCAGGGTCCCAGGGGGGATATGTAACATGTGGTCTGCTGGGCCCCCAGGCTGGACCACCTCTTGCGCAGCATCTGAGAGCTCAGAGTTGCGAGAATGTCTTGTGCGAAACGGGCCAGACCACCTTGCGCACGGCATCTCAGAGCTCAGAGTTGCGAGGATGTCTCAGGCGAGATGGGCCGGACCACCTCGCGCAGGGCATCTCGGAGCCTAGAGTTGCGAGGATGTCTCCAGCGTAACGGGCTGGACCACCTCGCGCGCGGCATCTCGGACCCCAGAGTTGCGACGATGTCTCGGGCGAAACGTGCTGCGAGGAAGTCTCAGGCGAAACGGGCCGGACCACCTCGAGCGCGGCGTCTCAGAGCTCCGAGTTGCGGGGGCCTCCTGGGGCCTCCTGGGGCCTCCTGTGACCTCCTGGGGCTTCCTCCTGGGCCTCCTGTGGCCTCCTGGACCCCACCTGGGGCTTCCTGAAGCCTCTTTGGGCTCCCAGGGGGGGATATCTTACATGTGGGCGTCGGGGACCCCCAAAATGGAGGGGGGGGCCACAAGAGCAGGACAAATCAACGAATCAGCGCCGGATGTGTATTAACTTGACACGTTCTGACAGGGGGCCTCCTGGGGCCTCCTGGGAGCCTCCTGGGAATCTCCTGCGGACCCCATGGGGCCTGTCCTGGGCGTCCTGCGGCTTCCTGCAGCTCTCTTGGGCCTCCTGGGGCTCCCAGGGTCCCAGGGGGGATATGTCACATGTGGTCTTCTGGGCCCCCAGACTGGACCACCTCTTGCGCAGCATCGGGGCGCTCAGAGTTGCGAGAATGTCTTGTGCGAAACGGGCCGGACCAACTTGCGCACGGCATCTCAGAGCTCAGAGTTGCAAGGATGTCTCAGGCGAGACGGGCCGGTGTCTCGGGCGAAACGTGTTGCGAGGAAGTCTCAGGCGAAACGGGCCGGACCACCTCGAGCGCGGCGTCTCAGAGCTCCGAGTTGCGGGGCCTCCTGGTGCTCCTGGGGCCTCCTGGGGATCTCCTGGGGCTTCCTCCTGGGCCTCCTGTGGCCTCCTGAACTCGCCCTGGGGTTTCCTGAAACCTCTTGGGGCTCCCAGGGGGGGATATCTAACCTGTGGCCGCTTGGGCCCCTCAAAATAGGGGGGCACAAGAGCAGGAAAAATCAACGAATCGACACCAGATGTGTATTAACTTGACACGTTCTGATAGGGGCCTCCTGGGGCCTCCTGGGAGCCTCCTGGGAATCTCCTGGGGACCCCTGGGGCTGTCCTGGGCGTCCTGCGGCCTCCTGGAGCTCTCTGGGGCCTCCTGGGGCTCCCAGGGGGGATATGTAACATGTGGTCTTCTGGGCCCCCAGGCTGGACCACCTCTTGCGCAGCATCTGAGAGCTCAGAGTTGCGAGAATGTCTTGTGCGAAACAGGCCGGACCACCTTGCGCACGGCATCTCAGAGCTCAGAGTTGCGAGGATGTCTCAGGCGAGACGGGCCGGACCACCTCGCGCAGGGCATCTCAGAGCTCAGAAGTTCGAGGATGTCTTAGGCGGGCTCCCAGGGTCCCAGGGAGGATATGTAACATGTGGTCTTCTGGGCCCTCAGGCTGGAGCTCAGAAGTTCGAGGATGTCTCCAGCGTAACGGGCTGGACCACCTCTCGCGCGGCATCTCCGAGGTCAGAGTGTCGAGGATGTCTCAGGCGAAACGGGCCGGACCACCTCTCGCACGGCACCTCGGGGCTCAGAGTTTCGAGGATGTCTCAGGCAAAACGGGCTAGACCACCTCTCGCGCGGCGTCCCGGAGCGCAACTTTTCGAGGATGTCTCAGGCGAAACGGCCAATCCCGGCCAACTCAGAAACGAGAGTTGTGAGAATGTCTCAAGCGAAACGGCCTGGACCATCAAATTTTTGTGAGGATGTCTCTGCTCCGGCTTCCCTCGGCCGGAGTTAGCTTCTATCACAACAGCACCCCGTTCAGCAAGCTGTTTGGGAAATGAGATTGACATGCTGTTGCCCGCTCGCAGCAAAGCGTCGTCTGCGCGCACTGCTTTGATCCTTGATCTCTGTTCGCCGATTGGGGTAGGGGCGCGTTTCTTACCCGAGCCCAAACCAAACCTTCTCCCCGTCATTTTTTCTCCCTCTCCTCCTCCTCCTCCTCCTCCTCCTCCTCCTCCTCCTCCTCCTCCTCCTCCTCCTCCCCCTCCCCCTCCTCCTCCTCCTCCTCCTCCTCATCATCATCATCCTCCTCCTGCTCCTCATCCTCCCAGACCCCTTCCTCAACCTTCTCATCCTCATCCTCCACCACCTCCTCATCGTCTTTTCTGCGTTGGACTGACGTTGGCTTGCCTGAGCCGTCGCGTCTTGATGGCCACGATCCGAGAAACAGCTTATCGAAACGCATCGCTTGATCACCTCAAAATCTGTAAAGCCAGCGCGTGCCCGATGGGAAATAGAACGGCGAACACGAACACCAGACAGGAAGAGACTCCCGCCTGGGCACAGAGAAATGCTCAGCGGCAAGGGTGCCCCACAACCGCCCGGCCCCACCTCCCCACCTCCCCCTCCTTCTGCCATCCCTTATCCACCCCCTTGTTGTTGGCCAGGCTTAAAGCTAGTGGGGCTTGCAGCGCACAGTGCAAAGAGCATGCGGGGAAGGCAGAGGCGTAGGGAAAACGACGGGCAAACGAAACAGGAGGAGAGTGGGTGGCCTAGTGCGCGTCAAGCAGCTCGGGGCAACACCGCTAACGCGACTGACCGCTGACGCGAACTGCAAGAGGAACAGGCTCCGCCCTTGAGGCCGTGGTCGGGGAGAGGGAGGGCATGACAGATCAAGGAGGGAAAAGGAGGTTGCATCGTGAGTGACGTGCAGGGCTGCGTCGGAAGTGCGGCGGCTGGCCGTCGGCGCAGCTGGCTCGCGCGGTGCGCCTAGCGAAGTCGGATGATTAAAGTGGTTGTGTGGACACCCCTGGTGAGTTCTGCCACTTGTAGGCTTGTTGAGCTGGAGAAGGGAGGCGGGGAACTTGGGGCACCGCAAGTCATGGCAATATGAACAGAAGAGGGACAGTGGAGAGCGACAGTCCCAAGATGCGTCGGCTGCGATACAGCCGCGGCCGCAGACCGATGGTGCGGCTGGCGCGCGTGGTGGGGTAAGACGCCAACCCAGCGAGTAAACAGAGTTCAATTGAGAGTAAGGAGTAGTGTGTTTGACATTGTTTGTGAGGTGGCCGTTGGCAGCGTGCAAAACGCATAGACAACAATAAAACCTTATCCCGATGAAGGCCTCTGTCATGCAGGTTTGAGTACCGTCGCTGTGGACATGACATCGCCACGAAGCGTGTCAAGGCGTGCCGAAATTGGGCGGGGCGCCATGTGGGCGCTGCCATTGGGGCCTGAGGTAGAGCCCCTTTATGAGGTCCCGAACGGTGTGAGCGGCGTGCCGAAACGGGAGTGACGCCCACATGCGGGTTGCGCCAGTGGGGCCTTAGTTGGAGCTCCGTGTGGCGCCACGAAACGTGTGAGGGGTGTGCCGAAACGGAGGTGCCGCCCACATGCGGGCTGCGCCACTGAGGCCCCAGGTGGAGCTCCCTGTGGGGCCACGAAGCGTGTAAGGGGTGTGCCGAATCTAGGTTGAGGCCCACATGCGAGCTGCGCTACTAGCTCCCTGCGAGGACCCGAAACGTGAGGGGTGTGCCAAAGCGGGGGTGACGCCCACTTGCGGGCTGCGCAATTGGGACCTTGGGTGGAGCTCCTTGTGGGGCCACGAAACGTGTGAAGGGTGTGCCGAAGCTGATGACGGTCTTGGTGATGATGGCAGCCATGGTGATGGTGATGACGATGATGATGATTACGACGATGACGATGCTGACGATGTTGACAATTATGATGATGTTGCTGATGATGATGATGCTGATGATGATGATCATGATGGTGGTGGTAATGATAACGATGGTGTTGATGATGGTGCTGATGCTGATGCTGATGCTGATGATGATGGCGATGGTGATGCTGATGATGCTGATGATGATGGTGATGGTGGTGACGATGACGATGCTGATGGTGATGATGATGCTGATGCTGATGATGATGCCGATGTTGTTGCTGTTGCTGTTGATGATGTTGTTGATGATGATCATTATGGTGGTGGTGCTGATGCTGACGATGCCGATGATGATGCTGATGATGGTGATGATGGTGATGGTTATGGTGATGGTGATGGTCCTGGTGATGGTGCTGGTGATGATGCTGGTGATGCTGCGGATGCTGCTGCTGCTGCTGATGATGAGGATGATGACGACGATGACGAAGACGATGATGCCGACGACGACAATGCTGCTGATGATGATAATGATGATGATGATGCTGATGATAATGACGATGGTGATGATAATGATGACGATGTTGATGATGATGACGACGATGATGGTACTGCTGCTGCTGCTGCTGCTGCTGATGATGATGATGATGATGATGATGATGATGATGAGAGGAGGAGGAAGGGGAGGAGGGAGGAGGAGAAGGAGGAGGAGGAGAAGGAGGAGCAGGAGGAGGAGCAGGAGGAGGAGGAGGAGGAGTAGGGAGGGAGCAGCGGGAGAAGGGACGCGGGGCGCTGTCTCTTCAAAACGAGAACCCGCCACCACAGGATGGATGGGAAATAGTCTCCTGGCTCATTGTCAACTAGGATATCCTGTCTCTTCGTGTGCGCGGCGAGCCGAGGAGAGAAGAGGAGAGGAGAGCCGAGGAGCCAGGACACCAGCGAGGACCCCTGACCACAGCGGGGAGGGGAGGAAGCGAAGGGAAGCGGCGGATGGCGAGGGCCAACGTCTAGAGAGAGCCACCTTGTTGGGTGAGTCCTGCTGGCCGCACTGGCTGCCCAGCTCCGGCGCCCACCTACTCCACCCATCATCATCCTAATCATCAGCAGCATCATCATCACCATTACCATCACGATCACCATCCTTACCATTATTATCATCATCATCTTCATCTTCCTCATCCTCATCAGCATCATCCTCCTCACCATCACCATCACCAGCACCATCACCACCAGCACCATCACCATCATCATCATCATCATCATCATCATCATCATCATCATCATCATCATCATCAGCAGCATCATCACAGTGCCTCTGGCTGGCCGCTCGTGCTGGAGTGGAAGCGGCGGAGGGGGGAATTTGTGCCTTGTGGGCTTTATGTGGTTGAGAGGGATGCTGTATGGCAGGGTCAACAATGAAGTATACAATGATAGTGGAGCCTTGAAGGTGAAATATCAATGTAACAAGTGTAGAAACAGTCAAGTACGCACGATGGCGTAGTATACATTATCGATTTCCTGTAAGTCGTCAGCGGCAACTGCTAAGAGGCCCTCAATGTCTCCATCATTGTTCCCATGCTTCCAAATGTGGTCGAATGCGTGATGGGGTACGAGGTCGTCGTGATAGTCAAGCCGAACTGCTGTCCGCCAGAATGCTGAAGCCAAATCTGGTTTAGTAGAAAACTGAACTCAAACTTGAGGTCTGTTGTTGTTGAGTGCAACGCTGTCCGTATGAAATGCCCACAGGTTTGATGCACAATCCCAGGCGCCCAATGTATTTTCTAGTTGCTAGTCCATTCAACGATTTCTCCCACCGCACCAACATGACTGACCGTCCACTTTGAAACTTACCCTGTTCTGAGTGTCGGGGGTAGGGACAGTAGGCGGAAGCGCGGTAACCCTTTTCACACCCCTCGCCCGATTGATATCCACTAGTTACTAGGGTAGGGAGGTTTGGTACAGAATCATCTGAATCAGGAATGACAGGAGAAACAATTGCGTGAATTGAAATATAGCGAGGGTGCGTGATCTAATCCGAAGTGCTATGCTGTGCGAAGCGTTTAATTCAATGTCCTTGGACGGACTGTGCGCAAGCGCAGTGCCTTCATGAGGAGTCGGTGAGTCTGTCGTTAGAGATTTTGGGGTGGGGCCCGTAGACAGAAGCGCGGTAACCCTTTCCCACCACAGATTTGGTTCAGAATTGCTTTGGTTTCCAGCACGGTGAACTTCGAGCGTAAACTAACTAGGAGGGTCCTGCGAGGCGAAAGTGATAATTTGTTGTGGATGTTTGGCGGCGGAGGCTGTACAAGATTTCATTGTGGAAGGGAGGACGAGTGTGGTAGGAAATACAACACAGGTAGCTGATGTCTCTAATCGCAAGATGTGGCATCATGCGCATGTTTGTTCAAGAGCGTTATCGCTGCGTGATCGCTCTTTTGACAGGCCGCGCGATGTCGTGGAAATGCTATAATACATGCTAATATCGTACATTGAGATTGACGTTATGGTCCTGGCCGCGTAAAACAGGCGATTAGCTGTTTTTACGATACATGTGTCCATGTGTGATGCGTATGGCGGACGAAGGGAAGATGAGGGGGAACCATATACAGCCGTGGCCTCGAAGAAAAGGATGAACTTGAGTACGCGATCTCATGTCCGCGGATGCCCACCTGAGGGCGTCGCACTGCCACCCCGAACTGTTCGGGCCCGAGGCTTCCTCATCCCCCCCCCGTCCTCGTTCACCTCGTCCTCCCTCTCCCTCCTCCTCCTTCTCCTGGCCCTTCCCCTGCCCCTCCCTCCTCCGCGCCCTTCCCCCTTCTCCTCCCCCCCCTCCCCCTCCCCCTAGCCCCTCTCCCTGCCCCACCCCCCCCTCTCCCCTCGCGCCCCCCCCCTCTCCCGGAAGGGCGGCGGCCATCTTGCCATGGATGCGGCGCCCCAGCAGCAGCCGGGCTTCGCCGCGGCGTTGTCGGACGGGTTCTCCGGGCTGAAGGATCGGGCGGGCGGGAGGCCAGGGGAGCGGGGGCCTTCCCAGGACGAAGAGGGGGGCCTGGTGTCCGACGATTTGTTTTTTTTGTTTTATCAGTTCGGCCGCCGCGGGGGCACGTTATCGGCCCAAGGGCCCTCAAGCCCGGGAGGAGAACGTACCCTGCTCCTGGGGAAGAGATCGGGACCTCTGGGGCCACTCACTGGCAGGTCAGATCGGAGGATGTGAGGGCAGGAAGGAGGAGCAGCGCTGGCCCGGGCGAGCGCGCCCCCGACCCAGCACGAGGGGGCTCGTGATCGATCTCGTCGCGCCCGTGGGCATCGGCGGGGGGGTGCCTGGGTGCGGAGGTGGGCCATCGACCGCAGGAGGAGGATCGAGGAGCGAGGGCAGCAGGTTGCAAGGGCGGTGGGTGCGGGGTAGGGTCAAGTCGGGCACGTCCCTCTACAGGAGGGATGCCCGAACATTGCCGAAACATAGTCAGGGGGCTATTTTTTATTATGTTAAATCATTTGGGAAATCTTGTTTTACTATGTTTGATTGTTCGTCAAACAATATCCTGTAGGAGGACATGCCCGACCTAAGGGCAGGGTGTCAAGCGGCAAAACGGGGGGGAGGAGGCAACGCAAGGAAAGGCATGCTGTCCCTCGCGCCCTGCCTCCGATGATGACCCTTTGTGAGGGCGACGGCGATGAGGATGACGGTAGCGCATGCCGTGACGATGCCAGCAACGGCGATAACAGCGATGATGATTGTGATGATGCTGACGATGATGATAGTGATGATGGCGATGATGATGGTGAGGGTGATGATGATGATGTTGGTTTGGATGTTAATGTTGATGTTGATGCTGGTGACGTTGATGTCGACACCAACGACGACGATTATGTTGATGATGGAGATGATGGCGTTGGCCAGATGGTGATGATGATGATGATGATGATGATGATGATGATTATGGTGGCGGTTGTAATGATGATGATGAGGAGGAAGATGGTGATGATGATGATGTTGATGGTGGTGATGATGTTGATGCTGATGCTGACTCTGATGTTGATGCGGATGCTGTTGATGACACTGCTGCTGCTGCGGCTGATGATGCTGCTGATGGCGACGACAACGTCGACGACGACGATGGTGATGATCGTGATGATGCTGATGCTGATGATGACGATGATGATGCTTATGATGATGCTTATGATGATGCTGATGATGGTGATGATGATGCTAATGCTGATTATGTTGCTGATGACGACGATGATGCTGATGATGGTGGTGGTGATGTTGTTGATGATCGTGGTGTCTTTGATGACGGTGATGATGCTGGTGATGATGAGGGTCGCGGTGGTGGTGATGGTGGTGGGGGTGATTGTGATGGTGGTGCTAATAATTGTGGTGGTGGTGACCATGATGGCGAGGATGATGACGACGGGAACGACGACGAACATTTACGGATTACGTTCGTGATGGTGGAGATTGTGATGGTGATGACGGTGACGATGCCGATTGCGATGGCGCTAACGACGTTGTTGATGGGGATGGTGACAGTGACGATGAGTAGGACGTTGAGGAGGAGGAGGGGAGTCTGCTTCTGTTGTTTGGGATCTCTAGGAGGGGTTGGGTTGGGCAGGTGGGTGTAGTGCCGTGAATTTTGGGTGGCTCTGAGGGGATCTCGGGGGTCAAGGGTGATGGGTGCAGCTGACGGGGTCTGGCTCTGGGCGCGCCACGCCCGCGGCTGGCTTCACTTGAGGAGGAGGAGGAGGAGGAGGATGAGGAGGAAGAGGAGGAGAAGGAGGAGGAGGAGGAGGAGATGGAGATGGAGGAGGAGGACGACGAGGAGGACGAGGAGGAGGAGGAGGAGGAGGAGGAGGAGGAGGGGGAAGGGGAGCAGTTATTGATGACTTATGCTGCAGGCTTTTGACGCTACCGAGGCCATGCCGCCTGCCTAGCTTCTGATATCACCGAGGCCACGCCGCCTAAATCCGATACCCGTTCCAGCGCCTCGCAGAGGCGCCTCAGCTGTATAGCTTATGTCCGAGCCCCGTCAACAGCAGGAGGAAGAGGAGCTGCATGCCTTTGGCAGGGGGCATGGGGTGTGGGGCTTTGTCCTCAGTTGGCCACAGGAGCACCTGCTGCAGCATCACGAGAACGAGATCGCGCGCTTCAAGGACGAGTGCGGCCGCCTCCAGAAAGAGGTTGGTTTGGGATCGCTCCTCTTCATCCTCCTCTTTGTCCTCCTCCTGCTCCTCTCCCCCCTCTACCTCCCCCTTCTCCTCCCCCACCTCTCTCTTCTCCCCGAAGTAGCGAAAGCTCTCCCACTTCCCCCCTATCTGAGGGCTCCACAGGTCACCACCTCGGCTGGCCACTCGCCGCTGCGGCGATTGCCACTGCGGTCATCCCCAGAACTCCTAGGAGGAACGCCCTCTTCAAACCACCGCAGGGCGTGGTGGCCATGGACGCATGCCCGCTTGCCCGGCGCACGCAGAGACCCCGGCTGGCGCCCGAAAAAGATCGCTCTGCATCTCTTGCATTCAGCCGGGCACGTCGCTCTAGAGGAGGAGAGAATTCAAAGATAGTCAAACATAGTCCGGGGACTTTCTTTGGGGGGGGGGGCATGCCATGTTGGCCCATCTTGTATGTTTTTGGGGTGTGTGTTACTTTTCGTCCACGAGCCGCCTGCAGGGGGACGTGCCCGACCTGACTCTTGCACGCCGCAGCCAGCCTCGGCGCTGCCGCCACGGGCGAGGCGCGGCCTCCGGACTCGCGCCCGCCCCCCGGCCGGCACCACCGCCGGCAGAGCGACGCGGCCAGTGGTGGCCTCGGCCGGTCGGGAAGCGATCGCGCCGGGGCGTTCGGCGCGGCCAGGGTGCGAGAGGCGACATTCAGGCCCCCGGAGACCAGGACACAGATTAAAGCAGGACACGGAAAACCAAGGAAAGGACCTCCTTTCCTGCAAAGTTACGTTTTTCAGCACCCGTGCATGTTCTGTTTGCTGCGCTGCAGGGTTCGGGATTGTGTCCGGGTTTAGGGGGGTCTTGCAGGCTTTTGAGGCCTGTGTCCGGGTTAATTCTGAAAATGTTTCAGTGCAGTATTTTGTTCGTGCCGCTGTTTGGAAAAATTGGTTTCGAGGGATGTTGGGTGTCTAGGTCTAGCGTGTCCGGGTCTACGGGGCCCTGAGACATCGCGAGAAGAGAGCTCAGAGGAGGAAAGGGTACCCATGCCGCTACTTGTCCCTCGCTTGTCCTTGTGTTGGGCCTCCTCGGAGGCCCTCGTCGCCACTGCTGGATTCGCTTCGAAGTTCTGGTCAGATCGGCGGCGAGCGAGGGGGGGGAGTGAGAAGGAGAAGGCTTCTCAGAAGGTTCGGAAGTCCCCTGGCCTTCCGATAACTGTTCTAAGCCTTCCCCGAACAAGACAGAGAAAGCCTTCCCCAAAAGACATCGCAGACACCATCTACCATTGAGTCGGGCCTGTCCCTCCACAGGAGGCGTATCCAAAATCAGCCCAAAAACAGTATGGGGGCGATTTGTCCGCGATTCTTGGCCATTTTAGAATATCTCTTGACAATTTTTCATTTTTCTTCCAGAATCCGCCTGTAGGAGGACATGCCCGCCCTAAGTCTACCATCGGAGGGCCATGCCAATCGTGCTCGAGAACCACGGCCCGCTCGGCGCAAGCACGGGGCCGAGTTGGTCGAGCCGAGCAGCGGATCCTCCCTCATCATTGTCCTCCCTCTCCGCCCCTCCCCCATCATGGCCTCCCCCCATCCTCTCCCTCCTCGCCCGCCTTCCTCCCACTTGCCCTTCCCGCCCTCCTGTCCATCCTTTCCCTCCTTCGCCTCCCCCTTTCCACCCACCCCATCACACCACTGCTTACCCTCATTTCCCTCCTCCACCCTTCCTCCGTGCCCTCTGTCCCAGCCTTCCTTCTCACCACTCTCCCTCCACGCCCTTCCCTTCCTCCTCCTCCTCCTCCTCCTTCTCCTCCTCCTGCTCCTCCTCCTCCTCCTCCTCCTCCTGCTCCTCCTCCTCCTTCTGCTCCTCCTCCTCCTCGGCGGCGACGGCCCGGGGCGTGCGGCCGCCGGGGCCACTGGCAGGGCCCGTTTCGCTTCCTCCGGTTTGATTCGCTTCGGTTTCGATGGCTTCCGATTCCGATTCGATTCGCCCTGGGTTTCCGACTTGGGGTCCGATTCCTTATGGGGGCATGCTAGCCTGCCGATTTCCGAAGATTTGACGCTTCCCGACTCGGCTGCCGACTTCCGCCGATCCGATCCATCTCGATGGCCGGCCCGACTTGTGGATTCGATTCTGGGCTCTCCTGCACCGGTGGGCGCGAAGCGTGGGGAGCGCCCAGGGCTCCGTGCGGCGGCGATGGCGGACGCGGCGAGACGTGCACCCTCCAGATCCTATCCCGTTCCGTGGGGACCAACGATCCAGCGTATTGAGCAAGATCAGTACGAAGGGTTTTCGACATGTTCGGCGATCTGGGACCCTCGCTGGGCCCCGGGATCGCCAACAAAACAGCCCAGGATGAAGAGTCGGCCCTGGGGAAGGGGAAGGGACTCCCAGGGTCCTCGCATTGGAAAAAAGCACGGCGTCGGATGTTTTGGAGAGCGAAGACGGGATCTTTTAGTGCATGCACGGTCCCGCCGCGTCTGGCTCAAGTCCCTGGGGGAGGCACGGGCGCGTCCGAGGGCCATCGTTTTCATAGGGCTTGGCGCCCCCTCTGCCTGCGACCGTCGCCGCCCTGCTCGATTTGGGTTGGAGTCCCTGGGGGCCTTCGACTTGGGAGAGATCTGGCAGGGTAGACTTTCGAGTTCGTGAGGTTGTTTTGTCCGAAGCAAGGTCAGTTTTAGCAGCTACTTCCGAGGCCTTGGCTGCAAGCGAGGGCCGACCGCTAGGAGCCAGTGCGGCCACAACTCACGAAATCAGTGTGGTTTGGGCTCGCTCCAGCTCTTCGCGGTTCCCGCTAGCAAGTTGCTCACAGCCGACAAGTGCAAGAACGAGCCGGGAGTCATCCTGAGCGGCCGCCAGAGGAAGCAGCTGCTCAGAAGAGGAAAAGGCACCCATACTTCTGCTCTCCCCTCGTTTTCCCCTTTTGGGGCCTCCTGGGCCTCCGTCGTCGCCACCGCTGGATTCGCCTCGAAATCCTGGTCAGAACGCACCCCAGGAGAGATCCGGGGAGTAGCGGTATCGGTACCTGTTGGTTTCCCCAGTCGTACCTCTGATAACATGCAGGATTGGCCGCACCCAGCTCAGCGCATGCACGCGGTGTGGGCGCGGTGTTGGATGTGGTTTCCGTCGAGTTTCGTTTCAGGCACGCTGCAATGCTGACACATAGCGGATCGGGAGTATGACTGTGCAGCACTGGGTCACATTTCACCCTGAAGTCGACGATCGGCACCACATCATATCCGCAGCTTGTCATCACCATGGATATGTCATGGCCCAGGCTGAGGGTCACCAAAAGATGCGGAGCCACGAGGTCAGCTTCGGAGGATTTCTCCTCCCCTTCTCTTCTACATTGCAGGTCATTTCGCCGACAGAGTCTCGGGCGGAGGCTGTGCTGAATTGCAGTAGTCCTGCAACGCGAGGCTCGTGCATGGAGCTGTGACGGTGTCGCAGAAAAGCCGCTCTGACGGTCAGGTTGGAGCCAGCCATGGGGGTCTGAGGTGGCCCAGCATTGGTTCTGGCGGGCAGGAATGGGGGGCGAGGTTCGCGGTCTCGTGGCCGTCAGAGCGGGTCCGGGGTGGGACACCTGCGCTGGAAGGACCCCCGGAGGGATCCTGGGACTGATCCTGAGCGGATTTTATTGGGTTCCTGCAACTTGACCGATTTTCTCGAGAACCTTCCAGTTCAGACCCCTTGCCGCCTCAAACGGCAGGGAAACTTCACAGCTGCCACACACTCGGCTAAGAAACGACCACGGGGTGGCACGGAGCGCTTCGGCCATGGCCGCATCGCGCCGCAAGGCGGGAGTGTGCGCGTGTGCCCGGGCTCGATGGTAGGCAGCAGTTGGGTCGATTGCGGAAGCGTTTGCTTGTTGCCAGGCGCCACCAAGCGTAAAGAGGAGCAGGCCGAAGCCAAGACTGTTTGAATGACCTGTCTTTTTTGATCACGCTGCTCGTTTCTAGTTCGATCATGTCTGCGGCTCGAGCCACCAAACACCTTGCCCTCGGTCTCCCTCCCCTTACTCTTTTCCTCATCCTCGTCCTCCTCGTCCTCTTCCTCCTCTTCGTCCTTGTCCTCCTCCGCCTCATCCGCCTCCTCCTCCTCCTCCTCCTCCTTCTCCTCCTCTCCTCCTCCTCCTCCTCCTCCTCCTCCTCCTCCTCCTCCTCCTCCTCACCCCTCTCGAGGTGTCGGTGCTCCGCGTCCACCTCGAGAAGTCCAACGAGCACCTCCTCTCGCTGGACGGAGGACCCGCCCGCACGGGGAGCTGGCCGTCATCGCCCCCCCTCCCGTTCCTCGAGTGCTTCGCACACACACCCACAGACACACACACACATACACACACACACACACACACACACACACACGCACACACACACACACATTGACACTGGGCGCTCCAGGAAAGTCCTCGTCCTCGAGGAATAGGGTTAAGTTGGGACTGTCCCTCTACAGGAGGAATATTCAAAAATAGTCAAAACATAGTCTGGGGACGATTTTTCGATTATTTTGTTCACTATCTTCGAGCATGTTTTGACTATGTTTCATTTTTCGTCCAAGATCCGCCTGTAGGAGGACATGCCCGACCTGAGAATAGGGAATTTGACGTTTCTTCGTCGGCGGAAGGCGGCGGAGAGCCAGCGGAAGTCGGCGGAAGCAAAACGGCGTTCAGAATCATGGTAGTGCTCTGGCGGCAAGTCACTAGGCGGGCCTTCGGGGCGGTTCTGGGTTTGCCCCGAGCTCCGCCGAGCTATCGGCCACGCGGCTCGGACAAAGATTGCCTCAAGTCGGCCCCCATCTCGGAAGGAACACGTTGCCGCCTGTTGGCTGCCTCGTGCGATGGGCGGGTCTGGCGAGGTTTTGCCACGTTGCCGCTTCGTGGTCGCCTAGTTTCCGCCCGTTGCCGCCTGTTGCCGCTTCGTTACCGCCTC
Source organism: Prorocentrum cordatum (assembly GCA_963575745.1). Lineage (NCBI taxonomy): Eukaryota > Dinophyceae > Prorocentrales > Prorocentraceae > Prorocentrum > Prorocentrum cordatum. The sequence continues at coordinate 319,958 of CAUYUJ010019804.1, forward strand.
GTTGCCGCCCCGTGAGGTGGGTGGGTCCGGCGAGGGTCTGCCACGCTGCCGCCCGTTGCCGCTTCCGTGCCGCCTCGTGCGCCGGGTGGGTCCAGCGAGGTTCCGCCACGCTGCCGCCCGTTGCCGCCTCTGTGCCGCCCGGTGCGTTGAGTGGGTCCAGCGAGGTATCCTTACCGCCCGTTGCCTCGTCGTTGCCGCCCCGTGCGGTGGGTGGGTCTGGCGGGATTCCGCCACGCTGCCGCCCGTTGCCCTCTCCATGCCGCCTCGTGCGCTGCGTGGTTCTGGCGGGGTTCCGCCACGTTTCCGCCTCGTTGCCTTCTCGTTGCCGCTGCCGCTTCGTGCGCTGGGTAGGTCCAGCGAGGTTTCGCCTCGTTACCGCCCGTTGCCCCCTCGTTGCTGCTTCGTACGCCAGGTGGGTCTGGCAAGGTTTCACCACGTTGCCGCTCGTTGCCTTCTCGTTGCCGCCCCGTGCGCTGCGTGGGTCCGGCGAGGTTTTGCCAAGCTGCCGCCCCGCTCCGTGCGCTAGGTGGGTCCAGCGAGGTTTAGCAACGTGCTGCCCGTTGCCGCCTCGGTGCCGCCTCGCTGCCGCCTCGTGCGCCGAGTGGGTCCGGCGAGGTTTCGCCACGTTTCCGCCTCGTTGCCGCCTCGCTGCCGCCAGTTGCCGCCTCGATGTGCCGCCTCGGTGCCGCCTCGTTGCCGCCTCGTGCGCCGAGTGGGTCTGGCGAGGTTTCGCCACGTTTCCTCGTTACCGCCTCGTGCGCTGCGCGGGTGTGGTGACGTTTCGCCACGTTGCCTCTTCGTTGCCGCTTCGTTGCCGCCTCGCGCGCTGGGTAAAGCCAGCGAGGTTTCGCCACGGCGTGGCCCGTTGCCGCTTCGTTGCGCAGCGCCTCTAGCTTGCACCTCGTATAGTTATTGCACCACGCAGCTTGCACCAGAATAGCTCGCGCCACATGGCGCACACACATCCACAGTGCAAGAAGATAAATGATTGGTTGGGGCCCACGCTAGCTAAAAGCGTCGGCTTCGGGAGTGGGAGATGCGGAGGTCGCTGCTGGCCCTGGAGAGAGCCATCGCCCGCCACGGCTCTGCGAACTTCTGGTCAGAGCGCAGCCCAGGAGAGGTCCGGGGCATGTCATCATGATAGAATTTGGCCCGCCGGCAGGCGCCCCAGAGGAATTGAATCGCTTCGCTCATTCCGCCGGCCCGTATTGTGCCATCGCGGGGTCTTGGGGGGTCTTGGGGGCCTTTGGAAGTTTCGTGGGAGCTTCTTGGGAACTTTGGGAGGCCTCGTGGATGGCTCTGGGTGGGCCCTCTTGGTGGTCTCTTGGGGGGGTCTGCCTGGCCTCTTGGGGGCCTCCTGGGAGCTTCCTGGGGGTCTCTTGGGGGCCTCTTGGGACTTCCTTGCGGCCTGTTGGGGGCCTCTGGGGGCTCTCTTGGGGGCTTCGTGGGGCTACTTGGGGGCTTGTAGGGGCATTTCGGGGGCGTGTTTGAGCGGGAGGCTCAAAATTTCCGTTCAGGTTGCCCCTGTGGACCTCAATCATGGGGCCGTCTTGGAGCCTCTTGGACCGTCTTGAGGGTTTCTTGGGCCTTCTTGGAGCGCTGTTGGGCCGTCTTTGAGCGGTCTGGCGGGTCTCTCGGGCCGTCTTGGGGTGATCTTGGGGGCCTCTTGGACCGCCTTGAAAGGTGTGAAAGACGAAGAGGCGGATATGTTAAAAATGCACGCTTTCCTAAGGGAATGGGACGATTTTTGCTTGTGGGAGCCCTCTTGGGGCGCCGCTTAGGGACCTCTTGGGGCGTCTTGAAGGCCTGTTGGGCCGTCTTGAGGCCATCGCAGGCGTTTGGGAGTGATATTTCGGCGTCTCCCGGCACTCTTGGACCGTCTGGAGGGCTTGCCGGGACTTTGCCGGGACCTTGCCGGGACCTTGCCGGGACCTTGCCGGGACCTTGCCGGGACCTTGCCAGGACCTTGCCGGGACCTTGCCGGGACCTTGCCGGGACCTTGCCAGGACCTTGCCGGGACCTTGCCAGGGTACTTTTCGTCCGGGGACCCCCAGGGCCCGCCCCGCGCGCGCGAACTAGAAATATTGTTGAGCAGTTACCGGAGATCTTAGCACGCCTCTGGCCCGTTGGGCCGGCGAATTTCTTTGTTATCCCCCTGGCGGCCCTGGAGACCCGCAGACGCCCTGGGAAACCACATGAATCTCAACGATCGACGGCAAACGAGCTACATAAAAAAAACGGGGTCGTCTTCGCCGACATTGACGCGTAAGCTGCCCGCGTAAGTTCGCGCGTAAGCTCCCTCGTCTCCAAGGTAGCGTGCCGCGCTGGCGGCCCGCGTAAGCCGCCGCGTAAGACCACTACGTCATCTCGCGTCAGCCCCGTTTTCGAGATCGTCGCTCAGATGTGCACATGTATTTCGTTAAGCAATACGGTGGGGGCGGTCGCTCAGGAATGTGCCCAGGAGGTTCAGACCCTGGAGGGGGTTCTTTGTCCGATGAGGGCGGCGCGGCGATAGCCAACGTCCACTCCACGATGGGAGCTCCCACTTGCTTCCAGGCCCTGGATTCCTCGTCCAATGCGCTCACCGCGCCACGGAACTGGAGGAGGGAGGAGGGAGGAGGGAGGAGGGAGGAGGGAGGAGGGAGGAGGGAGGAGTTTTTGTTTGGCCACCCCAGCTTCTCTGGGAGCCCACGGCGGGCCTGCTCGACGGACGCGCGGGGACGCTTTGGTGGCGGGGCCGGCGGCGGGCGCCGCCGAGGCGGGGGCGCGCGAGAGGGGTCGGCCTCCCGAGAGGGCACGGAGGCTTCCCCGAAGGCGTCCCGGGCCCCAGGGAGCCTCGTGCGAGGCCTCTGGGCCCCGAGGAGCCTCGTCAGAGGCCCCTTCCTTCCGAGGCCCCCCGCCGCCTGGTTGTCAGAGGGCTGCCCCCCCCTCTTGGGCGCGCCGCCGGTGGGGTGGAGGGGGGGGGGGGCTTGGGCGCCTGCTGCTGCTGCTCCTCCTCCTCTTCCTCCGCCTCCGCCTCCTCCTCCTCCTCCTCCTCCTCCTCCTCCTCCTCCTCCTCCTCCTCTCTCTCTCTTTCGTCCTTCTGTTGTTGTTTATTCTCTCTCTCTCTCTCTCTCTCTCTCTCCTCCCCCGGGATGCAGGATGTGTGCGGCGAGCGCAGACGGATCCCGCCAGCTACAGGACTAGGCCGCGACTCAGCCTGGGCCAGGGGGGGAGCCAAGGAGGGAGGGGGGAGGGAGGAAGGCGAGGAGGAGGACCGGGACGAGGCAGGAGTGGGAAGAAGAGGAGGGACGAGGGGCAGCTGCAGAGGGAGGGGCCGGACGGATTCGGGCGATAAAACGACGAGTGACACGCCGCACGCTGCTTGCTACCGGCGCCCCTGCCAGACACTCGGGCCGTCCCCGAGCCAGACCTGACAGGAGTGAACGTTTGCGTGCGCACGAGCTGGTCTTTGCGCTGTAGCTGACCTACTCGTCCGTCCCCCCTGCGGCTACAGAGCCTGCCGCCACCGCCGTGATCCTCGCACGACCCGATCCCCGCGCTGCAGCTAGGAAACTGCTGCGGTCTCACGGGCACCTGCACGCACGACCTGTTCCCTGCACTGTGTCACGGATGTCTCTCGCACGAGCTCCCCATGGCCACTCTTTGCACTTGTAGCTTTGCTAGCGCTGTAGGTTCTGGCATCGGGTTTTAATGTTGCTTCTCGCTTCTCGCATAATGTTGTCGGAGCTTGCGCTCTACCTGATGGCGTGCGTCCCAGCTCTGCAACTCTGCTGTGCACGGCTGCTCCCCTGACCATTGCGCGCGCGAGTGTGCTGGAGGAGGAGGAGGAGGAGGAGGAGGAGGAGGAGGAGGAGGAGGAGGAGAGGAGGAGGAGGAGGAGGAGGAGGGGAGGAGGGAAACTCAGGAAGGAGGAGGATGAGGAGGAGCAGGAGGAAAAGAAGTGATAGCTGACTTGACGTTTAGAAGGTCGATACTGTGAAGGCCTTACGGCTGGTGCCGCCGACCCTGAAGACGACGACGAGGACGACGACGAGGATTGGGAGGAGGAACAGGAGGAGGCGGAGAACGCGGTGGAGCAGCAGGAAGAGGCTCGGAGGATGAGGAGGAGTAGGAGGACGAGGATAACGGGAGTCGGAGGAGCAGGAGAAGAAGGAAACGCGGAGGAGGGGGAGGAGGGGGGGCATGAGCAGGAGGAGGAGGAGGAGGGAGAGGAAGAGGTCGAGGTATGGTTACGAAGCACTGGGAGGATAGCGCGCGGGGGAGGGGGGGGAGCATGATGAGGAGGAGGATCAAGAGGATGAGGATGATGAGGAGGCGAATGATGGGGACGAGGAGGAGGAGGGAAAGGGTGAGGAGGAGGAGGAGGAGGAGGAGGAAGAAGAAGAAGAGCAGGAGGAGGAGGAGGAGAGCGCGTTGGAGCAGGAGGGGGAGAAGGAGGAAGAGCATGCGACGACGACGACGACGACGACGACGTCGACTTGGGTCAGAGTTCTAGGGATGCTTGTCGGGGTCTCTTCGGAGCGCTTTCGGGGGCCTCTGGTGGGCACTTTCGGGGCGTTTGGGGAGACTCTTGGAGGGCCTCTTGGAAGCCTCTTGGGGGCCTCCAGGAGCTTCCTGAGGGCGTCTTGGGGGCGTCTTGGAGGCCTCTTGGGGCCTCCTGAGAGCTTCTCGGGGGCGAGGGCTCGAGATGTCCGTTCGGGTCCCCCGTCTGGGCACTCTCTTGGAGCCGTCTTGGGTGCCGTTTGCATGTCTTGGAGGCGTCTCGGGCCGTTTTGAGTCTGTCTTGGGCCATTTCGGGAACCTCTTGGTGGACTTTGGCCTGTCTTGGGGCGATCTTGGGGGCCTTTTGGGCCGTCTTGGAGCGTCGGGAAGCGGAGGAGACGAGAACGCCCAAATCTTCCAAACACCGAAGGGACATGTATGATGTTTGCCTCTGGGAGCCTTCCTGCGAGTGCTCCTGGAAGCCTCTTGGGGCGTCTTGCAGGCCTCATGGGCCGTCTGGAGGCCGTCAAGGCGTTTTGGACATATCGTTTGGCGATTCGGGGCCTCTTGGACGGTCTTCGGGGCCTTCTCTGGCACTCTTGGCCCGTCCTGGGGCTTTCTGGGGACCCGTGACTCCAAGGGGGAGGGCGGGGGGGGGAGGGAGTCGTACCCCCCCGCGAGCCCCCCCGGGACCCCCGCTGGGACTCCCCCCCTCCCGACGCGGGAGGGATCAAAGGGAAGGGGCTTCCCTTCGACTGAATTGCGACGCTGCTCAATTTCGCTTTGGCTGGCGCCCTTGAAGGGGAGGGCCCAGGAAAAGGGAGACATCAGCGACTGGCACAGGGAAATGAGGGCCGCAGTAAAAGGGGACGACAGAGACGACGACTAACGAATGACGGAAGGGACGACTCGAACGGACAAGCCCCTCACACACGCCGACAGGGTCGGCTGATTTCTGCAGCTTCTTCGGGTAAGTATATTTGCAACCCTGAGATCCTGATCTTCTTGACGTCGACGAGAAGACACGACGCAAAATGATTTCGAACGATGGCATGAGCATAATGGGGCTGGGGATGTGGGATGAGACATAGGATAGGGAGAAATAAGGGGAGGGGTACGAGAAACGAAGAAAGACAGGGGGAGGAATACAACCATCATGAGTAGAGTGAAGGGAAAGATGATGAACCAGCAGGAGGAGGAGGAGGAGCAGAAGGAGGAGGAGGAGCAGGAAGAGCACGAGGAGGAGGAGGAAGAGCAACAGGAGGAGGAGGAGCAGGAGGAGGATCGAGGTAGTTGGAGAGTAGGGGGAAGACGGGTGATGATGAGGAGACTGGGGGGGATCAGTGAGACGGGGACATGTGGAGACGAGGAGGAGGGGTAGTAGAAAAGAGGGGGGGGGAGGAGGATGGGCAGGATGGCGAAGGAGGACCAGGGACGAGGTAGGAGGGAGATGCAGGGAAGCTTTGGAGGAGGGAGGAGGGAATAATGAAGGAAAACCAGCGGAAAGGTGAGGAAGAGGAGGAAGACGACGGAGAGAAGGACGGAGGAGGACGAGGAGGAGGAGGGGGAGGAGGAGCTGGAGGAGGAGGAGGAAGAGGAGGAGGAGGAGGCGGGAGAGGGAGAAAAGAGGATGGGAAAGGAGGGGGGGGGAGTGAGCGGGCAGGGTCGGGGGGCCATATCGGAACCAGGATCAGGCAACGGCTGGCCTCAGGGGCCTGCGCGTGTGTGTGTGTGTGTGTATCTGTGTGTGCGTATGTTCTAAAGTGATCCCGCTTGAGGGGCCGCTTGGCTCCGTCTCGTCCCCGCGCGCGGGGCCGCTACCGCCCAAAAGTGTGTGTGTGTGGTTGTGTGTGTGTTGGTGGCTGTGTCTGTGTCTGTGTCTGCATCTGTGTCCGTGTCTGTGTTCGTGTCTGTGTTTGTGTGTGTTTTTGTACCGGAAGAGGTGCGCTCTCGACCCGCGAATCAAGAAGTGTGTGTTTTTGTGTTTGTGTGTGTGTGTCTTTGTGTGTGCTTGTGTGTGGTTGTGTGTTTGTTTGTTTGTGTATGTCCCTCACGCTCTGAGCGACCCCCCGTGCGTGCGCCCGCCCGTGCGGTGACTTTCTCGGCCTCGACGCTGCCCGCAAGGCCGCAACCGCCAACAAGCAGGCAAGTGTGTGTGTGTGTGTGTCTGTGTGTGGGGGTTGGCGGGTGGGTGTGTTGGCTTTCATACAGACCTTGTCTGCAACGTCGGGTGGAAGTTAGACTAGGCGTGCCCCGCCTTCGTGCTCTCGACGGTGCCGCCACATCGCCGCTGGATGAAGTATGTGTGTATGCCTGTGTTTGTTTGTTGTTGTGGTTGTGGTTGTGGTGATGGTTGTAGTTGTGCTCGTGCTTGTGCTTGTGCTTGTGCTTGTGTGTGTTTCTGTGTTTTGTGTTGTGTTTCTGCGTGTTTATGTTTGTGTCTGTGTCTGTGTTTGCGTGTGTGCGTGGGTCAGGGCTCGAATGACTCTGTCGCTCAGGAGGCCAGCTCGTAGAAGCGGGGCGCTAGGCCCCCATGCGGACATGCGCCCCTTCCCGTCCTTGCAGCTTTTCGCTGCTGCCGTTCCTCCACCCCCTCTTCCCGCTTCGGGGTAGCCGTGGCCGCGTCCTCCGCCGTCCTCACCGCGGACAGCTCCCGCCTGCCAGGCTCGTCGCGTGTTCCGCCCGGGCGCATTCTCCGCACCGGGTTGGTGTCGTTGTCGGTGAGACCGTTTCTTGATTGCTTGGGGCATGACAGGCGTCATGGCCCCCGCCTCCCCCCCCCCCTATGACGTAACGCTCCCCCCCCAGGGTGCTCCGGGCACTGCCGCCGTGCGCATTGGGATCCGCGTAGGTGTCCGCGTAGGAATCCGCATAGGAGTCTGGTCCGCAGTCGTCGTCGTATTCGTCGTCGTCGTCGTCGTCGTCGTTGCCCGTGGCTTGTCGCTCGTCGCTCATAGTCGTCGTGCGCGCGGACGCGGCTGAAGCCTGTTTGTAATTCCGGACCGATGACGGCAATCATTGGGGGTGGTGGAGGGGGTCGATGACGTTACGTTTCGCGCCGGCAGCGTATGGCAATGCGTAGGAGTGACGGGAGACGGGTAGCGCCTAGGTGGCGATTTGTACCCCAACGCCTGTGTACACCAGAGTGCCTGCGTGCACCACAGCGCTTGTGTACACCACACCGCCTATGCACACCACAGCGCTTGCGTACACCACATCAGCCGTGTGCAACACAGCACCAGTGTACACCACAATGCCCGCGTGCATTGCAGTGCCTGTGTGCACCACGGCGCCTGTTTGCAACACAGCAGCCGTGTGCAACACAGCACCACTGTTTTATATATAATGTTAGAACAAATCTTTCTGACACAATGGAGCGCTGGTGGATCCCACGGAAAACAATAGGAAATCATCCTTATGGACAACGGAGCGCCGCTGGAATGTACGAGTCCTCCCGAGTCCGCCCACATCACACAAACTCCTCCCATCTGCGTCCGGAAGGTCCCAAGTAAATTGGCCGTCCGAGAACTAAGTGGACCGATTCAATCGACCATTATGCGGTGCGCGCTGCGATGCGCACGCGCGTTGTAGCGCCAACCCGCACAACAGGGGGTAAGGAGGAGGAGGAGGGAGGAGGATGAGGAGGAGGAGGAGAAGAAGGAGGAGTAAGATGAGGAGGAGGAGGAGGTGGCGGAGGTGGAGAGGAGGAGAAGGAGGAGGAGGGGGGGAAGAACTTTGCATTCGATTCTCAACGCTTTCCTGGCGTGGCATCTAGTTGTCCGCAGCAGATCCTCAGATACATGCTCCTTCTACCTGTCCTATGCACGCAAGCATTGTGGTGTACACCAGCGCTGCGTTGCACGCGGATGTTGTGGTGTAGACACGCGCTGTGGCGTGCACAGGCGCTGCGGCGCACGCAAGCACTGTGGTGTACACAGTCGCTGCGTTGCACATGGTAGCTGCGGTGCACACATGTACACCGAAGGTGTAGTGTACGCAAGCACTGTGGTGTACACAGGCGCTGCGTTGCACACGGTTGTTGCGGTGCGCGCAGGCGCTGTGGTATACACGCGCGCGCTGTGCTGCAAGCGAGCGCTGCGGCGTACACAGGCGCAGTGGGGCATATCGCCACCTACATGCTGCTCGCGTCGTCGTCGTCGTCATCGTCGCTCGTCGCTCGTCGCTCGTCGCGTCGCGCGCGCGGGCGCGGCTGCGGTGCTGGAGCCACACGGCGGGGGGGGGGCGTTACGTCATACCCCCCCTCGCCCCCCCTCCCCCCCCCCATGACGCCCGTCATCGCCGCTCTCGTGCCGTCGTCTCTGCCTTCGATCCAGAGTTCGGCGGCGAGCGACGGGGGGGAGTGAGAAGGCGAAGGCCTTCTCAGAAGACGGGGCGGGGCTTCTCGGGAGCGCTCCGGCCTTATGATGAGATGTTCTTCGTGTCTTCGGGGGAGGCTTAGAAAACTGATCAGAAGGCCGGGGGACTTCCAGCCTTCGGGGAAGGCCCGCCCCTTCTCACTCCCCCCCCGGGCTCGCCGCCGAAGAGGGGTCCCGCGTCAGAGGGCCGGGCCGCGCACGTTAGCCCGGTGCTGTTTGCTCGACTTGCTCCGCCCCGCCGCTGCCCGCGAGGCCGCGCCGCGACCGCCAAAGTATGTGTGCGTGTTGGTGTGTGTGTGTGTTGGTGTGCGTGTGTGTGTGTTGGTGTGCGTGTGTGTGCCTCTGCACGTGTGTGTGCCCTCTTGTTTCCTCTCCGCTTGCCCTGCTTCGGCCCCGACCGCAGCCGCCGCGGTTCGGTGCACACGTTTTTTTTTTGCACGAGTCCACGAAAATGCTGATAATTGTTGCTGGGCGCGTTTCGCCTGCGATGCCGTTCGCCGCCATTCATGATCCAGCGGCGCGTCGGAAGAGAAGTGTATGTGCGTGCCCTGCGGTCGACGATGCCCGTTTCGCGTTGGGATATTCAAGGCCCGCCACGGTTCCACAAAGATGGGTCATTGTCGTGCCCCTTGCCCATGGTTGATGTTACCGATCGTTGGACCTCACTGGTGCGTCGAAGAAAACGTGTGTGCATGTGTGTTTGTGTGCGCGCGAGCTCTCTGTACCCTTGCCTTTTCGATCTTTCCGCTCGCTCAGCTTGCTTGTCGCCAGGACAGCACGGCTACGCTCGAGCGTGTTCGCCGCACGCGCGGGCGCAATTCATTGTTTGCGCCTCCCGTCAGTATGCGGCGCGACAGTGCCGCACATCTCCGGAGGAGGGAAGTCGTGAGCGTGCGCGCGCGTGTGTGAAAGCCTTCGACCCAAAACGACGACGAAGACCACGACGACGACAATGAGGAGGAGGAGGAGGAGGAGGAGGAGGAGGAGGAAAGGGAGGAGGAGGAGGAGGAGGAGGAGAGCTGTGTGTCTCCTCGTGGATGGGCGTCTGGGAAACGGAGGGGCTGTGGGGCCGGGGCCGGGGCCGGGGGGCGGGGGCTGGGGCCAGGAGGGGCCAGAGCCTGGACCGAGGCCGGGGCCTGGGGCTGAGGCCGGGGCCAGGGCCGGCGGGGCCGGGGTCCAGAGCCGGGGGCCGGGGCCAGGGCCATGGGGCCCGGGCCCGGGACTGGTGCCGAGGCCGGGGGAGGGGTCCGTACCGACAGAGAGACCACCCACCTGTCCCCCTTTTCCATGGGGGGCCGCCCCGGGGAGGGGACGGAGGGCCGCCCCGCCGGGTCCTCGCGGGGGGTCTGCAATCTGACCCGGGACCCTTCCCTTCCCCCCCCCATCGTCAGGGAGGGGAAAAGAGAAGGGAATCGGCGTAACTACGGCGTTTCTTTCACGACGTTTCTGATCTCTGTTCGTTTCTAGATTTCCTTGGAACTGGCGACGACGGCGAAGACAACGACAGCGTCTCACACTCGCCGAATGGGTCGGCGGAGTTGGCATTTCTCAGGCGCATGGCCACTACTGGTGCCGCTGTGTCGCCTCGCGCGCAGTTGCCTGCGGAAAAGGGTGTTTGCGTGCGTGGCTGGCCAGTCGAGTCACCCAGCGGCCCGCCGACCAAAACGTCGTGTGAGTGTCCGTATGTGCGTGTGTCTGTGTGTGTGTGTCTATGTGTGTGCGTTTGCCCCTGCAGCCGAGGTCGGAGCCAGTGTCGGTCCAGGACGCGCCAGAGATTCCGGTCGAGGACTGGCGGCGCGCGGAAGAGGAGAGGAGTTTCTTGTGTGTTCCAATTTTCCAGTCGTGTTGGGTCCTCACTTTGAGTCCGAACCGCCCCGCATCCTCCTCACCGCCGCCCCTTCTTCCCTCGCGTTTCTGCCCTCCGCGTGGTCATCTCGGCACATCCTTCACACGGCTTGTGGTTCCATCGGGAGCTCCACCAGAGCTCCATGGGGTTAGTGTCGCATGCGGTCCCCCCGCGAATTTCGGTACACCCCTCACACGCTCCGCGGCCGCGCAGGGAGTTCCACCGAGCCCCCCACGTGTTGTTGCCGCCCAGCGTGCCCCTGTCCATTCTGGTGCACCCCTCTCATGTTCTGTTGACCGTGAGGATTTCTACCGAAGGCCTCCGTGGCAGGGTGCCGCACAGTGCCCCCAGGCCCATTTCGGTTTTGTGGCCCCACCAGGAGCTCCACCGAAGGCTTCAGCGAAAAGGCGCCGCACAGCGTACGCCCACCTAATTATTCTGACACGCCCTTCAGCCCCGCGGGGTGCTCCACCGAAGGCTTTAGTGGCAAGGTACTGCGTGGTGTCCCCACGCCCACTTCGGCACACCCTTCACACAGTTCTTGACCCATAAGGTGCTCAACCGAAGCCGACCTCAGCGGCAGTGTATTGAAAGCAGTCCCTTTGCTAATTTCGGCGCACCTCTCACGCGTTTCGTTACCCCGCTGGGAGCTCCACCAAAGGCCTCAGCGGCAGGGTATCGCATTTGCTCTCCCCCTTCCGTGGCGCATTGCCGATCAGGATAGGTTCATGCTCTGCTCTACTGACAGCTAATCTGGGTTGGGCCCTTCGCCAGGCTAATATGTAAAATACATGTCTTCCCTCTTATGATTGGCGAGGCGATGCTGTCGAGTCCGCTCTCGATCTCGGCGGCGACTGTCTTGTTTATCACCAGCTGCGCACTTGTGCCAGGTAGCGGTCGTCTGAGGCCGCAGGCCGTTTTGGCCTCATGTTGCCGACGGATGTTGGTAATTGAGCCAAGCCTGGTGAAAGCAGGCGGCGGACAGTCGGCGGAAGCTGGTGAAAGCAGAATGAGGCCGCCTCCGCCAGCGGAATGCGGCAGGCGGCGGAAGCGAAAGCCGGCCTCCCAAGAGATGGCAAGGTTTTTTGTTTCACGGTGTCTTCGGCGACTGCAAAGCGTGTGGTTACGCTGGGGTGTGTTTGCGATCTGCGTCGCTTGGGACTTGGGGCACCACCTTGACCTCGTTCGGGCCTCCTCGGGGTGTGGCGGAGAACTCTGTCAAGTCCTCGCCCGGCCCCTCAGGGTATGGGTTGCAAGCCACACCCCTTGCAAACCATACCCTTCGGAGTCGCCAATTCTTGAACCCGTCAGCGCCCATCCCCCTGAGGCGGTGTGCGCCAGGCCCCCGATTGGGTGTAGCTGCAGCGCACGGCCTCCGCGTGCTCCGGCACGTGGATCCGGCCGCGTGAGCTGCCAGCGTCTTGGCTGCCGAGCGGCCAGGGCACCACGAGTCGGACGGGGCGAGGGCGAGGATAAATCCGTTCCAGAGTATTCCAGAACGCTCTGAGAAGGCCCCGGCGCTCGATACATTCTCCAGAACCACCAGGCCAGAGAGATTATCGACTCAAAGTCTGTTTGTCCCCACCAGATATTATGCTCGTCCTAGCTTCGTCTTCCCACGAGATGGGTGGTTCCAGTCTGCACACTTTGGGGGGCCTCTGGAGGCCTCCGTGGGAGCCTCCCGCGCCCCTTGGACCTTCGGAGGCCTCCGCGGGAGTTTCTGGAGACCTCGAGGGAAGCAACACGATGACCACGAAAAAGACGTTGCGGGATTTTGTCGATGCCGATATCAGTCATCTTCCACGTCCCCCGTCACCGATTGGCGAGGATGATCCACGACCTGACGATTGTCTCGATGCGCGATGACCTAGATCAACACCGACGTTTCCGCGTTCAGTTTTGGTCATCATCATCATTGTTTTCTTGCCCTCCATCTCAGAAGCCATCCTGGCCCCGACGAGGTCCTCCGAACAAGGTCCTGGAGGCCTGCGAGCAGGGTACAGGCCCTTCTCTGGAATGTGTCCCTGCCTCTTGGACAAGACCCTTCCAACACGCCCTTTGCGTTTTTTGAAGGGCCCCGAGGGGTTCATTTCGATCCGATCGGTCCGATTCCATATCCATTTCGGTCGGCTCGATCCGATTCGATTCCGTCTTTCCGACCACCCGATGCAGCCCGATGCTCGCGTGGCGCTGACGTGCACCCTGGCGCGACCAGTCCGATTCGGCTCCGGCTCCGTGTCGATCCGGCTCCGTGTCGATGCGGCCTCCCAGGCGGCTCCTGGGAGTACCTTCCCGCTCCCAGGCAGCCTCAGGGAGCATCTTGAGTCGAGACGATCGGCATGGGTACGGAAAAATTGTGCGTAAAGACCGACAGCAGTTCTTGTTCATCTTGAACAGCCAACAGCAGGACAACATCTGTCATTGGGCATTGTACATTTTTGTCGTACCCATTCCCAGAGATCCGATGTCGTGTTTTTGTTCAAACGCTGTCCGCGGAAGTCTCGACACATTTCCCAGGACCGGTTTTTCTCATGAGTCGTTTTTGTTACGTCCCCAGGGCCCAGCGAGGGCCCCTAGAGACCGAACATCGCGAAACACCTCGGTCTTGACTTTTTCAAAGCGTTGGATCTCTGGGTCTCGGGCGTCCAAATTCCGGGCCCCCCAGGGGCAGCTCCCAGGAGTGATTTCTCCGTGCTTCCCAGCTCTAGGCCCTACAGCCACGGGCGTGGGCTACCCGCGATAGAGCTCTCGCGCGCAAGAAGCGCGCCCGGCTCGCCGCGCGGCGCGCCGCGGGGCGGCGGCCTGCGACCATGTCTTAAGTCGGGCACGTCCCTCTACAGGGGGAATATTCAAAGATAGTCAGAAAAAAATATAGTCTGGAGACGATATTTAAATGGTTGACTCTGTCTGGTTATTTTTTGACTATTTTTGATTGTTCGTCCAAAGTCCGCCTGGAGGGGGACATGCCCGACCTAAGAGTAGTCAGTAGTCTTAATCAGAAGAGCAGTCACACGAAGAAGAAGACGAAAACTAAGAATACGAGCACTAGCAATCATGTCAAAGACGCTCCTACGGCGAATCACCGCCGCACCCTACCTTCTCTAGAATCGCCCACGTGGTCGAGCGTTGTTGCTAGAGCTCTGCCAAGCTATCGGACCATGTGTTCCCCCAATCGTTGTGGAAACCCTTCGGGGAACACTTGGGGGATAATGGCGCGGAAGATCAGGAGCAGGCGGAGGAGGAGGAGGTGGAGGAGGAGGGGGAGGAGGACGAGGAGGAGGAGGGAAGGCCGAAAAGAAGCAAATGCCGTAACCCTTCAAAAACCGAAGGACAATCAATGATTGCGGCCTCTTCGTGCCCTCTTGGGCCGTCTTGGGCCATCTCAGGGCCATCTTCGGCCGTCTTGGTGGGCTCCTGGCCCGCCTGACGCCGTCGGAAGCCGTCTTGGGGGCCTCTCTGGGCCGACTTGGGGTCCTCTTGGAATGCTTCAGGGCAGTCTTGGAGGCTTTCTGGGGCGGCTTCGGGGCCTCTTGGGCCGTCTTGGGGCCCTCTTGGGGCCGTCTTGGGCCTGAGGCCATCTTGGAGGCCTCTTGGGCGCTCTGGGGGCGATCTTAGGGGGTCTCTTGGGCCGTCTTGGGCTGTCGGAAGGCCGAACAAAAAGCAAATACGAAAATCTGTCAAAAACCTTCGGGAAAGAAATGATTTTTGCCTCTTCGGGCCCTCCTTCCTGGAGGACCTCTCGTAGGCCTCTGGGGCCGTCTTGGAGCCCTCTTGGGCACATCTTGGGCAGTCTTGGGCCGTCTTGGAGGCTTCTTGGGCGGACTTGGAAGTATCTTGGACCCTCTTGGGCCGTCTTGGAGGCCATCTTGGCTGTCTTGGGGGCATCTTGGAGGCCATTTTGGGCCATCTTGGCCGTCTTCAAGGCTCCTGGGGCAACCACCCGGGCAGTTTGAGCACCCTTCCGGGTCCTTCTGGGTAGCTGGCGGGACGGGCCGAAGCCCCAGGGGAGAGCTCATTGGGAACAAGAGGAACAAGAACCAGAACCAAAGACGAAAGTGTTCCGCAAGCCGGGCACCCCTGGGGCAAGCCAACAGGGGGAGGCGGATCGAAGACGCCTACGGCGAATCACCGCCGCCCCCTGCCTTCTTGGAAGTGCTTGCGTGGCCGAGCGTTGGGTTTCAGCGTGGCCAAGCTATCGGGCCACGCGTTCCCCGAGTGGGTTTGGATAGCCTTCGGGGAACACGGGGTCGGGCGAGCTATCGGACCAGGTGGTTTCCGAGCTTTCGGGTTTCCTGGAGGACGTCTTGGAGGGCTCTTGGGCCGTCTTGGAGGCCTCTGGCAGGCTTTTTGGGCAGTCTAAGGCCATCTTCAGGCCACTTGGGGCCGTCTCGGGTGCATCTTGGGGCCATCTTCGCCGTCTTGGAGGCCTTCTTGGCCGTCTTCTTGGAGGCCATCTCGGCCGTCTTGGAGGCCATCTTCGGCGTCTCCGGGGCCATCTTGGGTCGTCTTGGGGTCTTGTTGGGGCCCTCTCGAGTCTCTTGGGATGTCCTGGGGCCATCTTGGAGGCCTCCTGTGCGCTCGTGGGGTGATGTTGGAGGCCTCTTCGGCCGTCTTCGGCCGTCGGAGAGCTGAAAAGACGAACATGCCAAAACATCCTTCAAAAACCGAAGACACCCCTGTGATGAATCAACAGGGAGTGGCGGATCGAAGACGCCTACGGCGAATCACCGCCGCCCCCTGCCTTTTTGGAAGCGCCTGCGTGGCCGAAAGTTGGGTTTCAGCTTGGTCAAGCTATCGGGCCACGCGTTCCCCGAGTGGGTTTGGATAGCCTTCGGGGAACACGGAGACGGGCGAGCTATCGGACCAGGTGGTTTCCGAGCTTTCGGGCCTCCTGGAGGACGTCTTGGAGGGCTCTTGGGCCGTCTTGGAGGCCTCTGGCGGGCTTTTTGGGCAGTCTAAGGGCATCTTCAGTCCATCTGGGGCCGTCTCGGGTGCATCTTGGGGCCATCTTCTCTGTCTTGGAGGCCTTCTTGGCCGTCTTGGAGGCATCTTGGAGGCCATCTCGGCCGTCTTGGAGGCCATCTTCGGCGTCTCCGGGGCCATCTTGGGTCGTCTTGGGGTCTTGTTGGGGCCCTCTTGGGGGCCTCTTGGGCTGTCATGGGGCCATCTTGGAGGCCTCTTGGGCGCTCTTGGGGCGATTTTGGGGGCCTCTTCGGCCGTCTTCGGCCGTCTTGGGCCTTCTCGGGACGTCAGAGAGCTGATAAGAAGAAAATTCCGAAATCCTTCAAAAACCCAGGCAAATCAATTGTTTTTGGCCTTTCGGGCCTTCCTGGAGGACGTCTTGGAAGCCTCTTGGGGGCCTCTTGGCCAATCTTAGGCCATCTTGGGCCATCTTGGAGGCCTCTTGGGCGCACTTGGGGCGATTTTCGGGGCCTCTTGGGCCATCTCGGGCCGTCGGAGATCTGATAAGAAGAAAATCCTCAAATACTTCAACAACCAAAGGAACATCAATGATTGTTGCCCTTTCGGGCCTTCCTGGAGGACGTCTTGGAGGCCGACTTGGGGCCCTCGTAAAATGCTCCAGGGCCGTCTCGGAGGCCATCTTGGGCGTCTTGGAGCCCTCTTGGGCCGTCTTGGGGCCCTCTTGGGACCGTCTTGGAGGCCTCTTGGGCCGTCATATGGCCATCTTGGAGGCCTCTTGTGCGCTCTGGGGCCGATCTTTCGGCCCTCTTGAGCCGTCGTGGGCCGTCGGACGGCTGGAAAATAGCAAAAGCCAGAATCCTTCAAACACCTGAGGAAAACTATTGATGTTGGCCTCTCCGGGCCCTCGTGGAGGACCTCTTGGAGGCCTCGTGGGCCGTCTTGGAGGCGTCGTAGAGGCCTTTGGGGCCGTCTTAGGTGTTTCTTATGCGAACTTGGAGGCATCCTTGACTAGTGGGCCGTCTACGAGGCCATCTTGGACCATCTTGGGCGAACTTGGAGGCCATCTTGGAGCCGTCTGAAGCCGAAAAGCCCTTTGCAACCGCCTTTTGTGCACCCTTCCGGGTGGCAGGCGGGACGGGTCGAAGCCCCAGGGGGAGTTCTTTTGGAAAAGGGTTCAGCCCGCCGGGCACCCTTGTGATGAATCAACTAGGGGCGGCGGCTTCGGCCCGTCCCGCCACCGTGCCTGGGTTGTGGGTTAGAGGCCCTTCGGATGCTCGTTGGGACCTTTTGGGGGACCTCGCGGGGGCCCCTTGGAGGCAGTTGTGAAGCCTCCTGAGGGCCGTTTGGGGCCATCTTGGGGGCCGTTGGGCCTCTTCGGGGCCTCTTCGGCCCCTCGTGGGGCCTCTTGGAGGCATCTTGGGGCCTTCTGGATGCTTCTTGGGGCGGAAGGCTGGAATTGTCGGTTCGCGTTCCCCATCTTCGGCCCCTCTTGGGGCAGTCTTGGGGTTTTCTTGGGCCGTCTTGGGCGCCTCTTGGGCCGTTTGGGGGCCTCCTGGGCCGTCTTGAGGTCGTCTTGGGGGCCTCTTGGGCCGTCTTGGGGCGGTTTGGGGGACCTCTGGGGCCATCTTGGAGCGTCGGACGCCCGAAGACGCAAGAACGCGAAAAACATTGAAAACACTGGAAAACAGTGTTTGTTGCATCTTGGGGCTCTCTTTGAGGTTTCCTTGGAGCGCTCCTGGGGCTTCTGTGGGGCCGCTTGGGCAGGCTTGGGGCCATCTTGGGCGTCTTGGAGCGCTCTTGGGCTGTCTTGGAGGCCTCTCGGACCCTCTTTGGCGCTTTTTGGGGCCATCTTGGCCCGTTGGGGCCCTCGAGTGAATCAAGCATGATCAGCAAGCGCGCATGCTCTGAGTCAAATCAGCAGAGCGACGCTCGTGCGAACGAGAGGAGCAGCAGTGGGACGGCCTTGCTCCTGCTCCTGCACATGCGGTGAGCCCGCCCTGGGACGGTCATGTCTGTAGACCTGGCTCGACGCAAGGTGTCGATCAAGATTGCAGATATGGCATGCAGATTGCAAAGCGTAAAACCATTTTCGACGGCATGGAAACCATCTTGGCGCGAGCAGGCCTGGCCGGGGACCGCGTGGAATAATTTTTGAAACGCATTATACCAAGCTCCGGGGCCAGGACCTTCGACCACTGGGAGGGCGTTAGGGGCGTGCTGATTATCGCGCAGACCCAGCAGCGCCCCGTCATCCTCAAAACTCTGCGCCACCTGTCCCGCAGATGCGTTCAGCTGCCAGACGTTCGTGCCGCACGTCCGATACGCCGCCAGAAATATGTGGGTCCCTGGCCGGGCTGCGCCTGCAGCTTGGCTATCTGGCGGTTCCCTCAGAACCCGAGTGACATCCAGCAGATCCATTTGAACGGCGCCAAGTTCGACACATCGGCGAGCATTGGAAGGAATCTCGCATCATTCAGTTGATCTTGGGTGACGAGCCACTGCTGGTGGCAGACGTCGGACAAAACCTAGACGCAACGTTCGATGACTGCGTCATCGACGTACCCGAGGACGCCGCCACTACGACCGAGGGACGTTCATCATCAACGCTGCCAGCTATGCCCGAGGAGACCGACAGCGACTTCCCCGGCCACATCCAACAGGCGACGCCCGCAGCCTGGCGCGAAGCCGGCGGGGCAGAAAACCTGGCCCAGGAGCTCGAGGATCTGGAGGACGCCCACACTCAGCATAATATCAACGCTTCTGTCGAGGACGCCGCGGATGGCCTTGCGCAGACCCTACGAATGGCCCCAGCACTTCGAGACGCAGTACAAGCGTCAGTGCATCCACGCGGTGCGCCACAACTACTTGCGCGGGGCCCCATTGGACGACTACGCCACGCTTGACGAAGAGGAGGAGGAGGAGGAGGAGAAAGAAGAGGAGGAGGAGGAGGAGGAAGAGGAGGAAGAGGAAGAGGAGGGGGAGGAGGAGGAGGGTACTGAGGGTACTGACAACGCGGGCACGTCATGGTGCCCCCCGCCACACGGCGCCATTAGAGCTTAATCGCTATCGATAAGATCGGGTGCCTCCTTCTGAGACCTCTGGCAGGACCTCTCCCACTGCACAAGACCGTCAGGCGAGGCGAAACCATGCAGCTTGGCGATTGAGACAGGCTGAAGGCCCCGGAAGCGGAGGAGGCAAGAACTCCCCCTCGCACCAGATCCTCTGGAATCAGGGCTCTCGTGGCTGCCAGCCGACCCTTGTCCTCCAACAGACTCGCTGTCAGGGCTCCCCGCAGCAGCAGCAGCAGCAGCAGCAGCAGCAGCAGCAGCAGCAGCAGAGACCCCACCAGCGTCAAGCAGAGGACCCCAAACAGCTTTCATCGTAAGGGTCGGTCCAAAGGCAGGGCCCACCCTGGCTTTGCCCTGAGCGCTGCCTGGGAACAACGCCCGCTTCAACTTCGACCGCTGGGTCTTGAGGCCAGGATGCTTGGAACCCTCCTTGCACTTCTCTCTGAGACCTCGCGCCGACGCGTGCGCCGAGGCTCCACAAACATTGCAAAACAAAGTATAAGTTAAGTCCTTGCCCTGGTCGGTGACAGAGGCTTGCACTCGTGAGTGGCCCCTGACAACCCAGGGGGCACCAGAGGCAGAGACAAAGGAAACATCAACCTCCCCCGGCTCAGCAGACCCAGTCTCAGTGGGCGGAGGGGGAAGGCCAGGATCGGGGCGAGGAGGCTCAGCCTCCACAGCTAAGGTCCAATCCCCGAATGGCGCCACACCTTCATCTAAACATGCCTGAATTAGACCAGGGGGGAGATCCGCATCCAAGACAATGTCCGCAGTACCTACAAGATCCTGCGAGTCAGGCTGGTCTAATTCTCCAAAAACTTCCTGGTACCTGCTCTGCCACTTGACAATGTCCGAGGTAATCCTTTCACACTCCGAGACAAAACCAAGGTGATCCTGAGGAACGTTCCAGAGACGGGCTCCTCTCTTGGCCCATTTACCAGCAAGAGCGTTACCTTTAAGCGGTCATTCGTCCTGATCCGAGGTAGCTGCACGTAAGCTCCTGTGAGCCTCGACTTTAGAAACAGTGGCCATTCTGCCAATGCCACTCCACCAATCCCCCCACATGTGACGACGAGGGCTAGAGGCTGAGAGGGCAATGCTGGAATCTGTCGCACAACATAACGTGCCAGAACAATCCGCGTGGACAACCAGCGGGTGGTCAGTAGACCATTCACTAAATTGAGAGGGCATCCTGAACCCCCGGTCGTCCCCGTCCCGGGCCGCCTGTCCTGGGGCCGCGCGGAGCGGCGCCGCGCCGTGCATGGCGCCGACCAAGCTGCCAGCTGGGCCAATCTGAACGACCGACCACCCTGCACGACTGAAACCCTGGAGGCGGGAATGGAACGCCTAGCCGTCTGCAAAGACAGCACCCGAAAACTTCACCCAGGGAAAACTCCTACAAACCTGAGCTGGTCCTCCTGATGTACCTATTTGCAAGGGAAGCAGAGAGTCGGGGAGGGTAAGAGGCATCTGGCCATGACCTCTCCAGTTTCGTCCCCGATCTGCCTCACATACTGGGCGGCCTGCGTGACATGCTGAGGGCACTCCCCCTCGCCTGACTTGGAGACAATGGGGCAATCATAAAAGCGGTTCCACAAGGTGCCTTTCGTGCCACAATGAAGGCAAGCATATGATTGAGCCTTACCCCTAGAATGCAACTGAGCTTGAGGCCAATGGGATCCACCGACCAGGCTCCGAATGGCAGCAGCACGATGCTGCGACCAGCTGTCATCAAAGTATCTATTGATGAGGCGAGCGACGGGAGGCCAGTTGAGGGGGAGACCCAGGGGGCTTGGAGTCTCTCCAATGCCACAATGTCTGAAGCCTGGAGCGCCAGAGGCCTGACAATATCAACAAAGAGTGCAGGAGAGAAGTCGGCAATGTTGAACTCCCCAAGCCTGGGATGCCAGAGCACATCGGCAGAGGGCAAGGTGCAGCCAATCCTGGCGAGAGACAGAACTGCAGCCAGAGACGGGTCAACGACTTGTGACCAAGGCCTCTCTTTTTCCAGCTGACAATGCGCTTCCTGCAGGCAAGCCTGGAGTGGGCCAAGCCCTGGCAAGACAGACTGTACACCCAACGCCCAATGCTTGATCACATCACAGACCACAACAACCCAGAGATCCCTGGTGGCCCCATTGGGGGTGACACGCAACCTGAGAGCAACCGAGACACCTGGAGGAACCCGCCCTTCCCCTCTGAGAGTGGCAAGCCTGAGTGCAGCAAGCTTCAGGTCAGCAACGCCCGGGACCGCCGCCCCCCACACCGCCGTCGCCGTAGGAGAGCCCCTCTTTATCGTGCTGACGCTTGCCCCCGCTTTCCTCAGGGCAAAATCACGTGATGATACCGAGGCTTCTTTGGCCATCCTTTTTGTTTTGCTCCGCGACACTTCGCGCAGCGCAACTGTTGGCATCTGTGCCAATAACCCTGCCGCTGCTGAGCCTTTGCCCAGAGCTGAGGTTCCACGTCTGGTTGAGGTCATCGTCAAGATCCACCGAGCTGGTCATGTAACCAGTCTTGTCCCAGATGACTACTAGCTGTCTGTGCTGCAACGCGGCCACTAGAGCCGACATGGCCTGAGGAAATTGCTAAATTATGGCTTGTAAGAGGAAGTCATCGACTAGCTAATTCTGAACCCTGACAGCGGGATACTTCCTTTGGAGAGAGACAGGAGGAGGAGGAGGAGGAGGAGGAGGAGGAGGAGGAGGAGGAGGAGGAGGAGGAGGAGGAGGAGGAGGAGGAGGAGGAGGAGGAGGAGGAGGAGGAGGAGGAGGAGGAGGAGGAGGAGGAGGAGGAGGAGAGAGAGAGGAGGAGGGGAGGAGGAGGAGGAGGGAGGAGGAGGAGGAGGAGGAGGAGACGAGGAGGAGGAGGAGGAGGGGAGGAGGAGGAAGAGGAGGAGGAGGAGGAGGAGGAGGAGGCGGAGGAGGCGGAGAAAGAGGAGGAGGAAAAGGAAGAAGAGGAGGAGGAGGAGGAGCGAGGAGGAGGCAGAGGAGGACGACGACGACGAAGGAGGAAGGCATCCGGAGTTGCACCTCAACCCATGGGTGCGCGAAGAGTCTTTGAACTTCAAGAAGGAAGCGTCCAGCGACTGCGCTGCCAGCGCTCACCAGACAGCCGCGCTTAGACTTCATGCCGCCGCCGAGACCGCGGTCATCAAGCGCGACGCCGACCTTCTGGCCAGCGAGGAAGTGTCGAAGTTGTCAAAGGAAGTTACAGCGGTCATCTTCGAGGAGCTCACCATCTGGGTCAAGTACACGCGTTTCGAGAGGCGACCGCGCAAGGGCGCCCGAAGCGCGAAGGGCGCCAGATAAGTTTTCAAGTGGAAGCACTGGAAGGCATCGGACGGCAAGACTGTCGGGGCCATCCGGCGCCGCGCGTCGCTCAGAGATTTCTGCGACGCTGGCGCTGGGGCCCTGGAGACGTTCGCCGGCGTAGCAACTCGGTCGTCGCAGCGTTTGCTGCCCGCAGAGGCTGCGCGTCGCCCAGACCGGGCACGCGTCGCCGTGGACGTCGAGCAGGTGTTCCTGCGAGGCGCGACCTACTCCGAGGCGCAGGAACAAGGTGAAGCGCCACGCGAGGTGAAGTTCACCTTGCCACCCAGCAGCGCTTCCAGTCTCAGGCAGGCGCCCAGCTACGAGAGCTACGACGAGCAGGCTGGCGCTTGCGTCGCAGCAAGCCCGGCACGGGTTGCAAGGACGCGCCCCGCGCCTTCTCTGCGAAATTCGCGTGGGTCACGCGCGAGACGTCTGGTGCTTGTGGCACCAGCGGCACAGTGCTAGTGCTCGCGCGTTCCATGCACGTCTACGACCTGGAGATCGCTGGACGCAAGGAGCACGTCGACTGGCTGATCAGCCACATCGAGGGCGATTTCGGCAAAATGAAAGGTGACTGCGACGATGCCACCAACTGCGGGGTGCACCAGCACCGCAGTGCCGCTGCCACCGTGACGCTCGAGTAGGACGAGTACATCCACGCCTTGATACCGATCAGGCAACATCGACCTGGTCAAGGCCCAGTCGGACGAGCTGGCAGGAGGTCAGCTCCCAGACCTGTTCGTCTCCCTCCTCGGAGCAGCGGCCTATGCGCTGCTCGCCCAGCATCTCGTCGCCGCGCGCATCGTCGCCGCGCGCATCGTCGCCTTAGGGAGAGCGAAGAACAAGCTGCCCCCCCGGCGCGCGACGCAGCTCTACTTAGTCGTCCTGGCCACGCAGAAGACGAAGACGCGCGTTAAATTGCAAGCTATGGCGCGCGCCAGGCGATTCAGCGCGCGCAGCGACGGGTCGCCCAAACTGGAGGAGGAGACAGAGCGCGGCACGAGGGAAAGTGCACGCGCGTTTCGGCAAGTGCCGCCGCGAGGGCAAACAGGTGCGTCATTCGTTTGGGACGGAGCTGCTCGAACATGCGGCGCAGCCGACGGACTGAAGGCACGCCACCTCGCGCCGTTCGAGATGGCGCACGGCGCCGCTTCTGCAGAGGAAATCAAGAGGCTGAGGGAGGAAGGAGACCACGCGGTCCTTGCAGATGTCGTCATCGACGACATGTCCGCCCATGGGCATGGCGTGGCCGCCTTCGAGAACAGCGCGGCAGGCCACCTGCGATGGTTAGCCGACCGGCTGAGCACCAAGCAGATCTAGGACCTACTCTGGCGCGACACTTGGGACATGCTGGCCGACCTCGTGACCGAGGGCAGCATTGGCTGGGACCTTATCCTCAGTGTGATGGACAGCCAGATCAGCTACGACCATGAAGCGGTCAAATTCAGCAACGAGACAAAGAAGACCACCCCGTGCTTCCAGCGCAGTTCCTTCACCCATCAGTGAAGAGGCGACTCGTGTAATTGTGTCATAAGGTCGACCACCGGAATTCCGCTGACCAGTACACTGGTCGGCCGATCGGCCGACCAAAGCAGCCGCGAGATCGCCAAGTTCGCGGGCATTGACGGTCGAGAGTGATGAGGACGTCGAGCACGCAGGTGAGCGGAGCAAGTTGGGGATCCAATGCGGCCGTTTCCCGGTTTGCCCCGCCCTGCTCCACCACTAATCTCTTGTTCGCGGCAGACTGGCCATTTTCTCTTACGGGTGCGGCCAGCAAAGCACCCCAGCATAATTTCACGCCGTGGTTTCATGTGCGTCTTGCGCATGGGAGACCAACGAGGGCACGGCGGACGGGCTTGAGCACCACATTCGAACGGTACCAGCTCTGCCCATTTCGACCCTCCATTGGCGCTGCCTTTAACGGGTTGCAACCTGGCGCGCCCGCCGTAAAATCGCCTTCGGCGATTTTTCGCTGATAGAAAAGCTCCGCCTTCACACGTGCCACTTTTTACATTTATTTTTCTGGTCTTGTCCTTCTCCGCCTCGTGAGGCCGTTTTGGCACCGACTCCGTGACACATGCATTTGTCTCGCGGCCCTCGTCCAGGATTCGACACCGGGCCTGGCAGGCAGGGGCAGGCTTTGTGCTCTCCGTAGCCGGAGTTTTGAGACAGGCGGTGATTCGCAGAGAAACAACTAGTCATGGAGGTTCAAAACATTACAGTATGCTCGTGACGAATCGGTCGAGGTAGCGGTGTCACAGGCGAGACGAGAGGTAACCGTAGTTGTTGGTTCGCGTTTTCTCTCGTGCGCGCGCCTGCGGCGAGGAGACATACTCCCCGACCGTTTCCGCCGAGGTTTCCAGGGGAACGCGCAAGGGCCGGCGCTCCAAGGAGGCGCGCCCGACCGGGAGAGACGGCAGGGGTCTTGCTGTTTTCGGCCCCTGTCGGCGGCGGGCGAGGGGGGCAAGTGAGAAAGAGGAGGCCTTTTCAGTGGCGGCAGGGTTTCTCAGAAGCGCTGCGGCGTTCTGAGAAGTTCAGGTGTTTCCGGGGAAGGCTGAAAACATTTGTTTTCGGAAAGCCGGGGGACTTCCGAGCCTTTTGAGAAGGCCCGCCCCTTCCCCTTTCCTCCCAGGGTTCGCCGCCGACTCTACAGACCCTCACAAGGCCCCCGGCCGATCAACAAAAAGACTCGGGATGAAAAGCCGGTCTCAGTGAATGGGTCGAGACCTCCTGGGGTCCACGTTGTGAAACGATCGTGACGTCGGGATTGGGAGAATCGGGAGGGAACATATCAATGATACACTGCCGCTGGGAGCCCCTCAGCGTGTTGCTCCTTCGCTTTTGCCCGAACAACCGCTTTTTCGTCAAAGGTAACGCACTGATGGGTCCCCCGGCGCGGCGCCCG
Organism: Prorocentrum cordatum; assembly: GCA_963575745.1. Taxonomy (NCBI): domain Eukaryota; class Dinophyceae; order Prorocentrales; family Prorocentraceae; genus Prorocentrum; species Prorocentrum cordatum. The sequence goes on from CAUYUJ010019804.1 coordinate 344,875, forward strand.
GAGATCCGACTTAGCGAAGAAAATGCAACATCGTAAAAAGCACGCCCAGTGCCCTAGACCCAATTGTTCTACGTCATTTTTCGAGCCGGATCGACTTGTGAGGGTCCCGCGGCCCGAAAAAAAAGCAAAAACGCCAGGCCCGGCTCGAAAACAAAAAAATAAACGCCAGGAGCTCAGGGCATGTCATGGATGTTTCCCCCCTCCCCCCCCAAGGGAAGGGCTCGCCCCCAGACGTCCAGCGTCGTGAGCAGAAGCAGAACGAAGGTTCCTCTTCGCCGCTCGCAGCCGCGGGGGGGGCCCAGCACCACGCCCAGGGGGCCGCCAAGCACAATTCAGGATGCGGAAGCCAGTCTCAAAGTCGGGCACGTCCCTCAACAGGAGGAATATTCAAAAATGGTTTTAAACATAGTCTGGGGACGATTTATTAAATTATGTTTGACTATGTGTGGAAATTATGTATCTTTTTTGTTTTTCGTCCAAAGTCCGCCTGCAGGAGGACGCCCGACCTAAGCCACTCCTGGGGAGCGGGTCGGAGTTCCAGCGACCCACATTGAAAATATCAGGACGTTGGTTGTTGGGTCTGTCTGGAGGAGCGTCGAGGATTGAGCATCGCGGCGTCGAAGTATCATTTTGCGCGCCCCTGTTTCGGGCCCCAGGGGGAGCCCTCGCGGCCGCGGCGGGATCCGCCCCGAGACCTTGGCCAGACCGCGCAAGGGCGAGGTGCGAGGGTCGATGTCCGAGGGACGAGGAGGAGGAGGAGGAGGAGGTGGCTGTGGCTGTGGAGGAGGTGGCTGTGGAGGATGAGGAGGAGGAGGTGGCTGTTGAGGAGTTGGCTGTGGAGGAGGAGGAGGAGGAGGAGGAGGAGGAGGAGGAGGAGGTGGGTGTGGAGGAGGAGGAGGAGGAGGAGCAGCAGGAGGAGGACCAGCGTAGATCCAAACCGTATCAGCGATGTTGCAATCAACCCTCCCTCAAAGCTCACTCGCCGTAGGTCCCTGAAAGACGTTCCCCCCAATGGAGAGATGCCTCACCAGGGCCATACAGAGTAAATTTAATCAATAGTTTTATGGCAGCCAGCGTGGACCCCAAGCAGTGTGTTTCTAGCAACATATGCTGTGCAAAAGTCGTTGAGTAATCTCTGTGGTACAATCTATGAGGTGCAATTAATTTCTGTTCGCAGTGAGTTGTCCACTCCACTGCTCGCGCAAACATTTCACCCACCCACCCGCAACTTGGTTTGCAAAATCTCTTAAGACCGTGACGGTGGGTACCACATGGCACTTGGCAACAACAGCGACGCCGACGACGACAGCGACAACGACGATGACGACGCCGCCGGCCACGACTACGACGACACCGACAACGTCTCCAACGACTTCGACGACGCCGACAACGACGACGACGACGACGACGACACCGACGACGACGACGACGACACCGACGCCGACGACGACGACGATGACAACGACGACGACGATGACGACGCTGACGACGACGATAACGACGACACGACGACGACGACGACGACGTCAACGACGCCGCCGACGACGACGACGACGACGACGGCGGCGACGACGACGACGCCGACGTCGACGACGACGAAGACGACAACGACGCCGACGACGACGACGACGAAGACGAGACGACGTCGCCAACGAAGACAACGAGGAAGGAGGGAGGACGACGACGGCGACAACGACGACAACGACGAGGGAGGAGGGAGAACGGCGACGACGCGAACGACGAAGAAGGAGGAAGGACGGCGACGCCGACGACGGCAACGACGAGGGAGGAGGGAAGACGACGACGACGACAACGACGACGACGACGACGACGGTGACGAAATAGGAGGGACGACGACGTGACGCCGACGACGGACGACGACGACGACGTGGGAGGAGGAGGAGGAAGGACGTCCACGGCGACAACGACGACGGAAACGACCACGACGCCAAAGCGGACGACGACGACGAACACGAGAAAAGACAGAGGACGACGTAGGCGACGACGACGACGACGCGAGAGGAGGGAGGACGGCGACGACGACGACGACGACGACGCAAGAGCGCGCGCGCACGCTTTTGTTGAAAGTCCGTGTTGGGAAACCTTGGGTTGTTGTAGGTTTTTTGGACGTGCGATTTTGAAATCCTTCCGGAACCGACGGGTTTTGAAGGTTTTCGGCATACGCCCGCTACGACGCGCGCGTCTGCACTTCGTCCCGTTTTTTGTAGAGGATTCTCGCGACGGCACACGCGCAAGGGCGTTCGACAGATTTCGACATGCGCGCGCGCGAAGCCCGTTTGGTAGCATTTTGTGAAAATCTTGAAAAACCTATGGTTTTCTTCAGATTTCGCAAGAGCTCGCGCGGAAGCTTTTTTAGCAAATCAGTGTTGCGAAACCATGTATTTTTGCATGTTTTTTGGAACCTCGATTGCGAAATCCTTCCGGCACCGAAGTTTTTTTGCAGGATTTCGGCATGCGCGCGCGACGACGCGCGCGTGTGCACTTCGTCCCATTTGTTGCAAGGGATTCGTGAAACAGGGGAACCTCAGGGGGGGGAGCCCGGCCTAGCTGGGATGATACGATTTCATATTTAGGATGGACGAGTGTGCAGAATATATAGGGGGAGCTGATAAGTCTGGGGGGGGGGCGTCTATTCTCTTTTTAGAAAGGAGAATTCACTTTAACTGCCTTGAAGCTGTCGTCTCCACTGCTCGTGCAAACATCCCACCCTCCCACCCGCAACGTGGCCGCAAGACCTCCTAAGATCGTGACGGTAGATAACAAATGGCATTTGGCAACGACACCAACGCCGACAACGACAGCGACGACGACTACGACGACATCGACGACGACTCCGACGACTTCGACGACGACGACACCGACGACAATGACGACGACGACACCGACGACGACGACGACGCCGACGCCGACGACGACGATGACGACGCCGACGACATCGACGACGACTCCGACGACTTCGACGACGACGACACCGAGGACAATGACGACGACGACACCGACGACGACGACGACGACGCCGACGCCGTCGACGACGATGACGACGACGACGAAGACGACGACGCCGACGCCGACGACGACGACGACGCCGACGCCGACGATGACGACGACGATGACGACGACGACGAAGACGACGACGACGGCGACGACGAAGACGACGACGAAGACGACAACGAAGGCGACGACGAGGGAGGAGGGAGGACGACGACTGCGACAACGACGAAGGAGGAGGGATGACGGCGACAACGACGATGACGACGCAAAGACGACGACGGCGACGAAGTAGGAGGGACGACGACGGACGATGACGAAGACGAGGGAGGAGGAAGGACGACCACGGCGACAACGACGACGGAAACGACGACGACGCCAAAGAGGACGACCATGACGACGAGGAAAGACAGATGACGACGACGGCGACTACGACGACGAGGGAGGAGGGAGGACGGCGACGACGACGACGCAAGAACGCGCGCGCACTCTTTTGTTGAAAACCCGTTTTGCGAAACCACGTGTTTCGTATGGTTTTTGGGCACTCGATGTTGAAACCCTTCCGAAACCGAAGGTTTTTTGAAGGATTTCGGCATGCATGCACGCGCGACGACGCGCGCGCGTGGACTTCGCCAAATTTTTTTGATTCTCGCGACGGCACGCGCGCAAGGGCGTTCGAACGATCTCGACATGCGCGCGCGAACACCCTTTGGTAATTTTTTTTTTATATATATATATATATTATATAATATATATATATATATTATTTTTGAAATATTGAAAACGCATTGTTTTCTTAAGATTTCGCAAGAGCGCGCGCGTAAGCTTTTCTAGAACACCCGTATTGCGAAACCATGTGTTTTTGTATGTGTTTGAGATACTAGATTTTGAAATCCATCCGACACCAATTGTTTTTGAAGGATTTCGGCATGCTCGCGCGCAGACGCGCGCGTGTGGACTCCGTTCTGTTTTTTTTGTACAAGGGGTAATTGAACATTTATGGTTTTTGATAAACGAGTGTGCGCGCATAGCATGTTTTGCAGAGAATGGGGGGGAATGATGCCGGCCTGGCTGGGACAGTACGAAGTCATATTCATACTTAGGATGGACGGGCGTGCAGAAAAAGTACGAAATCGCAATACCCTAGGGGGACCGTTAACTCCCGAAGGGGGGTGGGTAGAGTCTATTCTTTTCTTACAAACGAGAATAAATGTGGTGCAATATATGTGGTGCGATAGATGTGTGGGATGCAATCGAAGTTGTGCAACATCTGTATTGCCATTCGTGTGGTGCAGTCTATGTGGTGCGCAATATATGTGGTCCATCATGTGTGGTGCAATATGTGTGGTGCAATCAATGTGTGCCGTCTGCGTGGTGCAATATACGCCGTGCAATCTACGTGGTCACTATGTTGTGCAATTGACTACCCTGCACCGCGCTTGACCACCTCCACTGCTCGCGCAAACAGCCCACCCACCCACCCACAACTTGGTTTGCAAAATCTCTTAAGACCGTGACGGTGGGTACCAAATGGCACTTGGCAGCGACACCGATGCCGACGACGACAGCGACAACGACGACGACGACGCCGCCGACAACGACTATGACGACACCGACGACGTGTCCAACGACTTCGACGACGCCGACAACGACGACGACGACGACACCCACGACGACGACGCCGACGCCGATGACGACGACGACGATGACGACGCCGACGACGACGATGACGACGACACCGACGACGACGACGACGACACCGACGACGACGACGAAGAAGACGGCGGCCACGACGACGACGCCGACGACGACGACGACGACAACGACGACGACGCCGACGCCGACGACGACTCAGACGACGACGACGACGTCGCCAACGAAGACGACGACGAGGGAGGAGGGAGGACGACGACGGCGACAACGACGACAACGACGACAACGACGACAACGACGAGGGAGGAGGGAGGACAACGACGACGCGAACGACGAAGAAGGAGGAAGGACGGCGACGCCGACGACGACAACGACGACGACAACGACGACGGCGTCGAAACAGGTGGGGCGACGACGAGACGCCGACGACGGACGACGACGACGACGACGAGGGAGGGGGAGGAATGAAGGACGACCACGGCGACAACGACGACGGAAACGACCACGACGCCAAAGAGGACGACGACGACGAACACGAGGAAAAACAGAGGACGACGTAGGCGACGACGACGACGACGCGGGAGGAGGGAGGACGGCGACGACGACGACGACGCAAGATCGCGCGCGCAAGCTTTTGTTGAAAATCCGTGTTGCGAAATCTTGTGTTGTTGTAGGTTTTTTTGGACACACGATGTTGAAATCCTTCCGGAACCGATGGGTTTTGAAGGATTTTGGCATACGCCCGCGACGACGCGCGCGTCTGCACTTCGTCCCATCTCTTGCAGAGGATCGCGACGGCACACGCGAAAGGGCGTTCGACTGATTTCGACATGCGCGCGCGCGCGCGACGCCCGTTTGGTAGCGTCTTACGGACATGGAATTCTTGGAAAACGCATTGTTTTCTAAAGATGTCTCAAGAGCTCGCGCGTAAGTTTTTGTTAGCATCAGTGTTGCGAAACCCTGTGTTTCTGTATGTACTTTGGAAACTCGATTGCGAAATCCTTCCGACGCCGAAGGTTTTTGGAGGATTTCGGCATGCGCGCGCGCGACGACGCGCGCGCGTGCACTTCGTCCCACTCGTTGCGAAGGATTCGCGAAAAAGTCGAATGTTAGAACAACAACAGTCCCCGCGTATTGTTTTCACCAGGGAACCTCAGGAGGGTCGATACCGGCCCCCGTGGGATAGTGTAAAATCATAGCTAGGATGGACATGTGGTCAGAATATATGTGATTCACGTACCCGAAAGGGGGACCGATAACGCCGGCGGGGGGGGATAGCGTATATTTTTTCGAAAGGAGAATTCACTTCGACTGTCTTGAAGCTGTCTTCTCCACTGCTCGTGCAAACATCCCACCCTCCCACCCGCAACGTGGTCGCAAGACCTCCTGAGATTGCGACGGTAGATAACAAATGGCACTTGTAACCGACAACGACGGGGACAACGACGACGACGACGCAAACGACGACTACGACGACACCGACGACGACTCCGACGACTTCGACGACGAAGACAACGACGACAACGACGACGACACCGACGACGACGACGACGAGGACGCCGACGCCGACGACGCCGACGATGACGACGCCGACGATGACGACGACGCCGACGCCGACGCCGATACCGACGACGACGACGACGACGACGAAGACGACGCCGACGCCGACGCCGACGACGACGTCGCCAACAAAGACGACGACGACGAGGGAAGAGGGATGATGACGACGGCGACAACGACGAAGGAGGAGGGAGGAAGGCGACAACGACGACGACGACCACGAGCACGACGACGGCGACGAAATAGGAGGGGCGACGACGACGACGCCGACGACGGACGACGACGACGACGAGGGAGGAGGAAGGACGACCACGGCGACAACGACGACGGAAACGACGACGACGCCAAAGAGGACGACGACGACTACGACGAGGAGGAAAGACAGAGGACGACGACGGCGACGACGAGGACGAGGGAGGAGGGATGACGGCGACGACGGCGACGACGGCGACGCAAGAGCGCGCGCGCACGCTTTTGTTGAAAACCCGTGTTGCGAAACCATGTGTTTTGTATGTGTTTTTTGGACACGGTTTTGACATCCTTCCGAAACCGAAGGTTGATGAAGGATTTCGGCATGCGCGCGCGACGACGCGGGCGTCTGCCCTTCGTCAATTTTTTTGCAGAGGGTTCTCGCGACGGCACGCGCGCGAGGGCGTTCGAACGATCTCGACATGCGCGCGTGTGAAGCCCGTCGGATAGCATTTTGTGAAAATTTTGAAAAACCCATTGTTTTTCAAGATTTCGCAAGAGCGCGCGCGTAAACGTTTTTTGGGTGTTTTGAAAATCACTGTTGCCAAAGCATGTGCTTTTTGTATGTGCATTGGAAACTTGATTTTGAAATCCTTCCGAAACCAAAGGTTGCGGAAGGATTTCGGCATGCGCGCGCGACGGCGCGCGCGTGTGCATTTCGCCATGTTTTGTTTGTTGTGTTGTCGTTTTCTTCTTTTTTTGCAAGGGATTCTTGGCAATTTCTGATTCATTGATAAACAAGGGTGCGCGCATTTTTTTTTTGCAGAGGGAGGCGGGGGAAGTGATTTCGGTTTGGTTGGGACCGTACGAGTTCATATTTGGGATGGACGATGGGGCAGAATCAAATGTAACTTGCAGTGCGAAAAGCTGTATCGTTAATTCCGGGGGGGGGAGGGTAGAGTCCATTTCTTTGATGCGGCGACGAGGCGGTCACGGAGCGGCGACGGCGAGCACAGAGCTTCTAGACCAACAGTCAGGCCCAAACGACGGGCGGCGACGACGCGGCGGTGGGGCGGCGACGGCGACCACATAGCCGCCAGACCGCCCACACGGCCCATACGACGAGCGGCTACGAGGCGGCGACGGGGCGGCGAGGGCGACCACATAGACGCCAGACCACCCACACGGCCCAGTTCCTTCAACAGAAGTAAAGACCCCTGCATCTGCCAGAACACCGTTCCTGCGACTTCAGCACACCGAATTCACGTGAGTGCGTCCTGACGACCCTACATCGCGCCAAAATGCCGTCCCTGGTATCTCGATCATACGAATCCTTGAACGTGCTGCTGACTTTAAAGACGATTGTGCGCGGCTCTCAGGCGTGAGCCACATTCTCAAAAGAATCTGGCCCCCATCCCAGAGCCTGTTCCAGATCTGAAGACGGATGCTCGCGGAGCTAAGGCGAGAGCAGCATTTGTTGAAAGCCACCTTCCTCCATCAGTGAGACTCTTGCACACTTCAATATGTCGCCGCGCCGTCTGTTCCGACGCGCAGCGCTGCGCCTTGGGAAAAGCGCCTCGGCCACCAGGGCAAAGTCCTCTTCGGACGCAGGGTTTGCCGTGGGTTTTCGTCGGCGCCGCTTCGTCCACTTGGGCGCGTTCACCGCAAACGGCGCGGCGACATATTCAGGATCAGAGGATGTGAGGACGTTCCAGGCAGAACGCCCGACCCCGCGTGCGGACAAGTGTGGGGATGCGACAGGGAGGATGTATTGGGAAGGCCTTGCGTCAGGTGCTGCCGACCCTGAAATCAGGATCGGCGTGGCCTCCCCCGGGACCTTCGGGTCCCCTCTCGGGACCCCGGGGCCGGGGCCTCGGGGCCTCGGGGCCGGGGCCGGTGGGGCCACCCCTTGGGACCCATTGGGGCACCTGCGGGACGGTAGCCTGACTGGGGACCCCCTGCTTATCCTTATGGTCGGACCGAGGTAGAAGATCGAGGTCGGTTCGGGGAGGGTACCCTAATGTTCTTCGTGTTAGTTGGATGTTCTTATGCATCCTGGGGAGGATACCTTTGAATATTTTGTTTGCTTTGGTTGAGGGAGGGTCTCATGTTCTTGAAGGAGGCTCTTCTGGCCTAGGTCCGACTGTACTTCCTAAGATTAGACAACCCCACATCCCCACCTAGCCGGCCGATAGCAACCCCGCCGTCCGAACTGTCAAAAACAACACAAACTCGAGTTTTTTTCTCGCCAGCATGTCGTCGAGTTGCGAAAAGTGTAGCAGGAATGGGACGGAATGAACATCGCTTGGGTAACCCTAAGCGGGTAACCCTAAGCGGGTGGTCGCGTCCTACCCCTCAACAAACAATACAAAGTCAACGGTTTCCCCGTCAACATGGACTTTCTTGTCGTCGACGCTGCGAAACGTGTAGCAAGAATGGGACGCGGCAGACGGGCCAAGAGCCCCCCAAGACGGCCCAGTTGGCGCCAAGAGGTTCCCAAGAGGCCCTTCAGAGACCCAGGAGACCCCCGAGAGGTAGAGAAAAAACACGTCGAGGAGGTCCTGGGGGGGGGGGGGGGGGGGGCCCCCCAAAACACAAATTGTTGTCCATCTGGTGTTTGAAGGATTGTGAGCTTAGCACCTACTTGTGTTGACAATGTTCCAACCCGGAAGATATATCCAAGAGGCCCTCGTGCGTATACCAGAAAGCTCCCAGGACGCCCCGCGAATTCCCAAAAACATTATCCTCTTCCTTCTCAGTTTCTCCCTCCTCTCTCTCTATCCCTCCCCTCCTCCTCCTCCTCCTCCTCCTCCTCCTCCTCCTCCTCCTCCTCCTCCTCCCCCTCCATGCGCGGCAGGAGCGAAACGATTGGCGGTGCAACACGCGTGGCTGGAATGAGACGCGGCGCACTTCGCACGCTGGATATGTTGTCGCCGACGATGCAACATGAGAGGCTGGAGCGGGGCGCGGCGTACATCGCGCGAGGTCATGTTTCTCGTTGACGTTGCTCAATACGCGGCAGGAATAGGACGCAGCTCATGTCGCGCGTTGAACGTCTATACGCCCACGATATAAGATGAGCGGCAGGCATCGGACGCAACGCACCTGCTTCTTATGTTGCGGGAGGGGGGGGGGGAGTGGACGGAAACCTCTGGCTCGTTCGAGCTGGCTAACCTGACCCCCCCCCGTACCTTCCTACTTTTCCTTCCCTCCCCGCCCTCTTATCCCCCCCTACGCCCCCTCGTCAGGGAAGGGAAACGGAGAAGCCAATCGACTTAACTACGACGTTTCTTTTTCTCTGTTCGTTCCTCACTTTTCCTGGGACTGACGACGACGAAGACGACGACAGCGTCTCACATACTCTAAAGGGTCCGAGAATTTTCCAGAAAAGGGATGGATGCTGATGCTGCCGCTGGTGCTGATGCTGCTGCTGCTGTTTGGTACAAGCTTCCTGTCTCTGGGGTGGATAGGAAAGGACCTGACAAAGACACGTGTTGTCCGAACAGATGCCACGGTGTTTCGCCTGCGCTTCCCTGGGACGAACGAATGGGCAGTTGCGCCCTCCAGCCCCTGGCTGCCAGGTCTCGAGAGGTAACCGGCGATGCATGCCAGCGTGCAGAATGCGATGAGCCTCCAATATCTAAAATTCAGCATCCCTCCAAGGATTCGCGATTCTAAGATGACAACGGACATAAATGTTAAGAAATTGCCAAGGAGCCTTTCTACGAATGAGTTCGAAAACGAATTCCGCAGGACAATTTTTGTTGCTCCGGCGACGATCGGCATAAAGCCGTTGGGGAAAGACGCTATTGCTGCTGTTGCTGGTGGTGGTGGTGCTGCTTCTGGTGATAATATGAGACTGCCCCTGGAGCATTGTTACAAAGCAGCTTGAAAGCGAATTCCTCAGGACAGTTTCTGCTTCGGCGACGATCGGCATAGAGCCGCTGGGGAGGAATAGGCTACTGCGTCTGCTTCCGCTGCTGGTGTTGCTGCTGCTGTAGCTGATGATGATGCTGATGATGATGTTGGCGATGATGATGATCATGCTGATGATGATGATGCTGCTAATATTCATGATGATGCTCTTGATGATGATGACGACCATGATGGACATGCTCGTGATGATGATGACAATGCTGACGATGCTGGTGATGAGGATGATGATGATGATGATTATCAGGATTATGATAACGACGTCGATACGTATGACGATGATGATGGCGATTACGATGGCGATGGGAATGAGGATGATGATGATGGTTCTGATGCGGATGTTGATACTTGCGGTGATGAGGAGTATGATGATGAGTATGCTGGTAATGATGACGATGAGGATGATGATGATGCTGATGGCGAGGGTAATGAACGAGGATGGGGATGAGGATAGTGTCGTTGATGATGGAAATGAGGACGAGGATGAGGATCGTGATGATGATGTTGGTGATGAGGCGTAGGATGAGGATGAGGATGAAGATGAGGATGAAGATGCTGATGACGCTGGCGATGATGAGGATGAGGATGAGGATGTGGATGTGGATGAGGATGGGGAGGAGGATGATGATGTGAATTATGAGGATGAGTCGGATACGATGGTGATAACGATGATGATGATGATGATGATGATGATGATGATGATGATGATGATGATGATGATGATGATGATGATGATGGTGATGGTGATGGTGATGATGATGGCGATGATGCTGGCGATGACGATCATGATGATGGAAATGATGATGAAGCAGATGATGATGATCAGAATGGTGATTGTGATGGTGATGGTGGTGATGATGGTGATGGCGTTGATGTTGATGATGTCGTTGCTGCTGCTGGTGAGGATGCTGGTCATGATAATGGTGATGATGGTGCTGATGGTGTTGATGATGGCGATGGTGATGAGAATGATGGTGCTGATGATGATGATAATGGTGATGATGGTGAGGATGGTGAGGATGATGCGCATGATGATGATGATGCTGGTGTTCATGATGTTGAGGATGATGATCAAGATCAGGATCAGGATGAGTCTGACTATGCTGCTGATGATGATGATGATGATACTGCTGGTGATGGTGGTGATGATGATGATGATGATCATACTGATGCTGCTCGAAATGATGCTGAGTATGATGATAATTATGAGGATAATGATCCTGATGACAGTGATGATGATGCCGCCATTGATGATGATGATAAGTCCGCGGTTACTGTTGCTGGTGAAGTGACGATGATGTCTGTGGTGAGGAGGAGGTTCATGATGTTGATCATGATGATGAGAAGGAGGAGGATGAGACTCATGCTGATGATGATGATGGACATGCTGATGATGATAATGATGATGATAGTGATGATGATTTTGATGATGATGCTGATGATGCTAATGATAATGGTGATTATGGTGGTGGTGGTGGCGGTGATGATGATGCTGATGATGATGATGATGATGATGATGATGATGATGATGATGATGTGGTCAAGAGGTGGAGGAGGAAGCGGACGAGCAGCAGGAGGAGGAGGAGGAGGATATGGAGGAAGAGGACGTGACGAGGACGACCAGGAGGCGGACGAGGAGAAGCAGGAAGAGTACAAAACGAAGACCACGAGGAGGCGGACGAGGAGGCAGACGCGGAGGAGGAGGAGGAGGAGGAGGAGGAGGAGGAGAAGCAGAAAGAGGAGGAGGAGGATGAGGAAAGGAAGGACGGGGAGGAGGAGGGGGAGGGAGGAGGAGGAGGAGGAGGAAGAGGAGGAGAAGGGAGGGGGCCCCACCGGGGCCTCGCGGCGGCGCGGCAGCTCAATAGGGGGCCCGAGCGCGCGGGCTCGGGGCGAGCGGCTCGGGGCGGAGGCGGTGCGCTCGCGGGGGCAGGCGCCCCGCCCCTGCGGTGGGTGAGCTCTGACCGCTAAGGGCTTGACGACTTTCCAATCCACTCCTCCTCCTCCTCCTCCTCCTCCCTCCTCCTCCTCCTCCTCCCTCCTCCTCCTCCTCCTCCTCCTCCTCCTCCTCCTCCTCCTCCTCCTCCTCCTCCTCCTCCTCCTCCTCCTCCCCCTCCCCTTCTCCCCTGCGGTGGGCGAGCTCTGACCGCTAAGGGCTTGACGACTTTCCAATCCACTTGCGGGGATCAAGCTGCTCTGGGTTCCGTTATCGGCGTAGGGGGGTACCCCCCCCCGACGGGGGTCAACCTCGCCGTCGTCGCGGCGCGACGGGGGTCGGGGCGCCTTCGGCGCGCGGTGGCTACCCGCGACGGGGGTCGATGTTGGACTGTCGGCGGGGGTGGCGCCCCCTCGACGCTGAACCAGAAACTCGGAGTACGCATACCAAGGCACATCTACGTAAAGCTAGGTCCCCCCCAGGGGCGCGAAGAGAGTGGCGCTTCCCGCATCGTGGCTTGTGCAGGAGGGGCGCCCTTCTCCTGGGCGGCGGCGCGAGGGAACGAAGATCATCGCGCGTCGTGCATCGCAGGGCGCGATGCGCGAGGTTTGGCGACCCTCGCCAGCCGCTGTAGATCCAGCTCGATCGATTCAAACCCAGAGATATGTCCAGATATGTCCGGCAAGCTGTCGAAGCCCCAGCGCGAGCCAGGGGACATCAGAAGTCGTCGAGCCACCAACGACTTGGAGGCCCTGGAGAGGGCCACCACCACCCAAGGCCTCCGAGGAGTGCACCCCCCCACCCCTGACCCGCCTCCCTCTCCTGGCCTGCGCTCCCCGCCGCCCCCTCCTGTTCTCGTGGGCCCCCTGAGGCAAACCTCGGGATGCCTCTCGGCAGCTTCGCCAGGATGTAGACACGAAGGAGGGGGAGCTAGGGAGCGGAATGGGCGGGGGAGGAGGAGGAGGAGGAGCAGGAGGAGGAGGACGAGGCGGAGGAGGGAAAGGAGAAGGAGGAGGAGGAGGAGGACGAGGAGGAGGACGAGGAGGACGACGAGCGAGGATGGGCTTCGGTTGAAGAGGATCCTGCACCTTGTCTTGAAGCCCCAAGCGACGCCACTGCTGTGACCGCATATAAGATTCCTTCGTTCGGTAATTCCACTTGCGGCTGCGCGCCGAACGCGCCAGGAACAGAGCCCAGTTGAGAGTGTACAAAGTCGGGCTTAAGTTGCGGAGTCACCACGCGCCCCGAGGGGGCAGATGTGACAATGCCCTTCATGTTCTGCCCATTTCCCAAACTCACAAGGGGTGTGTGGGTGTGGGTACAACTGGTACTCGCGCTCAAATCAGCCGCCGTCTAGGTCGACTGACAGGTCCCAGAGCAGAGACCCCTGGAGCAAGCAGGGCGACAAAGACACGGCTAACCAGTTCGTGGCCAAGATAGTCCCAGCTACTCCAGATGTGGCGAGGTCAGAGGCTTCTCAAATACATATATGTGAAGGCGACGCCTGCCGAACATCAGGAGGCGGTGAAGAGACATCGCAAAAAGAGATAAAAGCGAATCTTCGGAGTACTGGCTTCTTATCAAAACTGCTGCTGTTGCTGCCGATCGCCCTGCCAACGGGGCCGATTGCAAAGATATTTGTGTGTTGAAAAAACATGTTGACAGAGAGCTCGGGTCGGAGAACCAGGTGCCGGAGGTCAAGATCCGGCTCGAGAAAAAAAGCCGGGCAATTTGCGCGAATCGCAGCAAAAGGAGGCGGAGGTGCGCGAGGGGCGCATGAAGATCGACGAGACGACTCGCAATATTCAGGTAACGATCGCCCAGTTGACGAAGTCCACGGACGAGGGGGACACCGCCGAGATAGCCGACACGGAGATGCAGAGTGCAGAAGACGTCGGAGACAGGCCGCCTGCAGCACCTCTTGTGGATCCTGGCTTAGGCTCACCGGCAGCTCTAGCAGCACCACAGGCAGCTGCGGCGGGTCGCCTTGCGGCAAAAGAGTCGACGAGCACCGGGGAGATGACCTCGATAAAGGCGAACCTTCAGCGCATCACGAAAGAGCAGGTGAAGCAGCATAACAGTGTGCCATGATGCAGAAGATGGGCACCTTCAGGGGCCAGTTGATGGACGAGGTGCGTTTTCTTGAATTCCATGCCGTGGACGGCCCAAGGGCCGAGGGAACCACCAAAGGAGCCAGGCATGAGTCACCCGACCACGCCGTCATTCTCTGCGCTGTTTGGGCATTTCGTGCAGGGGGTAGCCTCGACCCGGACAGCACCGACGCCAGCGTCGACGCCGGTAGGGTACCCCAGCAGCTGGGGCCCGATCATGGCGGAACGGCAGATGGCGGCGATGGGATTTCGCCCAGATCAAGCGAGTTTCTTTCCGCCGTCGCCGAGTGGGCGCGTTCGCGGACGCGACGCCCGAGGACTCAGACGCGGCGGAGTAAATGCACCAGCTCAGGATGGCCAGGCATCAGCCCGTGGAGCCCCAGAGGCCGCCGTCCTTCCCGGGCCCGCCGTTCACGCCGAACACGGCCGCCGCGGTCGGGCCAATTTACCGCGGACATCGGGGTGCTTTCAATTTGTGGCAGCAGGACGTCGGCAGTGCCTCTCTGGGTCTTTGTCGCGCAGGAAGTCGCGCGGGAAGTTCAGGGGGCCCGCGCGGCCTCGCCTACGGGAGTCATAATAACACGGTGAGTTCGACGCAGCAACGGGCACATGTGTAAGAAAAGGTAATGCAGCGCAGTAGGGTGGCTGCGCATGTCCCGCGGCGTCGACTTGAGCGGCGGCGTCGGCGCCGACTTGGAGGGCATCTTCGCGGCCGGCTCCCTCGCCCCCGCCGCTGGACCCCCCCCCGGGCCCGTCGCCTCGACCTCCAGCCGCGCGACGGCGTCTGGGGTGGACGCGCGGCGCTCAGCATGGGGCGGCGGGGGGGGGGGGGGTCGGGATGCCTTCGGGCCAGGCAAAAAGAGCGCGTAAAGCTGCTGATCAAACACCCCCGCCGCTGGACTCACACTTCCCTTTGGGTCGGGCAGAGGGCTCGCGTGGAGTTCCTGATGCCCCGCGTCGGCTAGCCTCGACGTCGAGCGGATCAACGGTAGGAAGGGCGGGCGCTGTCGGCCTCGGCTGCGAGCCCGCGCTGCTATGCATGGAGGCGCAGACGAGGCGGATGCATTTTGCCGTTAATATGGATGGGCGGCAGCTGCATGACCCCGAGAGGCGCGTCTTGCGCCTCGAGCGGCTGCCCCCCCCGCCGCCAGGTCAGGAGCGCACGCCGCCGCGGGCGGCAGGGCCGAGTTTTGGCGGCCTCGGCGCGGCAGGGCCAGTGGACCACGCTGGCGCGCAGGCGTCCGTTGTCGGCGCCCGCTAGCAATTCAGCGCGGCCATGCTGGAGTCTCCGACGCTGCCCAAGCTCGAGCGTGCGATTCGTTCAGTGGGAGGCGCGAGGTCTGCCGACCTGCGCGCCCCGAATGCCGGCTCTGGCGCCGTCGACGGCGGGGGCCTGAGCGCGGCCGTTGGAGGCGGCATGGGGGCCCCCGGCCCTGGGGGAGAGATGCCCGGCAGAGCGGCCGCCGTTCGCCCCCTCGGCGCCCGCGACTACATGCTCCAGAGATTCCGCCCAGCAGCTCCAGAGCCTCTCTGAGGGCGGCGCCCCATGTGGCCACCCCGGGGTGTCTTTCTGCGTCCCGACAGGCCTTTATCGGTCCAAGCGGGATTGGAACCAGCGCGGGGGCTCGCGGCCGCTTGCCAGGAGGACGATTGCTTGGCCTTCTCGGGGCATGATTGGCAGTGGTTGGATTGCTCGATCCCTGAGGGTCTTGTGCGCAGAAAGTAGTCCAGTGCAGTCGTGGCGATGGCTGGCATGGCTTGAGCAAGGATGCGCGCCGTCAAGTTCCCTGCGGATGTTCATGGAACGATGGAGGTGGATGATAAAACGGCGAGCAAGCCCGCGGTCGGCGAATGCAGGTCAACAGAAAAGATGCCGCTGACTAGGGTGCTCAACTGACTGCGCAACGAGTCTTGCAGACGAGGCCAGCTCGCAGCGAAGGCAGCCGTGAAATGATATGGCCGATTGCCTCGCCAAGCATATGTCAAAGCACCCCCCCCCCCGAGCCCCCCCTGGCGAGTTTGCGGGGCGCTCGGGCGCGAGCGCGGTCGGGGGCGGGCCCGGGGTGCGCGGGGGGGGCCATCCCGATCGGCGCGCGCGCTTGCCCCCGAGTCCGGGATGTAGATTTGAATCTCGCCGCGAGTCCCCGAGCGGCTAGGTGGAGCTTTGAGCAGCGGCGCGCAGCGAAGAAAAGGAGGGGGCCCATGTCGGTTTCCAAGTGGCGAACTTCATCAACGTCTGCGCTGTGAAAGATGGGGGGGGGGGGGGGGAAGGGTGCCCGTCAAGAACGGGCAGGCCGCAGTGGCGAGGGCGACTCGCCATCGAGCCCAGGCTGGCGAGCTCGGCCCGCAGCCCGTCGGGGCCCGCGGGGGCCGCGCGCCCGCGGGGCGGGCGGGCGCGAAGGAGTTCCTCGCGCTGTCGTCAGTGCCTAAGAAGGGCAGCTGGGGGGGCCCGCAGGCGGGCAGCGCACGCGTCGGCGGCGGGCGCTGAGCATGGGATCCATGCGCAGCAGGCCCGCGCGCTGCACCCGGGCCCACGCGCCCTCATCGCGGCCACGCAGGCACAGTTTTTTCGACGCATGTCGATGCGTCGCGCGCCCCGCACAGCGAGCACACGCCAGAGGTGCGCAAGGCGTGGCGGGCCCGCGCGCGCCGGCTGCTGGCGAGGCGATGCCGGCGCGACTGCCAGGCTAGGCAGCGAGCGCGATGAGGGGGCGGGGGGCGCGGGTTGCAGCAGGGGGGGGGGGGGGCGCCAAGGGAGGGGGGCACTCGGGGGACCTAATGCCCGTCTGGGCACGTGGCTTCGCGCACTGCGGCGCCCCGGGAGAACGGGCGCGCCGGGGGTTCTCGCGCCGGTTCGAAGCATCGTCTGGGAATTGCGGCCGCCGATGCGTTTTAGCGTCAGTGCGCCGCGGAGGCCCGGCGAACTGCGCGCTCGATTCGCGCCGATTGAAGGGCTGCGATTTCCTTTTTTGGGGGGGGTCAGCGGCTCCGAGGCAACGGACAGGGAGCAGAAGCGGCGCCTGGGCCACGGTACGGGGCTCATTTGCAAGACAAATGCCGCCAGAGTCGGCGGACAAAGCTCGCATCTGCAAGACAAACTCGCAGTCGCACGTGCGCAGAACAAAATAAATTAAATTCACAGGGCAACCACATTTCCCTTTTGCTTGCCGGCTCGAGATTCTGTTTGCCAAGAAGGCGCGGACGCGCGGGGCCCCCTGGATGGGCCCCCGAAAGCTGGTGGACCCCGCCGACAGGGAGGCTTCCGCCCAGGAGCTCAATTAGAGGCCTGTCTGTAGCTGTGAGGGCGGGGCAGAAGAGCACAACATTGCGGTCGTCGACGCCCCGCTCTGCACCAGGAGAAGGCGCTCGTTGCAGCGGCGAGGTCGACGACCCCGCTGATCCCGCCCCCGCATTCTGAGATGCTCGACCCGATCGACTCCCCCAGCGTGGAGGAAGTTCGGCAGGCTGCGCCAGGTTTCAACATTTTCCCAACCATCCTGTGGTGTTGGGTCCTTGTTTTGAAGAGACAGCGCCCCGCGTTCCACCTCCTCTCCTCCTCCTCCCCCTCCTCGCCCTCCGCCCTCCTCCCCCTCCTTGCCTCTGCTCTCGGCACACCCCTCACACGTTTCGTAGCCCCATAGGGAGCTCCACCGAAGGTCCCAATGGCACAGCCCGCATGCGGTTCCTCCACCCAGGGCAGCGTTTCGTAGCCCCAGGAGCTCCACCGAAGGTCCCAGTGGCACAGCCCGCATGCGGTTCCCCCACCCAGGGCAGCGTTTCGTAGCCCCATAGGGAGATCCACCGAAGGTCCCAGTGGCACAGCCCGCATGCGGTTCACCCACACAGGGCAGCGCTTCGTAGCCCCATAGGGAGCTCCACCGAAGGTCCCAGTGGCACAGCCCGCATGCGGTTCCCCCACCCAGGGCAGCGTTTCGTAGCCCCATAGGAGGCTCCACCGAAGGTCCCAGTGGCCCCATAGGGAGCTCCACCGAAGGTCACAGTGGCACAGCCCGCATGCGGTTGCCAAACCCAGGGCAGCGTTTCGTAGCCCCACAGGGAGCTCCACCGAAGGTCCCAGTGACACAGCCCGCATGCGGTTCCCCCGCCCAGGGCAGCGCTTCGTGGCCCCATAGGGAGCTCCACCGAAGGTCCCAGTGGCACAGCCCGCATGCGGTTCCCCCACCCAGGGCAGCGTTTCGTAGCCCCATAAGGAGCTCCACCGAAGGTCCCAGCGGCACAGCCCGCATGCGGTTCCCCCACCCAGGACAGCGTTTCGTAGCCCCATAGGGAGCTCCACCGAAGGTCCCAGTGGCACAGCCCGCATGCGGTTCCCCCACCCAGGACAGCGTTTCGTGGCCCCATAGGGAGCTCCACCGAAGGTCCCAGTGGCACAGCCCGCATGCTGTTCCCCCCCATAGGGAGCTCCACCTAAGGCCCCAGTCGCGCAGTTCGCATGCGCCCCCACCTCCCCCCCCACCCAGGGCAGCGCTTCGTGGCCCCATAGGTAGCTCCCCCGAAGGTCCCAGTGGCGCAGTTCGCATGCGTCCAGCACTGCGCTTCGTGGCCCCATAGGGAGCTCCACCGAAGGTCCCAGTGGCGCAGTTCGCATGCGTCCTCCCCACACCCACTACAGCGTTTCGTGGCCCCATAGAGAGCTCCACCGAAGGTCCCAGTGGCGCAGTTCGCATGCGCCCCCCCGTCCCGCCCAGTACAGCGTTTCGTGGCCCCATAGGGGGCTCCCCCGAGTGCGATACCCACAACTGCATATGTTTGGGTCTTTCGTCAGGCTAATTCATCCTGCATCTTTTCTCGGGGAGGCGTCGAACCGCGGACCTCCAAAAGAGTGGATCGAAACCTTTCGGGCCTAGGCCCACCAGGTTCGCCCCGTCTGGATGGATATGGCCAGCCTGGCTGCGTTGGGAGAGATCTCAGCCCATGCGACGTCTTGATATTTTCAGCGCGGGGCCCCTGGATGTCCCGACCTTTTCCTTGGGACTCGCTTTTCATTCCGAGTCGTTTTGTCACGGTCCCGAGGCCGGGCGAGGGCTCCCACGGGCCGAAGTAAACAAAACCTCCCGCGCTGATTTTTTCCCAACCATCCTGTGGCGTTGGGTCCTCGTTTTGAAGAGACAGCGCCCCGCGTCCCACCTCCTCTCCTCCTCCTCCTCCCCCTCCTCGCCCTCCTCCCTCCTCCCCCTCCTTGCCTCTGCTCTCGGCACACCCCCTACGCGCTTTGTAGCCCCATAGGGAGATCCACCGAAGGTTCCAGTGGCACAGCCCGCATGCGGTTCCCCCACCCAGGGCAGCGTTTCGTAGCCCCATAGGGAGCTCCACCGAAGGTCCCAGTGGCACAGCCCGCATGCGGTCCCCCACCCAGGGCAGCGTTTCGTAGCCCCATAGGGAGATCCACCGAAGGTCCCAGTGGCACAGCCCGCATGCGGTTTCCCCCACCCAGGGCAGCGTTTCGTAGCCCCATAGGGAGCTCCACCGAAGGTCCCAGTGGCACAGCCCGCATGCGGTTCCCCCCGCCCAGGGCAGCGTTTCGTAGCCCCATAGGGAGCTCCACCGAAGGTCCCAGTGGCACAGCCCGCATGCGGTTCCCCCACCCAGGGCAGCGTTTCGTGGCCCCATAGGGAGCTCCACCGAAGGTCCCAGTGGCACAGCCCGCATGCGGTTCCCCCACCCAGGGCAGCGTTTCGTGGCCCCATAGGGAGCTCCACCGAAGGCCCCAGTGGCACAGTCCCGCATGCGGTTCCCCCACCCAGGGCAGCGTTTCGTAGCCCCATAGGGAGCTCCACCGAAGGTCCCAGTGGCACAGCCCGCATGCGGTTCCCCCACCCAGGGCAGCGTTTCGTGGCCCCATAGGGAGCTCCACCGAAGGCCCCAGTGGCACAGCCCGCATGCGGTTCCCCCACCCAGGGCAGCGCTTCGGGCCCCATAGGGAGCTCCACCGAAGGTCCCACTGGCACAGCCCGCATGCGGTTCCCCACCCAGGGCAGCGTTTCGTGGCCCCATAGGGAGCTCCACCGAAGGTCCCACTGGCACAGCCCGCATGCGGTTCCCCCACCCAGGGCAGCGCTTCGTGGCCCCATAGAGAGCTCCACCGAAGGCCCTCGCGCAGTTCGCATGCGCCCCCCCTCACCCCACCCAGGGCAAGCGCTTTCGTGGCCCCCTAGGTCCTCCCCGAGGTCCCAGTGGCGCTTTCGCATGCCCATAGGGAGCTCCACCGAAGTCCCGTGGCCACCGCATGCGCTTCCCCCCCCGGTAGCGTTTCGTAGCCCCATAGGGAGCTCCACCGACAGTGGCACAGCCCGCATGCGGTTCCCCCACCCAGGGCAGCGTTTCGTTTCCCCCTCCACCAGGGTGGCACAGGAGCCCGCGTGCGTTCCCCCACCCGACAGCGTTCGTGCCCCATAGGAGCTCCCGAAGGTCCCAGGTTCCATGCTCCAGCGCGTGGCCCCAAGGGGGTTCCCAGTGGCGCAGTTCGCATGCGCCCCCCCCCCCCCCCCCAGGGCAGCGTTTCGTGGCCCCATCAGTAGCTCCCCCGAAGGTCCCAGTGGCGCAGTTCGCATGCGTCCAGTACTGCGTTTCGTGGCCCCAGAGGGAACTCCACCGAAGGTCCCAGTGGCGCAGTTCGCATGCGTCCTCCCCACACCCACTACAGCGTTTCGTGGCCCCGTAGAGAGCTCCACCGAAGGTCCCAGTGGCGCAGTTCGCATGCGTCCCCCCCCATCCAGTACAGCGCTTCGTGGCCCCATAGGGGGCTTCCCCGAATGCGATACCCACAACTGCATATGGTTGGGTCTTTCGCCAGGCTAATTTTACGACGCGATCATGTCTGAGAGTGTGGAGGCCATCATCGAGCACTCGATCAAGCTGGTGCGGGCCGTTTTGGTTGCTTGCCTGCTCGGTGGACAGCCGCGCGACACGTACAGCGCCGCCAGCAATCATGCGCTGGCCAACGGTCGTGGGTCCCAGGCCGGTCCGTTCCAAGAGGCCCCCCTCCCCGGGATTTACAGTGCTTGACGAGCAAGGAGCCCCAACAAGTGGACCTCGGCAACGTCTTGCTGAAAACTCTGTGCCGGTTCACTGTTGCGTGCGCGGGGCATGACACCCCCGCCACTATGGAGCACCCAACTGAGCCCACTTGGCGGCCCCGGGCTCCCTCGTCGTGGGTACTGGTCGAGGTTCGATGGATCTTGTCGTTGCCAGGCGTCGAGAAGGTGATGCTTGCGCAGTGCATGTACGGGTGTAGCTTCGGGAAACTTATTATGTGCCTGGGGGTGGGAGGTGCAATCGCCCTGGTCGGCAACGGTAGGCAATGGGCAGAGGGGGTCCAGGGGGAGTTCCGTACAGCTTCGCTCCAGGAGTGCATTGCGGAGTTGTGCAAATTCTTGGCTCGTTGTCTCTGGGGCGGGGTGGAGGCCAAAACTAGGACCGACCCCAGGACGTGGGAGGTGTCCCTCCAGAGGGCTTTTGGGTTTGCTATATCACCCTGGGCCCGTATTGCGACTTCGAGAAAAAAACATGACAACGGCGCCCGAAAGTGAGGCAGGGGCGACAGCTCCAGCAAGCCAGGCAGCGACTGTTAGAGTTAAGTCGGGCATGCCCCTTTTACGGGAGGAGTTATCAGACATTGTCAAATATAGTCTGGGGACAATGTCTTGGATGCTCTTGTTGCATGGTTTACATGTTTTGAGTATGATGTATTTTTCGTCCAAAATCCGCCTGTAGGAGTACAAACCCGACCTAGCGCCAAAGGGCAATGGCGGAGGCATTGCTCCGAGCACCGCCGCGAGCCGCCGCACACCCGTCCCAGCCTCTTGCACGAGCAATCGAGCACGCTTCGAACAGTCACCATGCTGGAAGTTGCAAGTCAACTGTAGGAGGGAGGCGGGCGGAGGAAGGGGAGGACGATCAGCCACAGCCGCGACCCCGCCAGAGGCCCCAGCCCCGCTGACCTTTGTGTCACCCGCCGTCTCCTTCAATGACAAGGACTTGATCAGCAAGGAGGCGGGCCGACGTCAGAAAGAGGGGCTCCGAGGAGGAGGGGGAGGATCGCACGCCACTGAGGGCAAGAGAGGGGAGCGAGTCCCCCCTAGGACAAAAGATCGCCACCCTCCCACGAAGAAGGTGACAGCCAGAGGTGTTCGGGAAGGTTGGGACCAGACCCCCCGAAGAGTTCCCCTGATGCCCCATGAGGTTCCCAAGGAGCGATGCACAGCTTTGCCAAGCTATCTGCCTATGTGCTCTCGCAGCCGCTGGGGGAGGAAGAGGGGGGGGATCAGGAGAGGGAGAAGGAGGAGTAGGCGGAGGAGGAGGAGGAGGAGGAGGAGGAGGAGGAGGAGGAGGCGGTGGAGCAGGAGGAGAAAGAGGAGGAGGAGGAGGAGCAGGAGGAGGAAGAGGAGGAGAACGAGGAGGAAAACGAGGAGGACAGCAGGGAGGGTGTTGATGATGATGAGGAGGAGGAGGAGGAGGAGGAGGAGACCTCTTGGGAGCCTTGTCGGGGCTCTGGGAGCCTCTCAGGCTTCATGGCGGCATGTTGCAGCCATCCGGGACAGTCTTGGAGGTATCGTAGGGCCATTTTAGGTCAGACGGGGTCATCTTCGCCGTCTGTGAGGGCGTTTTGGATCGTTTGGGCGGCAATACAGCGCCATCCTGACCATCTGGGAGGCGAGCATGGTCGTCCCTTGGAGAATCCTGTGTGTGGGCCCTCTGGGGGCTCTCTGGTGACGCTCGGGTGATCTCAGGGGTCTCTTGGATTATCTGGTGGCCCACGGCCCATCCCGCCACCTTGCCTTGGTATGATACTGTTGGGAGCCTTCTGGGAGCCCTCTTCGAGCTCTCTCTCTGTGCTCTCTTGGAGGCTTCTTGGAGCTCTCTCTCTGGGCTCTCCAAGAGTCCCAGGAGCTTGAAGAGGGGCCCCAAAGGACACCCAGAGGCTCTGCAAGGCGAAGAGGCGCTCCGCGGAAAAGGGGGAGGAGGAGGAGAAGGAGGTGGAGGACGCGAAGGAGGATGCTCAGGAGGAGGAACAGGAGGAGGAACAGGAGGAGGAGGAGGAGGAGGAGGAGGAGGAGGCCGCGTGCGTGGATAACTACATCATATGTTTTCCTCGCGGCTTCATGCCGGCAAGTGGCCGATAAATGAAAGAGCCTCGGTGAGGGCATCGATCCAGGAGAGTGGTGGGAGGTTGGTGGTGTGAAAAAAAAAAAACGCCGTGTCTGTGTTTGCGACTCGATTTAAGACTCGGTGAGGGATAGTGGAGTGGCTAGACCAGCATCGAGCTGGCAGTGCCCATGTACACCCATCGTTTCTTTAGGTATTTGTTCAGACCAGTACTGGATGAGGGGGAAAAGGTGTGGAGGAGTTCTCGTATCATTATTGGCCGCATGTGTCATCGAATTATTACTCATCGATATCTCGGCACCGCGTCGCACTTCAGCGACATCAGGCCAGCACCAGTTTTATGTAGGATGTGTGCCAGCAGTTTGGTTACCAGCTACCCTAGGTGATGGCACGAACTGGCCTCGGTGAGGGCCCTTGTCCTTCGAGGGGTGGGTGGTGCTAGCCGTGCGCGTGTCTACTCAGTCAGGGCATCCAGGCTAAGCTCCCTTGTGTGCTTCTCCTTTTGTTATATCGTGTCGTCCCTCTTCTCATCTTTCGGCTCTCTGTTGCACCGTGTCATTGTGAGTTCCACTTGGCTATCTCAGGGAGGTGTTTGTTGCGTTCTCGTCAGAATCATGTTGCACGCCGCTGCGACCCCTTCTCAAAGTCTGCCTAACGCAAAAACGAGGAGGAGGAGGAAGAAGAGATGGCCGCTGCTTCTGCTGCTTCTGATCCTTCTCCTACTGTAGTGGCCTCCAGCCAGTGCCGCCGATCCGGGACGCTCCGGATGATGATGATGATGGTGATGATGATGATGATGATGATGATGATGATGATGATGATGATGGTGATGGTGATGGTGATGGTGATGGTGATGGTGATGGTGATGGTGATGATGGTGATGATGATGATGATGGTGATGATGGTGATGATGGTGATGATGATGATGATTATCATGATGATGATGATGATGATGATGATGATGATGATGATGATGATGATGATGATGATGATGATGATGATGATGATGGTGATGAGACGATGGTGATGGTGATGGTGATGGTGATGGTGATGGAGATGGCGATGATCCTGGCCCCCCTCCCCACCTCCCCTCCTCTCTCCTGTCCCCCCTCCTTCTCTCCTGTCCCCCCCCTCTCGCCTTTCCCTCCCCCCCCCTCTCTCTCCTGTTCCCCCTTCCCCCCTTTCCCCTGTCCCCCCCCCTCTCCCCCCCCCTCTCTCCTGCCCCCCCCTCCCCCCCTTTTCTCTTGACCCCCCCCCGCCTCTCTCCTGTCCCCCCCCCTCTCCTTTCCCCCTCCCCCCTCCCTCTCCTGTCCCCCCCCGCCCCTCTCTCCTTTCCCCCCCTCACCCCCTCTCTCCTGTCCCCCCCCTCCTCTCTCCTGTCCGCCCCTCCCCCTCTCTCCTTTCCCCCCCCCCCCCGCCCCCTCTCTCTTGTCCCCCCCTCCTCTCTTCTGTCCCACCCCCCCTCTCTCCCCGCCCCTCCCTCTCTCCTTTCGCCCCCCCCCTCTCTCCTGTCCCCCCCCCCTCTCTCCTGCCCTTCTCCCCCCTCTCTCCTTTCCCCTCCCCCCCTCGCGTGTCAACTCTTTCGTCGTTGGCGTCCCCCCCCGCAGAGCGAAGCTTGAGCGAGACCCCCCCCCCTCTCTCCTTTCCCCCCCACCCCCTCGCGTGTCAATTCTTTCGTCGTTTGCGTCCCGCCCCCGACCCCCCCCCTCAAGAGCGAAGCTTGATCAGCGGTTTCCTCCTCCTCTTCCTCCTCCTCCGTCCTTCCCTCCCTTCTTTCCCCCCCCCATCCCCCCCCTTTCTCTTTCCATCCTCCCCCCTCCCCCCCGCCCTCCCTTCTTCGCTCCGCCCTCCCTCCCCCCATCCCCCCCTTCGCTCCTCCTTTCCTCACTTCCCTCCGCCTCTCCTCTCCCCCATCCCCCCCTCTCCTTACCAATCCCTCTCCTCCCTGCACCCTCTCCTCCTACAACGCTCATCCCCCTGCAGCAAGACCTTCCCTCTGCTCCCCCAGCATTTCTCCTGGCATCGTCAGGGAAACTCACACACGCCGCGTCCTGCCGCTCGCGGGCGTGGGATGGCACGGCCACATGCTTCTGAGCGGCGCCGTAAGATGCCTTGGCGCTCGGCCAGAACCAGCCCGGCTCGGGAGCGAGGAGGAAGAGGAAGAGGAGGAGGAGCAGGAGGAGGAGGAGGAAGAGGAGGAGGAGGAGGAGGAGCGAGGAGGAGGAGGAGCGAGGAGGAGGAGCGAGGAGGAGGAGAAGGACGACGCCGACGACGAGGAGACCTCCCCACGGGGCCGGGCCTGGGCCCAGGGCTCCCTTCCTCCGGCAGGTACGGCTGGCGATGGAAAGATGGCATGCGATGTGGCGTCGCCGCCCCTTCGCTGCACGCTATCCATCACCTTGGGGGGAGCGTTAAGTCGGGCATGTCCCTCTACAGGAGGAATGTCCAAAAATAACCCAAAAATAGTCCATGGACGAATTTTCGATCGTTCTTTGACTTGTTCCCAACCCTCCTGTGGTGTTGGGTCCTCGTTTTGAATAGGCAGCGCCCCGCGTCTCCTCCTTCCTTCCTTCCTCCTCCCCCTCCTCCCTTCTCCGTCCTCCTCCCTCCTCCCCCTCCCCCTCCTTGCTTTTGCTCTCGGCACACCTATCACACGTTTCGTAGCCCCATGGGGAGCTCAACCGAAGGTCCCAGTGGCACAGCCCGCATGCGGTTCCCTCACCCAGGGCAGCGCTTCGTGGCGCCATGGGGAGCTCCACCGAAGGCCCCAGTGGGGGGGGGGGGGGGGGGGGGGGGCGCATGCGGTTCCCCCACCCAGGGCAGCGTTTCGTGGCCCCATAGGGAGCTCCACCGAAGGCCCCAGTGGCTGCTCTCGCATGCGGTTCCCCTACCCAGGGCAGCGCTTCGTGGCCCCATAGGGAGATCCACCGAAGGCCCCAGTGGCTGCTCTCGCATGCGGTTCCCCCACCCAGGGCAGCGTTTCGTGGCCCCATAGGGAGCTCCATCGTAGGCCCCAGTGGCTGC
Source organism: Prorocentrum cordatum (assembly GCA_963575745.1). Lineage (NCBI taxonomy): Eukaryota > Dinophyceae > Prorocentrales > Prorocentraceae > Prorocentrum > Prorocentrum cordatum. Next base: position 371,413 of record CAUYUJ010019804.1, read on the forward strand.
TCTCGCATGCGGTTCCCACACCCAGGGTAGCGCTTCGTGGCCCCATAGGGAGATCCACCGAAGGCCCCAGTGGCTGCTCTCGCATGCGGTTCCCCCACCCAGGGCAGCGTTTCGTGGCCCCATAGGGAGCTCCACCGTAGGCCCCAGTGGGGGTGCCCGCATGCGGTTCCCCCACCCAGGGCAGCTGCATATGGTTGGGTTCTTCGCCAGGCGAATTTCTGTTTTAAAAAGTTGATTATTTTTCCCCAAAGCCCGCCTGTAGGAGGACATGCCCGACCCAAGGGTAGTGTGCACCGAAGAAGCCCTGTCAGGGAGATAGCAAGCGCAGAAGGGGCCCTCGCGGGGGGGTATCGCCGCACGGGGAGTCACCGTGCTTTTCGGAGATCGCTGTTGCACGCTGTCTTTCCCATTCCAACCGTAGGCCAACTTGTCCCCGTCGCCGACTTCGACGGAGGGCGGCGAGTGTCCCAGAGGAGGTTGGCGCCGTCTTCGCCGTCGCCGTGGGACGTCGCTGTCGCCGTCGCTGCCGCCGTCGACGTCGCCGTCGCTGTCACCGCCGCCGTCACTACCGTTGTCCCCGTCGTCCGTCGCCGCCACAGCCGCCGCCGCCGTCGTCGCCGCCGTCATCGTCGCCGTCGTCGTCGTCGTCATCGTCGCCGTCGTCGTCGTCGTCGCCGCCGTCGTCGCCGCCGCCGTCGTCGCCGCCCGCAGGGCAGTGCCGGAGCGCTCTCGGCGCACGCGTGCCCGCCGTCGCCCCGGCGGCGCCGGCGGGGACAGACCGCCTTCCCCGGCGAGGGCTCCCGCTCGCCGACGCGGCAGCGCACCATGGAGCGACCGGGGGTGGGCCGAAGCGGGGGTTCGAGTCAGACAAGCCCAGAGGTCCAACGAATAGAACAGTCTAGGCCTCCTAGATTGGGTCCGAGTAGATGGGGTCGGGGGAACGCGCCACATCGCCGATGCATCTGCGATGCGACTCGATGCGGAGCCCGACGCCGCTGACGCATCGCCGACATCGCCGATGCATCGTCGATGCATCGGCGACGCATCGTCGAGGATGCATCGGTGATGAGACGGCGATGCGGCGCGAACCTCCAACCCCATCTACTCGGACCCGATCTGGGAGGCCTCGAACAAGCTCAGAGATCCAACGAAGAGAAGAAGTTGGCTTTTTTTACCCCCTAGCGGTAACAGGCGTGACTGGAGGCCGAGGGGGGCCGGTCGGGTCACGATTCGCGCCGGCGCCGTCTGGCAATGCTTAGGAACGGCTAGTTTCCACACGGCGCTGGCGCGAATCGTGACGTGACCTGTGGGGGAGGAGGCAGGGGGGGGGCGGGTGGGGCCGGTCACTGGCGTTACCGTGACTGATACAAAAACGGGCGCAGATAGTCAGGGACGGAGGTTTTTCGCCGTGTTTGGCTTCTGGGGGCAGCCTCCGCTGGGCCCCAGGGCCGTGAAGAACAATTCAGCATGAAAAGTCGGTCCGCAGGAGGGGGGCGAGACTTCTTGTGACCCTGTGTTGAACAAAATCAAGACGCTTGACCTCTAGGAGCCCAGGTCACCCGCGGGGGCTCGAAGATGCTCGCGCCTCGCGCGTCATGGTCTGGGCCAGCGTGGTTACCTTTCTCCAGGGCGGGCTGTGTGGGGGCGTAAAGGCAGTCGCGGGTCGCGCCTCGGCGAGGTGCGCGAGCTTGAGCGACATAGGAGGTTGTATAAGGATCAGCTTTCGGAGGTCCGTGCGGATTTCTTGGATCTGGCGTGTGGAGCCGGCGGGGGTTCTGAGGAGGCCAGATTGGTTCCGGCGAGCAGGAAGGGCGGCTCGAGGTCAAGAAGGTGTTTGCCCTTTTCGGTCTGCGCGGGCCGTTTTCGGGCCCCGGGTCCGTCAGCAACGGATCCGGGGTGACAAATTGCACGAGATGGGCCCAAAGGGGGGCCCCGCGGACCGATTTTGAGCGGACTTGGCCTCAATGATCCCCGCCTCTTGACAGATCTGCTCGGGATCCCTGCAGTTCAGACGCCCTGGGCGCCTCCAATCTGGCGGCGCCTCTGGCGTCGCCACTAGCGAGCTCTGCGCGCCAGGTAGAGGGGTTCAGCGCCGATCCAAGAAGTGGAGGGAGCGCGGGGTCGAAGAGAGGGTCAGGGGATCTGGGCCTCCCGAGTGGGGTCCGAGGTAGAAGGGGCCAGAGGATCGCGCCGCATCGCCGCGGCATCGGCGATGCGGCTCGACGTGGAGCCCGATTCTTTCCAAGACGGCGCCGTTGCATCGCCGACGGCGCCGTTGCATCGGCCATGCATCGGCGATGCATCGGCGATGCATGCCGCTGCAGGTCCCTCGAAGCCACTGCTGGATTCTCCTCGAAATCCTGGGGGTTGCACCCCGGAAGAGGTCCAGAGAGCAGCGGTATCAGTGTCTTCTAGTGCCCTCAATCGGGGATTGTGGAGCGCCAGAGGCTTCGGCGCCTTTCTAGCCGAAAGTACCTGCAGCGGCAGCTGTTGTGATGCGCTGCGCTTCCCTCTGTGCTTCAGAGCTCCTCCTGGCACCCCTTGTCGAAGTACTCGTGCGACCAGGCCCGCAGTATCCAGCAGAGTCCCAGATACCCTTCAGGTAGGTCCTGCACTCCCAGCTCGCATTCAAACTCGCAAAGCGGGAAACTGGAGGGGGGGGGGTCACACGCACGACACGTGGCCCGTCAAGGTGGCATGAAACATACATGTCCATGCGCGCAGTCATGACAAGCCGACCATTCTCGATATCCTCCTCGAACTTATGTTGGCTCGTCGGGAAAAGATCAGGAGAGTTCGGGAGAAGTCAGGTACGATGTGGACGAGCGAGGGCGCCACAAGGCCCGATGCCTCCTGAAGCCTAGTGTGGCACTGGCTTCCCTTGTTGCGCACAAGATTGGACCCACTTACCGCTTTTGGCTCGGAGGAGGATGCTCGAGGATTATGTAGTCATGGTGTTGATGCTAAGGTTGATGTTGGTACTGCTGATGATGGTTGTGGCGGTGATGCTGATGATGTTACCGTCAATGTTGATGATATTGATGTTGATGAGGATGGTGGTGGTAGTAGTGATGATGGTGCTGATAGTGATGATGATGGTGATGCTGATGATGATGATGGTTGTGGTGGTGTTGCTGATGCTGGTGATGCTGATGATGATGCTGCTGATGATGGTGCTGATGATGATGATGATGATGATGATGATGGTGGTGGTGAGGTTGATGACGATGGTGATGTGATCACGGCTCTGACGACGACGATGACGAAGATGATGAGGAGGTGAGTTTTGAGGTTTGTGTGACATGTTCAGAGCACAGGGATTTCAAGGAGCAGGGGCGAGTGGGAGGTTCTGGAGGGCTTTGGGAGGTCCAGGGACGACGTACGCTGACGACGGTGCTGTTGTTGCTGCTGTTGGTGATGTGAATGAAGATGGTGATGATCATGATGAGTAGGCTGATGATAGTGATGATGATGATGATGATGATGATGATGATGATGATGATGATGATGATGATGACGAGAAGGAGGAGGAGGAAGAGGAGGAAAAGGCGGATCTGGAAGAAAAGCCAAGATGCATCAACGATGCTGCAACATCTTGCGAAAGCCATCGCATTTGCAGACGTCTCAAGCGAGAGCCCTATTTTTGAAAGGAACCAGCCTCCATCCGGCTAAATGTTGCAAATTTGGGATTGTCGGGTCATATTAGAAAGAGCGCGCTCGTGGAGCTCTCCTTACTCAAATGGGGGGCCCAGCTTCAGGTTACCCCTCCCCTCCCTTGGAAAGGCGGGGGGCTTCCGAAGCTACCCCTGCCCCCCTACCTTCTCTAAGCTTTATTGAATCGCTTCGCTCATTCCGCCGGCCCGTATTGTGCCCTCGCTGGCGTTTGGGCTTTTTGGGGCCTTTGGGGGTCCTCGTTGGGGGTTTCTTGGGGGCCTCTTGGGTTTCTGTTAGAGCCTCTTTGGGGTTCCTTGGAGCTCCTTTGGGAGCATTTGGGAGCATCGTGGGGCTTTGGGCGCCGCTTGGGGCCGAGGGCTCGATATAGGCCATCTTGGGCCGTGTCGGAGGCCTCTTGGGCGGTCTCACCCTCTTGGGGCAGAAAGCTCAAGTTTTCGGTTCTTGGTCCCTCTCTTGGGCCCCTCTTGGGGCCGTCTTGGGGCTCTCTTGGGCCGTCTTGGTGCCTCTTGGGCCGTCTCGGGGCCTTCTTGGGCCGTCTTGGGGCCTTCTTGGGGGCCTCTTGGGCCGTCTTGGGGCGCTCTTGGGGGCCTCTTGGGCCGTCTTGGAGCGTCGGAAAGGCGAAAAGGCGAGGAAGCCAAAAACCTTCAAAAACCTAAGAAAATCACTGATGTTTGTATGCTGGGGCTTCGTTTTGGAGCGTTTTGGGGTCTCTTTCGGGCCTCTTGGCGCCTCTTGGGGCCTTTGGGGGGCCTCTTGGGGCGTCCTGGATGCCTCTTGGAGCGGAAAGCTAGGATTTTCGGTTCGTGGTCTCCATCTTGGGCTCCTCTTGGGGCCCTCTTGGGCCGTCTTGGGTGCCTTTTGGGATGTCTTGAAGCTCTCTTGGGCGGTCTTGGGGCTCTCTTGGGGGCCTCTTGGGCCGCCTTGGGGTGGTCTTGGAGGCTTCTTGGGGGCCTCTGGGACCGTCTTGGAGTGTCGGAAACGCGAAAAGGCGAGGAGGCCAAAAACCTTCAGAAACCTAATTGAAATCACTGAGTTTTGCCTCTTGGGGCTCCGTTTCGGAGCCTTTTGGGGTCTCTTTCGGGCCTCTTGGCGCCTCTTGGGGCCTCTTGGGGGCCTCTTGGGGTGTCATGGAGGCCTTTTGACGCGGACGGCTCGGATTTTCGGTTCGTGGTCTCCATCTTAGGCCCCTCTTGGGGCCCTCTTGGGGCCCTCTTGGGCGCCTTTTAGGCTGTCTTGGGGCCCTCTTGGGCGGTCTTGGGGCTCTCTTGGGGGCCTCTTGGGCCGTCTTGGGGTGGTCTTGGGGGCCTCTTGGGCCGTCTTGGAGCGTCGGAAAGGCGAAAAGGCGGGGAAGCCAAAAACCTTCAAAAACCTACGGAAAAACATTGATTTTTGCCTCTTGGGGCTCTCTTGGGAAGGGTCGGGGCTCTCTTGGGACGTCTTGGAGGCCTCTTGGGCCGTCTTGACGCCGTGTTGGGCGTCTTGGGCCGATCGTTCGGTGATTCGGAGCCCTCTTGGACCGTCTTGGGGGCCCTCTTGACGCGCTCTGGGGGGCGTGGAAGGCCGCACCCAGGAGGGAAACCATCTCTGAGTAATAGTTCCCGGGCTTCGGTCGGGGTACTTTTCGCCGGGGGACCCCCAGGGGCCGCCCCGCGCGCGCGAACTAGAATTATTGTTAACCAGTTACCGGAGATCTTAGCACGCCTCTGGCCCGTTGGGCCGGCGAATTTAGCTAGGGTGGCCCTGGCTCAAGAGGGGGTGGCTTGGAAGTCCTCCCCCCCTTTCACGGAGATGAAGGTCAGCCCCGGCTCCCCTTTCAAAGGGAAGGGATGGCTTCGGATGTTACCCCTCCCCCCCCCTTCGCAGCCGGGATTGCCTAGCCGGGGAGGAGGCCGGGGGATTGTGGAGTCGCTGTGGGTTTTAGACGAAAATTTAGGATATTTCAGGTTGTTCCTCATCATTATGTTGATGTTTCCTTTCTCGTTTTCTCTCTCTCTCTCAATCTCTCCCACTCCCATTCCCGTTCCATTCCCATTCCCAAAACCATTACCATTACCATTCCCATCCCCATTCCCATTCCCATCCACATTACCGTTACCATTACCTTTACCTTTACCTTTATCTTTACCTTTACCTTTACCATTACCATTACCATTACCATTGCCATTACAATTGCCAGTGCCATTACCATTGCCATTACAATTGCCATTACAATTGCCATTATCATTGCCATTGCCATTACCAGTGCCGTTGCCATTGCCATGGTATTGCCATTGCCAGTCGCCACCCCGTTACCATTACCGTTACCATTACCATTACCATTCCCATTACCATTACCATTCGCCACTATCATTACCATTGCCATTATCATTAGCATTACCAGCCGTTACCATTACCATTACCGTTGCCATCACCATTACAATTCCCATTCCCATCACCATTGCCATTACCATTACCGTTACCAGTACCATTTCCATTACCATTGCCATTATCTTTCCCACTACCACTACCATTTCCATTCCCGTTCCCGTTCCAATTACCACTACGATTCCCATTCCCATTCCCATTACCATTACCATTACCATGACCATGACCATGACCATGACCATTACCATTGCCATTGCCATTGCTATTGCCATTGCCATTGCCGTTGCCATTCCCATTGCCATTGCCATTGCCAGTCCCATTACCATTACCATTACCACTGCCATCGCCGTTGCCATTGCCATTGCCAGTCGCTACCCCGTTACCATTGCCATAACCATTACCATTACCGTTATCGTCACCATTACCATTCCCAGCACCATTATCATTACCATTGTCATTGCCATTACCATTGCCATTGCCATTGCCATTGCCATTCGCCACTACCATTACCATGGCCAGTCGCCACTACCATTACCATCGAACCATTGCCATTGCCATTGCCCTTCGCCACTACCATTACCATTGCCAGTACCATTACCATTCCGATTCACATTCCCATTCCCAATACCATTACCATCACCATTACCATTACAATTGCCATTGTCATTACCATTACACTTACCTTTACCTCTACCTTTACATTTACCCTTACCCTTACAATTCCCATTTCCGTTACCACTACCTACCACTGCCATTTCCATGCCCGCTCCCATTCCCATTCACATTCCCAGTCCCGTTCCCATTCCCATTCACATTACCATTGCCATTACCATTACCATTGTCATTGCCATTGCCACGGCCATTACCATTGCCATTGCAATTCCCATTGCCATTGCCATTGCCATGCCATTACCATTACCGTTGCCATTGTCATTGTCATTGCCATTGCCAGTCGCCACCCCGTTACCACTATCATTACCGTTACCATTACCAGTACCATTACCATTACTTCTGTCATTACCATTACCATTCGCATTGCCGTTGCCATTGCCATTAGCCACTACGATTACCATTGCCAGTACCATTTTCATTGCCATTCCCATTCTCATGACCATTACCATTACCATTACCATTATCACTATCATTTCCATTACCATTACCTTTACCTTTACCTCTACCTTTACCTTTACCCCTACCCTTATCATTCCCATTTCCGTTACCACTACCACTACCATTTCCATTGCCGTTCCCATTCCCATTCACATTCCCATTCCCGTTCCCATTCCCATTACCATTGCCATTATCATTACACTTACCATTGCCGTTGCCATTGCCATGGCCATTATCATTGTCATTGCCATTGCCAATCCCATTGCCATTGTCATTACCATTACCGTTGCCATTGCCATTGCCATTGCCAATCGCTACCCCCTTACCATTACCGTTACCATTACCAGTACCATTACCATTACCTCTGTCATTACCATTACCATCACCATTGCCATTGCCATTGCCATTCGTCACTACCATTACCATTGCCAGTACCATTTCCACTCCCATTCCCATTACCATTAGCATTACCATTACCATGATACTACCGCTGCCATTACCATTAGAATTCCCCTTCTCATCCCCATTCCCAATACTATTACAATTTCCATTACCATTACCATTATCATTACCATTACCAGTGCCATTACCATTACCACTACCACTATCAGTTCCATTCCCGTTCCCGTTCCCATTCCCACTTCCATTCCCATTACCATTACCATTACCACTGCCACTGCCATTGCCAGTACCATTACCATTACCATTACCATTACCTTTAATTCTACCTTTACCTCTACCCTTACCATTACCATTGCCATGGCCATTACCATTGCCATTGCCATTGTCATTGCCATTCCCATTGCCATTGCCATTGCCATTACCATTACCATTACCGTTGCCATTGCCATTGTCATTGCCTCGCTACCACGTTACCACTATCATTACCGTAACCATTACCAGTACCATTACCATTGTCATTACCATTACCATTACCATTACCATTGCCATTGCCATTGCCATTGCCATTCGAGGATTTCAGTAGGAATCATTCAGTGGAGGGTTTCAGTAGGAATCCACATGTGGAGGATTTCGGTAGGAATCATTCAGTGGAGGGTTTCGATAGGAACCCTTCTGTCGAGGATTTCACTGTGAATCCTTCTTATGGGGGCGTCCAATAGGAATCCTTCTAGGGGGGAGGGCAGATGTGGCCACGTCGCATTCCTTTTTTTTTCTCCTGGCGCCCCCCCCCCCCCCCCCCCCAAAAAAAGAAAAAAAACATGTTTTTTTCTGGGGGGGGGGGCGCCAGGAGAAAAAAAAGGCAGAGAGGTAGCAGGAGGGGGAGAGGGAGGAGGAGGAGGAGGAGGAGGAGGAGGCGGAGGAGGAGGAGGAGGAGGTCGACACAGAGCAGAGTTTGCACAGAAACAGTCGCGAACTCAGCGCGAAACCCTCGCGCGCGCGCGCGCTTTTGAACCCCTGCGACTCCACAATCCCCCGTTCTCCCGGGGGGGGAGCTTCGAAGCTGCCCCCGCCCTCCTCCCTTTTTTCCGGACCCGAAAGGTAGCTTGGGCTCCCCTTTCAAAGGGGGGAGGGGGCTTCGGAAGCCACCGCCGTTACCCCCTCCTCCCCCCTTTCGCAGCCGGGACTGTCTTGCCAAGGGAGGAGGTTCGAATGTACCCCCCCATCCACTTTTCTCCAGAGTTGAAGGTCAGGCCAGGCTCCCCTTTCAAGGGGGGGGAGTGCTTCGGAAGCTCCCCCCCCTCCCCTATCGCAGCCGCCCGGGTTTTGCAACAGGGGGAGGGTTTCGAAGCTACCCCCCTCTCCGTCTTTCCCGGAGCCGAAGGTAAGCCATGGCTCCCCAATCAAAGGGAGGGGGGGCTCCAGAAGCCCCGTCCCCCCCGTTTCTTTTTTTGGTTTTGTACAGGCGACATCTCGTGTAGCTGTTGGCCTGACTGGTCACTTTATCTCCATTCGTGCACGTGGAGCCTGGTGGCTGTGATCGTGTTGTCCTTTCTCTGTCTTCCTTTGTCTTCTTCTCTCTCTCTCTCTCTTTCTCTTTGTCTCCTCTTTCTTCTTCCCTTCATTCGGCATTGCAGTGTCTCACTGGCTGCGCTGAGCGGGGTCGCGCACGTCTCTCGGCTTCTCCTCCCTCTTCCTCCTCCCCTCGTTTCGCCTTGCTCCAGGCGCAGCACCGATACATTTCATGTGAATTCGTATCGTTATAACTGCCCGAATTTCCGTCCCATCCCCGACCGCTCGCCCGGGCCATAGTTGTCGCAGGTGGCTCCTCTTGTTGGCGGCTGTCTTCTCCCGGGGGGGCAGCATTTGTTCGTGTTGGCTGGCGCTTTCAACAGGCAGCGGGCGCGTTGTGGCAGCCTGTGGAGCTTCACCGCGGTTCTCCATCTCGTCCCAAAAAAAATTGTTGAAGGCCTTTTGGGCGGTGTCTCCGACGTCGTAGAAAGGTTGGCTGGTTTCGGATGCGGTTCTTTGTTTGCATTGATGTATGTGGCGGAAGTTGGACAGGAGGGAAGGAATGATGAGTCGGAGGGGGAGGAGGCGGAGAAAGGGGAGGAGGAGGAGGAGGAGGAGCAGGAGGAGGAGGAGGCGGAGGAGGAGGAGGACGGCGAGGAGGAGGAGGAGGAGGACGAGGACGAGGAACACAAAGTGGAGGAGGAGACGCAGGAGAAGGACGAGGTGAAGGAGGAGGAGGCACGGTGGTACACGGAAGAGGAGGGACCGGGATCCGAGGTGAAGGCCGGAGTACATGATAGGGAGCCGGGAGGTAGGCGGTAGGAGTTTGTGATTGGAAGCGGGCTAATGTAGGAGGATGTCGGAGGAGGTATGGGGTACAGTGGAAACCCATGCCAAGAAATACCTTGCTTGCTTCGTGACATTCCCACACCAAAAGTCAATGGACGTCCTGGGGTTCCAGGGTTGGGTTTCTTGTAGGAGGTTGTTTGTGGTCGAGATCCTACTGTAGGTCGAACGGCGTAGTGGCCTACGGCCCATCTCGCCACCGTGCTTGGATTCTGGGTTGGAGGCCTCTTGGATGTGCGTTGGGGTATCGCGGGAGGCCTCGCAGGGGCATCTTGGAGGCCTCGTGGGGCCTCCTGTGGGCCTCTGGGGGCGGAAGGCTCGAATTGTCCGTTCGTGTTCTCCCTCTTGGGGTTTGGCGCACTTTTGGTATTGCTATTCGACGTTCTTTTCGTTGTGGGCGCCCCTTTGATTATCGGCGTCCCTTTGGTGTTCGGCACCCCTTTGGTTTTCGGCGCTTCCTTGGTTTTCGGCGCCTTCTTGGTTCTGGGCGTCCCTTTTCTGGGTTTCGGTGACGTTTTGATGTTGTTGGCGCTGTTTCATTTGTTTGCGCCCCTGTTTGTTTTTTGGCACCCTTTCGGGTTTCGGCGCATCGTTGGTTTTTGGCGTCATTTTGGCTTTCGGCGCCTCTTTGATTTTCGGCGCCCATTTGGTTTTCGGCGCCCTTCTGGTTTCGGCGCCCCTTTGATTTTCGGCGCCTCTTTGGTTTTCGGTGACCTTTCAGTTTTCGGCGCCTCCTTGCGGCGCACCTTCTTCTTTAGCGCTCTTTTGGTTTCCAGCGCCCCCCCCAGTGGTTTTCGGTACGATTTGTGCGTTCGGTGCCTCCTTGAGTTTCGTTGTTCTTTTGGTTTTGGGCGCCTTTTGGTTTTCGGCGCCCCTTTGGTTTTCTGCGCCCTTTTGGTTTTCTGCGCCCCGTTGGTTTTCGGCGCCCTTTTAGTTGTCCGCGCCCTTTTTGGTTTTCGGCGCCTTTTCAGTTTTGGGTGCCTCTTTGGTTTTCGGCGCTTTTTTGGTTTTCGGCGCTGTTTCGGTTTTCGGTGGCTCTTCGGTTTTCGGCGCCCGCCTGGTTTTCTGAGCACTTTCGGTTGTCGGCAGCATTCCTTTAGCCCAAAAAGGAGGGGGGTCCAAGCCCGCCTTTCCCTTCAAGCCGAAAAGGGGGAAGGAGGGGTGGGCTTCCGGCCGGGGGGGGAGTCCAATGGGAAGGGCGGGTGATTAAGCGACCCCTTCCCGAAAGGGGAGGAGAAGGGGGGTAGCTTCCGGAGCGCGAAAAGGAGGGAGGGGAATTGTAGATTCCGCAGGGCGGAAGGGGAGGAGGCTTCCGGCAAGGGGGGGCAAAGGGAGGGGGGGTAGCCAAGCCCCCCCCATTCCCCTTGGACAGTGGGGGAGGGGCGGGTCGATTCTAGATCGCCCGAAGGATTGATGAGGGGGTACCTTGCTGGGGGAATATAAAGAGGGGGAGGAGGGGGGTGGGGTAGCTTCCGGCAGGAGGGGGTCCAAGGGGGGTAGCTAAAGGGGCCTCCCCCCCTGGGAAGTGCTCCACGGGCGCCTTCTCAGTTTGAGGATGTCTGAAACGAGATCCCCATGTTGGCTGCGATCCAGCCTCAGCCTCTATCCTTTTGGTGGAAGTTTTTCGAGTGAATTGCACGCGCGGCTAAGGCGAGAACCGTACTCGGACACCCGATGCATCTGTGTAATTGTCGGGCCGTTCTGAGACGAGCGCATGCGGCTCCAAGGCCAAAGCCGCATTTTCAACATGATCCTGCCCTCCGTCCCTGAAATTGTTGAACGCGCGCGCGAAAACGAGAGCCGCATGTTGAGAACGAATCTCGAATGCTGGCGAAGGCGAAAGCCGCAATTGGAAAACGACGGGCCATCCACCCTTGTATCTTTTCGAGTTGATATTCAAGCTTCTGGGCAATCCGTCGTGAAGACGCTTCCGGCGGAGACAAGCGACAGAGTGAGAGAGAGACACAGACGGGGTGTCTCCAGATGTTCAAGCTTCCGGAGACAGAGAGAAGGAGAGAAAGAGACAGAGAGAGCGACAGAGAGGGGGGGCATGACACCCTACATCTTTACTTTTACGCGCTGTAATTGAATACGACCAACGGCGGTACATGCTTCATTCGGAGACCGAGGAAGCAGATCGCACTCTCCGCAGAGTAGGTATCATCGTGTTGGCCCGCTGTGGCGAACATCTCAGTGAGGATTCCAGGCGAACAGTTCACATGTTCTGCCTTGACGGTGCCTCGAGAACACCCTGACGCGACATTGTCAGTTATCGGCTGCCGAGAACGCGTGCACCGTTTACTCCTAGACGTTACCGCTGGATCAAGTGCAAGTGTTCTCAGTCGAGCTGTGAGATCATGCCCCCCATGGCCTGCCACAAGCCGCGACCCCACATCCAATGCACCCACTGGGCGGACCTCACCCGATGGTGCAGCATGTCGGACCCTAACGCTGCCGTCACGCCTTCCAAGGACTTCCGCAGGTGCCGCCGAGCACGGTCGACGATCCGCGTCCAACCTTCACGTAGACGTCAACCTTCTCAGGGATGCAATGCTTGGCGATAGTGGTGGCCTTGGCTTGATCCATGTAATCTCTCCCTTGGTCACGACACGCTTCTCCTGGTGGACCACGTTGTCGTGCAAGATGCCGTCCATCGTCGGTTTGTGCGCCCTCGCACCGTCCGTGCGAAACACGTCCTGTCCGACCTTGAGGAACTTGGCGGCGATCGGTGCCCAGTCGCGATTCCGCGTGGCCCCTGGGCCACGGACGCGGCGAACTGTCCACGATGCCGCCTCACTGTTCCCACGAGACGTCTTTCTTCTTCGCGTCGATGGTATCTACGATCGTCTTAGGGAGGTCGACCCTGTCGGCCTCGACGTCGTGCCAGCGCCCAGTCTGGCCAGATTCAAGCCCGCGCTGTTTTTTCACCAAATTCGACCCAACCTTTTTTTTGCATTTTTTCCATAGCCCCCCCATGACCTTATGGGTCTTGCCCGCCAGCAAGTGGCACGCTGACTTCTTGACCCCGACCGTGGCGCAGAACACCACGGCGGTCCGGTTTTGGAGCGACTCACACGACGGGCCGCCGTGGAGGGCGAATAGTTGGCGCCGTGGCGCGGCGGGACCCACGCCCTGCGCCCCGCGGCCCCGCACTTGCACGCTCATCCGCGGTCTCTGGGCCGACGACGATGGAAGTGCAATGTTCCATCGCCGTGCACTGGGCAAGTCTCGCCGTTCCAATCCTTCAGGACCTTGGTCTGGATGAGATGGTCAATTCGCGTCTATTTATTCATCTGGAGCAGTGCATGTGGTGTCGCGCGCCGGCTCCGGCGGTCGATCTGGCGCTGGCCAGGCCACGTCTAACGTACTTCGCGTTCTTGGGGAGGCGACTTCACATTTCTGCCAGTCGATTTCATGACGGCAGGCCCTTGCAGTACAGCGGCCGCTGCTACGCGGGCCTTCCCAGCTTTCGGGCTGGGGAATATGCGCCGCGGGCTGCGGCACTGCCTGGCGGTTTTCGGAATGGCCAATGCGATGAATTTGCACAGTGGCAGCGGGTTTGATCCCAGACGCTTCGCGTATTCCCGCCAGCCCATCCAGAAACGATGCCCAGGCGGGTGGAGGTGATGAGGGAAGTGCCGGAGCAAAGAGAAGGACGGCCAAGCCGTGCGCAGAAGGGAGGAGAAGGAGTAGGTTGGATGGATGGAGAAGGAGTGGGGAGAAGGATGATAAACAGGATGATGAACAGGATGATGAGGAGGAGGAAGAGAAGAGAAGAGAAGAGAAGAGAAGAGAAGAGCAGAGCAGAGCAGACCAGAGCAGAGAAGAGAAGAGAAGAGAAGAGAATAGAAGAGAAGAGAAGAGAAGATAAGAGAAGAGAAGAGAAGAGAAGGAGGAGGAGGAAGGAGGAGCAGGGAGGAGGAGGAGGAGGAGGAGGAGGAGGAGGAGGAGGAGGAGGAGGGCACGCAAAAAGGCCAGAGGTCTCTTGGATGCCTCTCGGAGCCTCTTAGGGTATCTGTTGGGCGTTTCTTGGTGGCCTCTTGGGACGTTTTGAGGGTCTCTTGGGGGTCCTGGGGGGCTCTTGGGCGTCTTGGGTGCCTCGGGGGGGCCTCTTGGGACCTCCTGGGGTTCTCTTGGGGGCCTTTTGGGGGCCTTTTGGGGGCCTCTTGGAGCAATTTTGGGGTCATCTTGGGGCCCTTTGGGACCTCCTGGGCGCGTCTTGGGGCCATATAGGAGGAGATCGATCAAAGAAGGGGGAGGCGGCAACTTGCATTGCCCCCCCAAGGGGCCAAAGTGGGGCCAAAAGCATGGATGATTGTGACTTTCTCGCCGAGGCCCTGTTGGACGTTCCACTGGGTCGCGGCACCGCCCGTCCAGGTCCAGGGGGGGGGGCAGGGGGGAGGGGTAAGCCCCCCTTCTTCCCCTTCCGGAAGAGGAAACTCCGTAACCACCTACGCCCAGAGGGCTGGTGGGATTGGAGATACCAAGAAACAGCGACGCACCTGCTGCCCTGTAGCGCCCGCGGAATGCGCAAGCGCCTGCGGCACTGCTAGCCGACTCGGGCCAGAAACGGCTGCGGCGATGACGCCGCTGCGGCAGGACGGAGCAAGCGATGCGGATGATGAGCTTCGGAGGCAATCGGGCGCGCGGGTCGGCCGTCTCATCTGGCGGCGCCAAATCACAGCGGTGGTATGAGATAGTGGAATGGCTCGGATGTGTGATAACGCGGCGTTCCGTGCTCGATACTACGACCTCGGGCCCATCGCACTTCCGCATGTGAAATGCCGTCGGAAGTGGCTGCACGGACGACGAGGAGGATGCGAGACTCCACCGACCTCAGCGTGGCTTTAAGTAAATATTGAAGGACACGCACTCGGGGGAGACGCGGCACAGACAGGACACAAGAGCGCCCTTGATATTTGGCAGGGTCGCCCTTCCAGCAGTCCTGATTGCACGCGATGGCGTGGTGGTTGTGAGATGGCTGGTTTCGATGGCAGCGTGCTGCGCCTGCGTTCCATGAGCTGCCCGTGATCATACTCAAGTTGCACGCGCGGGGCGGAGAAGCGCGTTGTGGGGGGTGTCATGACAAAATCGTGGTGCGGACGCACCACTCAAGTCTACCCAAAGGCGCCCACCGACGAACGCATTCCCCGCCCAGCCCCAGCGCCGAGGCGCATGGGCCTGGCGCGGGCGACTCCGCGCGTCGTGCAACCACTCCCAGACCAGATCCTTCCTCTGAAAGAGCTCCGCCCCTCACTGGCGCAGCACTGCGGCCCGCTTCCCGATGCACCGCATCGCCGCCATGAGCGCGACCAATCCAAAGTCGAGGCGCGTCACATCGTGCTCGCGGGGCGGGGTCGGGTTGAACCCGTGGCCATGCCAGCTTCAAGGAAGGAATCCAAGGTCTCGCGGCCCTTCGGTGGGACCTCTCAGGCGGGAGCCGCTTCGTGTTGGGTTTTTTATTTGGGTGGACGTCTCAGGCGGGAGCATCCTCCTGCCGTTTTTGTTGGGGGGGGGGGCGTTTCAGGCGGGATCCTCCTCTTGGCTGCTTGTCCCAACCATCCTGGTGTGCTGGGCCCTCGTACAGCGCCCCTCGCCCTTCCTCCCGCTGCACCCATCTTTTCTCACATTCCGCGTCTTCATCGGCATCGTCATTATCATCGCCGTCACCATCGTCATCATCGTCGCCATCTCCATCGTCCACATCATCATCGTCGCCATATTCAGCATTGTGCCACTGCTCCCCGCATGAGCACCATTTCGGCACACCCCTCACACGCTTCGTGGCCCCATGGGGGGCTTCAATGAAGGCCCCAGTGGCAGGGTCCGCATGCGCCCCCCCTGCCCATTTCGGCACACCCCTCACACGCTTCTTGGCCCCGTAGGGGGATCCACCGAAGGCCCCAGTGACAGGGTCCGCATGCGCCCCCCGACCTGGTCAGCATACTTTCACACGCTTCGTGGCCCGATGGGGCGCTCCGCCGAAGGCCCCAGTGGCAGAGTCCGCATGCGTTCCCCGCCCATTTCGGCACACCCCTCACACGGTTCGCGGCCCCATGGGGAGCATCACCGAAGGCCCCAGTGGCGGTCGCATGCGTCCCCCGACCAGTTCAGCATATCTTCACACGCTTCGTGGACCGTCGTGGCCCCCGCCCGTAGTGCGCTCCGCCGAAGGCCCCAGTGGCAGGGCCCGCATGCGTTCCCCGCCCATTTCGGCCCACCCCTCACACTGTTCGCGGCCCGATGGGGAGCTCCACTGAAGGCCCCAGTGGCAGGGTCCGTATGCGTCGCCCCGCCTTTTTAGGCACACACCCCTCACACGCGCCGTGGCTCCCGTAGGGCGCTCCACCGAAGGGCCCAGTGGCAGGGCCCGCATGCGTCCCCCCATCCTGTAGGCACACCCCTGACGCTTCGTGGCCCCACAGGGAGCTCCACCCAAGGTCCCAGTGACGTAGCCCGCATGTGGGCATCCCCCCTTGTTCGCCACACCACTCACACGCTTCGAGGACCCACAGGAAGCTCCAGCGAAGCCCCCACTGGCGCAGCCCGCATGTGCACCCCCTTACACGGTTCGTGGCCCCACAGGGGTTTCCGCGCAAGGTCCCCCCGGCGCAGCCCGCATGTGGGCGTCACTTCCGTGTCGGCACACTCCTCGTGCGTTTCGTGGCCCCATGAGGGGGCTCTACTTCAGGCCCCGGTGGCAGCGCCCGCATGGCGGCCCCGCCCCATTTCGGCACACCCTTCACACGCGTCGTGGCCACATGAGATCGACCGAAGGCGATACCCACAACGACAGTACTCACAACTGTATATGGTGGGATCCCTTGCCAGAATAATTTGTTTTCGGGGCCTCTCAGGCGGGAGCCTCCTCTCCAGAGAGTCCTTCTCCTCCTCCCTTTCCTCTCCTCCTCGTCATCATCCTCTTTCTCGTTCTCCTATTGTGGAAGCCTCCTCATCTCTTTTCTCTTCTCCCCCTTCCTCCTCCTCATCCGCCTCCTCCTCCGCCCCCTCCTCATGCACTTCCTTTCTGAGCCTACATATACGCACGCATTGGCGACCAAAGAAGAAACGAACAAGGAAGTCGATGAAGAGCTATATTGATGTGATTCCAAAAGTAAATGAACCCCTCGGGCTTGCATTTGTGAAGATGGGGTCCCCGAAGGGGGGGTCCCCATAGGTTCAAAGGATACATGAACAAAGAAATCCAAGCATACATACTGGCACACACACACAGACACCAAGAAAAGGAGTTGAGTGGGAGGTGGAGAAAGAAGGCGGAAGCGGGTTGAGGAGGAGGGAGGAGGGAGGAGGGACACGAGGGTGAGGAGAAGACTGAGGTGGAGTTGGAGGAGGAGAATGAGGAGGAGGAGGAGGAGGAGGAAGAAGAAGAAGAAGAAAATGATGGAGGATGGAGAGGGTCGAGCCTCCTCCGCTCCCAATCCTGCCAGCTGCGGGTCCTCCGCATTCCCGCCGCGCCCGCCCAGGAGCCCCAGGCGAGGAGGTCCTTCGAGAGGTCGAAGTCCCCTTACACGCCCGAGGAGTCGTTGGCCATCGCGCGTTTTCTCCTCCTCCTCCTCCTCCTGTTCCTGCTCCTGTTCCTGCTCCCCCTCCTCCTCCTCCATCCTCCTCCTCCTTCTCCTCCATCCTCCCTCCTCCTCCTCCGCCTCCTCCTCACCGTAGCCATTTTGGCTCAAGATGCTTTGTTCCACAGGGGAACACACGGATACCGCTAGCCCGTGTCCAGTTCCAATTGTTTCAGGGGCCATCGATTTTGCCGCGCACTGCGGCACACGGCATACTTTTTCGCGAGCCCCGTCGGCGGCAAGCAGCCCGCAACCGCCCGACAGTCACACCCATGGTGCCGCAGCCGCCGCAGCCCAGCGTGTTGCGCGGCCCGCGCCGCTCTTTCTGGGAGTGCGGGCGCTGCGGGGCGAGCGCCAACTGGGCGTGCAGGGTCAAGCGCACATGTGGCAACGACACCCCCGCCCGTATCAGAACGACGGCGTGGAAGAACCAGAAGTTGTGGGATGATGAGTCACCAGCACCAGCTAGGGGTGGAGGCGCAGCAGGACGATCTAAGCAAGACATCCAGTTCTCCAAGCGGCTGGGCGAGATCGAGAAATTACTGCGCGGATGCCACAGTTGCGACAAAGAGAAAGACGCAGAGAAGACACCATGGCACAACAGTCCCAAAGTAAATCCTGCGGCCGCGTCGGAGCCCAACCCAAATGATACAGACGTAAATAAACGAGCCAAGCTTGCAGCTCAGCTCACCTGCTTCGAGGCGTCGATCAAGAAATTGCCGTAGGGCGAGGTGGGGGGAGAGCTACGGAGGACAATTCAGACAACGACTGGGCATATCAAGAAGGAGCAGAAGCAGCTACGGCCCCCCGCCGCGGCGCACAGGCGCGCGACGCAGGACCTGTACAAGGCTCAGGCGACGTGCGAGGCTCACCAGGGAGTTTGGTGAGTAGGAGGAGCAGCTCAATTTGTTTTGGGGACTCAGTATCGTTGAGAAGCGCGTCGAACTGGATACCAAGAAGGTCGAGGCCACTACACTGCAGGAGGAGGTCCGCAACCATGCCGCGGACGTTGGTGGCGCCAAAAGTCCTGAGCAGAAGAACCGAGCGGACTTCTCCAACATCAAAGCAGAGGAAATGGAATATCCAGGGCTCAAGGAGTTCATCGGCGCGGATGTCTGGGCCAAGCTGCGCGAGCACCTCTCGGCGCGGCTTCCTGCCCAGGACGCTCCCATGGGCAACGCTGCTGATCAACCAGACGAGCACCCTCCTGACAACGGCGTCGAGCATGCAGGCGTCAAGGGGAAGTTCGAGGATACCGCGCAGCAGGCCTTATACGAGATAGGCAAGGAAGGTGCATTTGAGGAGGTCCAGGCTACGTTGCGAAAGTTTGAAAGAGACAGCGACGTGGGTGGCATCTTCCTGTCTGGCCTCAGGCTGCAAGGAGGTGAAATACAAATGCCGCCCACGCTGCCCACGCATGGCACCTACGCGATCACGGCCGCCAGCGCGAGTGGCGGCAGAAGGACGTTGAAGCAAATGGCGCAGATAACGTCTGCACACATAGTTATGATTCAGGAGACTGGGTGCACGGAGCCGTTGTTGTGCGTGTGTTTGCAGACAATTGCGGTTGGAAGGCTGCAGCCATCCCAGCGCGCCAGACAGCAGGCGCAGCTCCCTCCGGAGGAGTTGCAGCTCTGGCTCGGGCAGATGTAAGGCTTCGCCCCCCACAGACTGGACAGCTGATATTTGATCACCGACTGCAGCGCGTAATTCTAGATCTCCCAGGCTGGCCGAGCTTGTCTCTTTTTAATGTGCACTTATGTGGTTCGATTGGATCGTCAGGAGAGAACGCAAAGATCCTTGCCGCTGCTAGTCGAATCACGGCGGGAACGGCGACGCCATGCATCATGCATGGGCGGCGATTGGAACATGTCAGGGCAAGATCTAGAAGCGTCAGAGTTCCCGAGGTTGTCGTCAGTGGCGCTCGCTATTCCAGTTGAAGTCACGTTCCGCGGCGGCACGGAATGATTGACGATGGATTATTTTTGCGAGAACGATGCAGCGAGGCGCGCGCGTAGCGCACATGGCGCAAGAAAGCCCACCGGCCAGTCCATGGAAAGTCAGTTGGCAACGGCTTCGCGATCCAGAATGTTGCGCACGCCCGTGCAAAGCGGCCCCCGGTCGGTGCAACCAGCAGGACCGCCCGCCAAGCCGATCGACTGGTCGGTCCGCGCAGCTGCGGCATGTCAAGCTGTTCTGATGGCACAAGACCCAGACTGTGATGCAGCCGCAGCGAGGGCCTCCCTCACCCGAGTACACGGCCAGTTTGCAGCCGCGCCTGCAGAGGCCATCGCGCGCAACTCGTGCACGGAGCCCAAGAGCAGCGGCACGAACGGCAGGAACATCGAGCCTAGATAGGTCAACGCTGAGCACCCCATGAACGAGGAGAGCGACGTTCAAGGCATCGGTCAATGTTGGCAGTGGCTCAGAGAAGGGATCATAACGATCCAGCAGTTGCTTGCCAAGCCTGATGAGATGGTGGAATGATCTGAAGAGAAGGGGGATTTTCTGTTTGCGCAGCGCCCTGGATCAGGCCTAAGTGGCAGGTTGGACAGCGCGGTCATTCAGGTCCGCCAGGGGATCAACAGGCCCCTGTGGGCCACGAGCGCCTTCAGATGTTCCTGGGCGAGATCGACGAGGACGTAGAGCTGGCCAAGACAAGCCAGGAGGAGGCGCCAAACGAGGCCTGGACATAATGATGTCGCACTGCAGCGAGCGGAGGGGCTCGACCTCTTCACCGCGCCACCAAAGTTCGCGCAGGTCCAGCTCCTGCAGTCGCCATCGGCAGCCTGCCGGGCGACCCGGCGGCGATTGCCGAGCAGGGGGTGGCCCTGTGCAGGGAGCATTGGGGTGCGAGCGGTGCGGCATCACCGGCGTGGATCCCAGACAGAAGCAGCTGCCCGCGTCTCGACTCCGAGGACATGCGCCGAGTGTCCAAATCATTTCCAGCCGGCACATCAGCGAGCCAGGGCAATTTTCACCCTCGACATGCCGCGACAATAGACGAAGACGGATTGGAAGTATCGTTGCCAATATGGGAGGATTTTGAGGCCATAGGAGTTCCCCCAAAGCAGTTGCGTTGGATTCAGATGTCTCTCTCGGGCTAGCCGAGCGGAGACAACACATGGATCAAATGTTGGCATGCGCAGGATATGGCAGATAGCTCGGAGGCCGATGGTTCAGCGCATGCATCAATGTTCCGATTGAGGATATTGGGGGGGGCATCCATAGGCCGACCGGCGATCGACAGTGCCCGGGCTCAAGCAGTCCGATCCGAGTCCGACCAAGCGACGCACAGATACGGCATGGCGCCCATCGCGGACTGCTCCAAGCGATACGAGACGATCCCGTGATCTATCCTACAGAGCACAGTCCTGCGTCTCGGTGCTCCAGGATGTTCACCGCCAAGCTTGGACTCCCAGCAGGAGACGCATGTGCCGAATAAGCTGCGAAAGTAAACTCAGTGGACGCTGTCGACGCGATGGTTCAGAAGTCACCGGCGATAGATTTCCAGAAATACATAGACGACTCGGGCCTCCACACCTCGTCCCTCCATTTCGACATTGCGAGAGGCGCGGCAGTAGAGGGCGCCCGGCACTTCTTCGAGGCCAGCAAGTCGATCAACGCGACGCTGAACGCAGACAAGCCTGCCATAATATCGACCCACGAGGTTCTGGCGACGACATTCTGTGATCAGTTCGAGTTCCCAAGATCGGTTATCAAGACGAGCGTCTCTTACTTGGGAGTGGGCGAGTCTGGAGCTGCGCGCCGTCGACCTCGAGTCCGCCTGAAGCAGCAGTCACGTTGTGCAGCGACGAGGAAAGGAGTCCGCACGGTGCGAGCGTTGAGGAATGGTCTCATAGGCCCCAAGGAGGTCCCCTTTCGGAGAACTCACCGTCAAGGAGTTGCCCCTGCCAGCAGCTTCGGGGTCGAGGTCCAGGCCAGGGGCTCTCCGAATATGAGCGGGTTCCGCGCCGGAGGCCCACGAGCAGTTCGGCCCCCCCCCCCCCTCACGGAGGGGCATCGCTCACAGCCGAATTAGTTTTAAACGATAGTAGCACGAGATTTGCTGCGGCGCCGCAATCCAGGGGCGCGGGGTGGTCCGGGCAGCTGCGACTCGCCCAGGGCACGCCCTCATCAAGACGGGAGAACTCGCCCACCTTTGGGAGCTCTGCCAACCCGAGCTGTGCAATTCATGGCGAGAGTCTAGGGGCCCAGTGTCTCGTGCTTGTTTGTGCTTAGCCCGCGCGGGCTGGAAGCGTCGTGGAGCATTCAAATGGGTGGACCACAATGATGCCGAAGTCGATGTAACTCAGACCCCGCCACCCCTTTTAAAGGGCCAGCAAGATCTAGGTGTGCAAAGGCAGCGCGAATTTCATTCGGCCCAGAGGCATGGCTTCGTTCCTGGGACTCGCTCCACGCTGGGCCTGGTCCGCAAGGCTGTCGGTCTGAAAGCCAAGCGTTTCAGTAGACCCCGGCAGTATCTAATCGGGGGCTGTGGCTGCCAATGATTGGACCAACGATCGCGGTGAGAGGGCGGGGTGCTTGCGCAGCGGGCTCTGCGAGTGTGGAGAGAGGGGCGCCACCCGCCACAGGCTCGACTGCTGTCAGTTACCGAAGGTCTTGGAAGCTATAGAAGGCAGCGGAAGCATCGCCAGAGCGCACTTCTGCGGCCCAAGCGGAGCCCGAAAACTTGATGCTCACCACGGGCATTTTCACGCATCAAGATAGTGAGTTGCCGCGCCCGTCGGTTTCGTCTGAGGCTGAGGTGTTGGGTCAGCACGGCAACTCACTTGGGGTTGACCCTGAAATGGTAGCCTCGCTCGCGATTAATGCACCGCTTCGCTTTGCCCCGGATGGATGAAGAAGATTCCGATGCTGAGACCGTTGGAGAGAGCTTCCTGGCCCGTCGGGGTCTGCCCCGGCGTAGGGGAAGATCCAGTAGCTTTCCTGCGCGGGATAGTTCCTGGCACTCCGCCACAGACACCCGCCATGGCAGAACACGTGGGGATCGCGATATGCTGCCAAGTCGCGATCAGGCCAGCCGAGCTAGCTTCGGACTGCAAGGCCGCCATCGCCATGACCCAACAAGATATTTCGAGGCAGCTCGCGGCATCCAATACGTTTGCAGGCGTCAATCTTTTTGCGCAGGGATTGGAGGGAACGCCTCTCATACACGCAGTGCGCCATGTTAAAGCTCACAGGACCGAAGAAGGAATGGCGCAGCCCGAGGGGCTCGATCGTTTATTTGCCGTGGCTAGCGCGACCGTAGATAGGCAATCGAAAGCAGCGCTGCCCCACCCCCCCCCCCCAAACACACACACACACACACACACACACACACACATTCACACATTCACACACACACACACACAACCACCACCACCACCACCACCACCACCACCACCACCACCACCACCACCACCACCACCACCACCACCACCACCACCACCGCCCCGCGCCAGATCCAGATGCCCCCCCCCCAGCGCGAATCTCGCAGCCGCCCGTGCTCAGAGCTTCATGAAATTAGCTGCGCACGTCCTCCCGCTGTTCCCCAATGAGGCAAGGTGGGAGAGGCCGATGCGCATTCGATCCAGCCGCTCAAGGCGGCAGACCAGTTGGCATTTTTGGCAGCAAGGTGACCTCGGATCGCAGCGCTCACGTTGTCTGCTGGTGGCGGAAAGATCGCCGGACGGAGCCCCCTTGGATGGCTGTAAAGGCGTGCCCAGTCACATCAGCAGACTCTCGAACCCCCTCGGCCATTCTCTCATCGCCACGACTGGGCTGGCTCGAGAAGCTGGGGGCGATTATGCTGTCTGCGCCGTTCGAAAGCAAACCATGGCGCGCATGATGTGCGGAGGTTGGTCCCAAAGTAAGCATGAGAAACAAGGCCGCCCCTGTCTGCCGCCGATTCGCAAAGGCATGGGGGCCCTGGTTATGGCGAGTCAAGGTAGGCGCTCCAACCGTCGCGTGGCCCAGGCAGTGGACAAGGCGCCCCCCGTCTCGAGGCGGCGCCGCGTCCCGCCAGAGCCCGCAGATACCTCCAGCGCCACGAATGTTCGAACGAGCTTTTCGGCGTCAGAGGCGGCCCCCTCCTATGAGCAACGCGTGAAAGCTTTGGTTGAGAAAATTCGAGTGCGGGAGGGCATTCGAGATGCTCAATCCAGGGGGTGGTTTCCGGGTGTCACCTGGAGGAGTTTTTCCTGTCTCACCAGCCCTCCCTGATTCGCATCCCATTTTTTCTATGTCAGCTGAGATTCGCCAGTGCGGTGCACTCCCCACATGGGCATTCCATTCCGTTCCATCCCTCCTCTTCCTCCTGCTCCTGGTGTTGCTCCTGCTCCTGCTCCATCCTCCGTCCTCCTGCTCCTCCTCTTCCCCCTCCTCCTCCTCCTCTCCCTCCCTCCTCCTCCTCCTCCTTCCAGCCCTCCTCCTCCCGCTCCTGCCCCGGCCCTCCTCCACAATTACACAATATGAAAATACTCTCCCACTCCTCCTGATGGCGTCCCGAAGATATCCGACACCCCCCCGCGTACTGTTTTTTTACACACAGGATTCACGGGAAACGGGTTTTCGCTTGCGTTTTTTTTCAAAATGCTGCTCTCGCTGAGGCGCCTGCCTCATTTCTGCTCCCGAATCGTTCCGAATCGTGCTCCCGCTGCAGCGTGGGCTTCATTTTCGGATCGGTGTTTGGCCTCCGTCGTTCAGGATGGCGTTCTCGCCCCAGCGCGGGCCTCTTTCTCGCGCGCCCATCCGCCCGCCACCACCGCGCCGCACCACCACCACCAAAACCACCACAACCACCACCACCACCCCCACCACCACCACCACCAAACCACCACCAGCACCACCACCACCACCACTACCACCACCACCACCACCACCACCACCACCACCACCCACCACCACCACCACCACCACCACCACCACCACCACCACCACCACAACCACAACCACGCGCACACGCACGCACGCACGCACGCGCACCACCACCCACTACGCACGCGCGCGCGGAGCCACAGGTCCGCTACGACACGCGTCCGCGGATAGATAAAATGAACGCCATGGTAAGGGATGGGAGGAAGGGTATGACGTCAGCTATGACGCGAACGCACCTAGCTTGTCTTCCACCTCCTCCTCCTCATCCTCTTTTTTCTCCTGCTTTTCCTCCTGGCTCAAGCCGCCTTGATCTTGAGTGTGCTGAGAGACGCGAGTCGACTGGGCACGCCAGCGACGCTGCGATTGGGCTTTGCCAAAGAATGCCCAAGAGCAAGCCATCCACAGTCTGCAACGAGCGTAGTCAGCGGGCGCGCACTCGGCGGCTTGACAAGCAAGGCCGGGGATGCAAGTACGGGGCGCGATTGGAGCCGTTCCAGAGCAAGCCGCCCTGGCGCAGCGCCCACTACGGTCAGCCGAACGCGGGCAGCTCTGCGGGATCGCGGCGGGGCCCGAAGTCATGGGGGGAAAATGGCAAGGCGGTGGCGGTGGGCTACCTCGCGGGGGGCGACGAGCAAGCCGGCGCAGGATATCGAGGAGTTCCAGCACGCGCCGCCGCCGCCACGGTCGAAGGCGCCAGACGCATGGCAGGCGCTCGCGAAGGCCAAGGGCAAGCATCAGAAGGCGCAGACGTGGCTGCTGAAGTGCGCGGACGAGGTACAGCGGCGGTCTATCCTGCGCGACGCGGCGATCCCGCGCCGGGGCCAGGCTTTCGAGGAAACGCGCAATGCTGACCAGGCACGCGCCAAGGCCTCGGCGGCCTACTACACGCAGATGGGCAAGGGCGAGCTCGTCAAGGCTGAGGAGGAAGGGTCTGCGAAGGCGACGGCGCAGACTATCTTTTCTCGTTTGACGAAGAGCTCTTGGACGCCAGCCTGGACGACCACGAGGGCGGGCCCGACGCGGAAAAGGCGCTGGCCTTCCGCGCCAAGGTGAAGAGAATCCAACAGGCGGGGAAGCAGTCTTTGCAGACGGTCGAGGACGCGGGGGCGGAGCTCGCCCGCCAGCAGGCGGGGGTCCGCCAGCAGCGCGTGGAAGAGGCCAAGCGGCTGCGCGCCCAGGCGGAGTAGCACCAGCAGCACCTGGCGCGGCAGGTCGAGAAGCACCCCAGTCGTCGCACGCAACCACATAAGGAGCGCGGGAAGGGGGGCGGCCAGGCGGCCGCAGGCGAGGCCGCCAAAGCGGAGCCTGGGGCACAGCCGGCTGCAGAGCCAGCTGCGGCGGCCGCTGGGCCAGCGGCAGCCCCAGACCCAGAGGCAGCGACGCAGCGGAAGCAGGAGTTGCTGGACTACCACGCGGAGATCAAGTCGGAGCGCGTCGCCTCCGCGGCCAAGGGAGGCAGCAGAAAGGGCAGGCCAGGCGCCGCGGGCGCTGCTGCGGCCTCCGCCGGCGCTGCCGGCGCCGGGGGGGGGGGGGGGGCGAAGTCAAGGGTGGGGCCGCAGCTGGCCGCGATAGCACGTCGAACCTTTGACGAGCTACGTGCTGGCGCGAGGACGGCGTCGGGCGCGGGCGGCGATCGCCAGCTCGTCGGAAGCGGGGGCCACAGGCCCGCAAGTTCTTGTGCGATTGCCAGGGGAAGCATCAGAGGGCGAGCGTGATGGGGAACAGCGAGACCCACCTCTTACCTGAGAAGCAGCAGAAGATCGCGGTCGACCTCGGTCGCGACGGCTGCAAGCGCACGGCCACCGCAGCGCGCCCACCTTGTCTGAGAGAGACAGGTTGCCGCGGTGGCGAGATGCTCATTGCGAGGAGGCGCTTGGAGACCACCTCGTTTGACCACGTGCGAGCGGCAGCGCAGCCGAGGGGCAGGGGCGACCCCTCCCGCGGTTTCGCGGCGACCACCGTCCAAGCGAAGGCGGGGGCGCGGTCCATGCGACGGCGCACATGGCGCCCCAGCGGGGGGAGGGTTCGCCAAATCCCCAGGAGTTGGCGAGCCTGGCGGCCTCCCCGCGGGCCGAGGACGACCCGTGGATCGCGGCGGCAGACTGGAAGCTGGACCTCGAAGCGATGCTGAAGAGTGAATTCCCGCAGAAGACCGGCGG
Organism: Prorocentrum cordatum; assembly: GCA_963575745.1. Lineage (NCBI taxonomy): Eukaryota > Dinophyceae > Prorocentrales > Prorocentraceae > Prorocentrum > Prorocentrum cordatum. Next base: position 397,940 of record CAUYUJ010019804.1, read on the forward strand.
CGTTGCGAAGACGCCGAAAGGGGCGAAGGCCACAGGCTCTGAGGGCGAGCCAGGTTCGTTGCTGGACTCCTGCCTGGTGCGCAAGGATGTCGCGCGGGAGGCGCGCTGCGCGCTGCGCATCGCGCTCAAGGGCCCCTACCAGAAGCGGTGGGCGAGGGCGCGGGCTGCGCCCGGGGCGCCCCCGCGAACGCAGAGGCCAAAGAAGCGCGCTGACCCAAACAAGAAGACGAGCAGGGTGAAGCAGAAGCGCCTGCAAGAGAGGAGGCAGAGACTCCCCCCCGAGGAGCGGGAGGCGTTCGTGCAGCCGCGCGAGGAAGAACGGGTCTGCCAGGAGCCCGGGGGGCCCTTCCTGGCGCCACTCGAGTGCTGGAGGCGGGCGGATGAGCAGCCGGCGCAGACTGGCCTCCCAGATCGGCCGATCACGAGGCCCTTGCTTGGGACTGCTCCCGCTGCTGGCGGCGCGGTGATAACGCACAACTAGAGCCGGGAAACTATTCACATATGCGGGCGCTTATTTTCCGTTCCGCTCCGGACGGGCTACGCGGGCCCAGCGCAGCGGCCGGGCGACCGCGTCGTCTACCAGGGCCGTGAGCAGCAGGAGAAGGACTTCTCGCATAGGTACCGCAACTGGACGAGCAAGCCGGAGCCCGCGCTGCTGGCCACCCACGAGGTGGAGGTGTCGGAGAAGGCGCGCCACCTGGCGCGCAGACGGGGCTTCGACCTGCAGTAGGCGAAGGCAAGAGTCACGCCCAGAGGAGCGCACATGAAGTGCCGTGAGTCCGACACCATGTGCTATGCGCTCACGCTGATGCAGAAGTATCAGACGCTCGCGCGCGGCTGGCGCGACGAGGTTCAGCGAGGCCGCGTGATCTGCGAGCCCAAGAGGATCGCCATTGAGACGCTGGACCAGGGCGTGGCCGACTTCCCCGGCAGCGCTCGCTTGATGGTCTGGCAGAAGATGATGAAGGTGGAGGCCCTCTCGCCGGTGCATCGGCAGAGGTTGCTCGAGCCGACGGGCTTGCCGGCGGCGGCGGGGCAGGCGCGCGCGACAGGGGGGCGCGCAGGGGTCGACTCCAAATTGGTGAAGGACATGCGGGGCGACAAGATGGGGGCGCTGCGCAAGCACGCGAAAGGCGAGCCGGCCATCATCAATGATATCTGCGCCGCCACCTCCACCACGGCGGACCCTTCGACCATGCTGAACGACTGGGCGACCAAGCGGAGTGTGTCTCGGCAAGATCCAAAAGACCAGTTTGGAGGACATCCAGGCACAGCTGCAGAAGACCTCGGGGGGCGCGCAGGAGGAGGACTACCCGCCCATTGAGCAGGAGGAGTTCGACAGGGCGCTGAACGCCATCAACGGCGGCGCGGGCGCGTCGAGCTCGACGGAGGCGCAGTGCCTCCCACATGTGATCCGCGAGGGGTTGAGACAGCTGATGAACGACACGGAGCTGAATGCTGTCTGGCCTCGCCAATGCACGGCGGCGGTGGCGGCTTCTGTGCCAAAGCCTGCAGGAGGAGACAGGGTGCTGGGCATGATCGCCTTGTTGCCCAAGATCTGGAGTAAAGCGCGAGGTAGCATCGTGAACAACTCACTGGTCGGAGGAGCTCGGATCTTCTGGGGCGGCGACCTGCGGGGGTGCCCCGCGCTCAGGGCCGCGCTGCACCGCGCGCTGCTCGACGAGGTGGGCGGGGAGATGCAGCTGGCGTCGGCCGCCCTCCTCCTCGACCTCCTGACCTTCTGCGACGTGATCAGCCTGGCGCCACTCGTGGAGCTGGCGATGCAGGCGAAGTACCCAGCCGTCGCGGTGGCCATGGAGGTGGAGATATTCCTGGGCCCTCGCATCCTGCAGGACCAGCGCCACGGCATCAGCGACTGGGTCCGGCCGACGCGCTCAGCGGTGGCGGGGTCGGCGAGGGGGGCGCCCATGGCCGAGATGTTCATCCGCGCGGTGCTCGACAAGGCCCACCTGGTGGCCCCGCAGGTGCCCCGCTGGATTTTCGCGGGCGGCACGGCGGCGCGCTGTGAAGGCCCCAGGGAAATAGTCAGACAAGAGATGAAGCAGGTGGCAGACTTGTTCGCGGGGGGGATTTCGTTGAGGAGCGGGGCCAGATCATCTCCAACGAGACGAGGCTGCTGGCGTCGGACGCGCGGCTGGGACAGGAGCTGCAGGCGGAGCTGGTCTCGCTTGCCCGGCCGCTGCAGCCGGCGCTGGATGCACCTGGCGGGCGGCGACGCAGCGGCTGGCAGGCGCGAGATTGCAAGAAGCAGCGCAAGAGGACGCTGGCTGCAGGCATGCGCGCTGGTCGCATCGCGAGGACGAGGCGGGGCGCAGCTCTCGCCGAGGAGGCGAAGGGGCTTTGGGGCACGGGGCCAGGCCGTTCACGGCCACCAGATCCAGGGCCCGGCGCCGACGAGCGTCAGGAAGCTGCGGCAGCAGGCGGGCCCAGCTTTTGGAGGCCAGCCTGGAGGCCACTGCCCCGCCGCGGTTTCGGCGGCAGGGCTCGAGGAGGACCCGGGCGTCAAGCCGCGTCTGCAGCTGGCGGGCTCCTGGCTGGAACCGCGGGAGGCGGCGCCTGAGGCCCGCGCAAGGATCAAGAGAGACTGGCCTGCAATCCGCGGCGCGCTCCTGACAGCCAGCGCTGGTCGGCGCTGGCACCGCGCGCGGGGCCCTGTCGGAACGCCCCTGGCCACGCCCATGGACGCGGGCTGGGGCGCGCGCGCAGCCAGCGCGTGGAGCAGACCTGAGGTGGACGGCGCGACCACGAAGTGGCATTTGGCGGGGTCGAGCTTGGAGGCCCACGGGAGTTTCATCGATCGGCTGCCCATCCTGCACGACCTCCGCGAGGACATCAGGCGTCAGCTGTGGAAGCAGGCTAAGGCCCATGAGGACGGCATCACCCTGGAGAGCGGCGCGGACGCGCTGCGCGCGAGACGCGAGCTCGACCAAATTGCTCGCAGAGGCATGTGGGCGGAGTGGAGCCGCGCGATGGCGGTGATTTGCGGCCGGCAGTGGAGCCGTGCTAGGAAGCGAAGGTGCGGCCACGCCGTCAGCGCGGTCTGCCCGCGCTGCGGACTGGAGCCGGAGACGCTGACGCACGGAATGTGGCAGCGCACGGCGAACGTCAGCAAGGGCAGTGAGTTCGCCAAGTCGGAGCACCTGGTGGCGCGGCGGCTGCGGGAGGTGGTGGGTGGAAAGCTTGGGCGGGAGGGTGCTGTCCCTCACATAAGCTTGGAGAGCGGCCGAAGCATTGCATTTTATTCTGCCATGCGTGTGGCAACTCTGCGACAGAAGATTTCCGTCATCCTGAGGTCCGCCGTTCGGGAAAGTGTCGCAAAGGAGCGGATAACTTAGCTAGGTTCATTCATAATTTATGTCCGCAGCGTGAGGGCCCGCCGAAGCCGGTTTCGCAGCAATGCATGCGCGTGTCTGTGCTGAAGAGGTGGCCAGAGCATACAAGGCGGTGGACCCTGGGACCCATGGACCTGTTCCGTCTGCCATGGCCGCGCCGAGAGACCAGGGAGAAGTGCTCTCGGAGGCTCCTGGCGTCTCCTCTCAGCCCCTGGTGGAGCCCCTTTTACCCCGAGGAGAAGGCGGCAACGTGGCTCTTTGGAGGCGCGGGTCTGGGTCGCCCTGCGGGACCCCAGCCGGCTGACGGTCAGCTCCCCTTGGAGAGGTAAGCCGATTCTTCCACGACCTGCGCCTGATAATTGACGGCCCTCCCTACGCTCAGGGTTGCTGTGTTGGTTCCGACTTTCACGGTGATGTTGTGTGCGGATGCGGGCTGTGCTTCGAGGACGGCATCGGAGCGAATCTTTCCCAGCGAATCCTGCTCCTCCTCCTCCTGTCCCTCCTCCTGTCTCTGCTCCGCCACCCCCTCCCCGTTTTCCTCATCCTTCCTCATCCCTTTATGCCTCTTCCTTCCCTGCTGAAGTGTTCCCCCCTTGCTTTACTCCTCTACCTCCCTTCCCTCCTCATCGTCTGCCTCATCCTTCCTGCTTCCTCCTCCGCCTCCCCTTACTCCTATACCTCCTTCCCTCCGCCTCTTCATTTCCACTGCGTCCCCTCTTCGCTCTCTACTAGTCCTCCTGTCTCCCTCCACCCTCATCCCCCCGTCCTTCTCATTCGTCCTGAGTATGTCTTCATCTCGCCTCCCTTCTGTTGTTTTCTCTCTCTCTCTCTCTCTCCTTCTTTTTCTCTCACTTGTTTGTTTCTCTCTCGCTCTCTTTCTCTCTCTCTCTCTCTCTCTCTTTCTATTTGTCTCTTTTTCTCTATGTCGCTATATCTATTGCGAAGGCCTTACGGCCAGTGCCGCCGACCCTGAATGGCGACGACGACGACGACGACGACGACGACGACGACGACGACGACGACGACAAGCGCTCTTGGGGGCCTCTTGGGGGTAGTTTGTGGGCCTCTTGGGGAGCTCTTATGGGCCGCTTGGAAGCCTCGTGGGGGCCTTTTGGGGCTTCCTGGGGGTCTCTTGGAGGGGGCCTGGGACGTCTTGGAGGCTTCTTGGACGGTCTTGGGGCTATCTTGGGCGTTTTCGGCCGATCTTTGGGCGACTCGGGGCCCTCTTGGGCCGTCTCGGGGGCCATCTTGGGCATTCGGACCTCATTTGGAGTGTTTTCGAGGTTTCTAGGCCGCCCGAGGAAAAAACTAATCTGCCCCCCACCCCACCCCACCCCACACCCCCCTGGACCCCACCCGGGACCCCCCCCCCTTGGGGAAGAGATCAAAGGGAAGGGGCTTCCCTTCGACTCGATTACGACACTGCTAGATTTTTCTCTCGCTCACGAGCTTGAGAAGGAAGCTGCAGGGAAAGGGGACGACGGAGGCGACGACCGACGGAGACGACGACTCGAACAGCCAAGCCCCTCGCACACGCCGACAGGGTCGGCGGATATCTCTCTTTCTCTCTCTCTCTCTCTCTCTTTTTCTCTCTCTCTCTCTCTCTTTGTCTCGCCTTCTCCCTCCTCATCATGCGTCTTGTGTAGATTCCCTCCAGTGTTCCTGCCTTTTCGTTTCTCTATCCTTCGACGCTCCGTTCTCATGTGTCCTCCCGTTGCCGCATATATCCTCCTCCTGTTGCTCTGTCCCTCATTCCCCCTTCGTGTCCGCCCCTCTCTTCTCCTACTCCTCGTCTTCTCTTTCCCACCCAAGTCCTCGTCCTTTCTCCCTGTCCTCCTTTCTCACTGTCCTGCAACACCTTGTCCTCCATTGCCTTTCCTTTCATGTCCTTACCTTTCCTCCTCCTCAGTCCCCCATAACCTCCTTTGCTCTCGTATCTCCTGCTCCTCTCCCCTCCATATCGTCCTGCCCCTCTGGTTCCTCCCGTCCCTCGTTTCCCGCCTCCATCAATCACCTCCTCCCTCTCCCCGCCCTCCCCATCATCCTCCATCACCTTCCTTCTCATTCTCGTCGTCGCAGGCATCCCGCATGGCGAACAGGTGACGACTTCGTGGAGCATACCCGGATGCCGGAGTTTCCACCCGCCGTGCCGAGGTATATATCGAGCCGCGTCGATCCGTAAGCGTCCCAGGACCCGAGGCAGGGTGTAATGGTCGGTCGTGATTTGTTTCCGAACCATGTTGTGGTGTTGGGTCCTCGTTTTGAATCACGTATCGCCCCGCGTCTGCTGGCTCCCTCCCTCCCTCCCTCCTCCCTCCTCCCTCCTCTGCATCCCTGCCTCTGCCCTCCGCATGCCGATTTCGGCACACCCCTCACAGTTCGTGGCCCCACAGGGAGCTCTACCGAAGGGCCCAGTGGCTTTGTGCACATATGGGCGACGCGGCGTTACGCCCGTTTCGGCACCACCCTCGGCCGTGCCATGGCACCATAGGGGGCTCCACCGAAGGTCCACATGTGGGCGTCACGCCTCTCTCGGCACACCCCTCGCACGTCTCGTGGATCCATGGGGTGCTCCACCGAGGGCCCCAGCGGCACCGCCCACATGTGGGCGTCACGTTGATTCGGCACCCCTCACACGTTTCTTGGCCGCAAGATGGGACTCCACCGAGGGCCCCAGAGGCACCGTCCACATGTGGGCGTCACGTCTGCACACACCCTTCACACGCTTCGTGGCCCCATCGGGAGGTCCCCTCCGTCGTCCGACCTGCCTTGCGGTACTCGCACTCGCGTATGATTGGGTCTGCCAGGATAATGTAAGATTCGCGCGTGATACCGTATCCTATTCCCCCCTTCTCGTCCTCTACTTGAGCCTCCTGCACCTACTCATACCTTCCTGTAGCTCCCCCTTCCCTCGGTGTCCCTCCTGCTCCCCTTCGCCTCCCTGCTCTCCCCTTCTCCTCCTCCTCCTCCTCCTCCTCCTCCTCCTCCTCCTCTTCACATTCCTCCTCCTCACTCGTTCTTCTCTCTTCCCTCTTCTCTCTCCCCCTTCCCCCCTCTCCCTTCCCCCCCCCTTCTCCCCCGCCCAGTTTCGGTCAAGGGGCAACGGGCTGTCGTCCCAGGGCCCGCCGAGCTCGTTGGGAGGTCCGCCCGTGTCCCACCAGACGGCCGCTCGTTGCTCGCGGCGGCGAGTGCCGACGCCGCCCTCGCGGGGCGGCGACCCCGCTCGTCTGGGCCCCCAAGGCGATCGCGCTGCGCGCGTCGCGGCCTGGGCCAGAGCGGCTGCCCCCATGGGCCAGTCCAGTTCCGCTTCCCATGCGCCTCCAGGCGTCGGGCATCTGGCTGCGCAACTCCCCCCTCGCTGGCCCCGCGCGACCTGCAGCGCCTCGAGCTTCCACTGCCGCCCGCTCGTGAGCCTCGGCTTCCACCCCGAGGCTGCGGCGGGCCTTCGCCTGGTCCGCTCGCAGACCGCGCGGAGCGTCGATCTGCACAAGTGCACCTCTTGTGCTTGCGTGCGCCTTGTTGAGTCCATCGTGGCCCACAGGTGCCCGGTGATGCTGTGCCTCCATGTGGGCTTGCTCCTTCCCTGAGCCCGTCGTGCAGACCGTTTGTTGCGATCTTCCCCCGCCTGCGGCGAATCACCGCCGCCCCTTGTCTTTTAGTAGCGCCGATGTGGCTGAACGTTAGACGATGTGCGTTGGAACCCTTCGGGGAAACCTCGGGGGAGGATGCGGGAGAGCATCAGGAGAGGGAGGAGGAGGAGGAGGAGCAGGATGAGGAAGAGGACCAGTACAAGCCCAAGACATCAGCGATGCTAGAATGGCTCCCTCGAAGTTCCCTCTTCACTGGTCCCTACAATCATACGTAGCACCCCGCAATTGCGGATAAGAGTGAGGGGGCGGGCGCGGGCGACGCGGGCGTCGTCGAGCCGGCGGACCTCGTGGCCCCCACCTTTTGGGCGTTGCGTAATGGGGGGGTCATAAATGGGGGGGTGGCGAGGGTGGTCCGAAAAGGTACCCAAACGGTACCTAAACGAGCCCCCTGGGGCTCTGGAGGGGCCCGAAAGGGGCACGAAAGGGGACCTTTTCTGACCCCCCCATTTGTGACCCCCCCATTAAGCAACGCCCAAACCTTCCCTGTCGATGGCGATCTTCTCCTCCTCCTCCTCCTCCTCCTCCTCCTCCTCGTCCTCGTCCTCATCGTCATCGTCATCCTCCTCCTCGTCCTCCTCCTCTTCTTCCTTGTCCTCCCTCTCCCCCCCTCGTCCTTTCATCATCGTCCTCCCATTGTCGTCCTCACCCTCATCGGCCTCAATCATCGTCCTCCCATTGTCGTCCATCATCATCATCCTCCCCCTCCTCCCCCTCCTCGTCCTCCTCCTCCCCCTCCTCCCCCTCCTCCCCCTCCTCGTCCTCCTGCTCCTCCTCCTTTTCCCTCTCCACGTTATCCTTACATCCTTTCTTCTTCCGCGTTCTCCTCGTCCCCTGTTTACTCCTCCTGCCTCCCCCTCCTTTTCCCAAGATAACTGCAACGCAGTCCTTTTTTCCACTTTATGCTCCCCGCCTTCTCTGATCAAGGCAACTCGCCAGGGCAAAGTTGCTGGACGGGCTGGTGTGGATGCGCGGGGCCTGAAGAGGTCCTTGCGGGCTCAGACGGCATGCGAAAATCTGCCGCCGCGCTTGTGCGGCATTTGTTTGTTCAGTGAACGTGGTTTAGGTCGCGGGTGGGTCGCGGGCTCTCCACCTCCACCTGGAAGGAATGCAAAAGCAGCCCGCCGCATGCGCCAACAAACATTGGTTTGTACACTGAACGTGGTTTGGGTCGCGGGTGGGCCGCGGGTTCTCCACCGGGAACGAATGCAAAAGATGCCCGCCGCAGGCGCCGAAAAATGTAGTTTGTACCCAGAACGTGGTCGCCGATGGGCCGCGGGCTCTCCACCTGAAACAAATGCAAAAGATGCCCGCCTCAGGCGCCGAAGTGGTTTGTACCCTGAACGCGGTTTGGATCGCGGGTTGGTCGCGAGTTGGTCGCGGGCTCTCCACCTGGGAGGAATGCAAAAAAAACCCGCCGCAGCCGCCGAAAATGGTGGTTTGTACCTTCAACGTGGTTTGGGTCGAAGGTGGGTCGCGGGTGGGTCGCGGGGTCGCGGGTGGGTCGCGGGTGGGTCGCGGGTGGGTCGCGGGGTGGGTCGCGGGGTGGGTCGCGGGGTGGGTCGCGGGTGGGTCGCGGGGTGGGTCGCGGGGTGGGTCTCGGGATGGGTCGCGGGTGGGTCGCGGGTGGGTCGCGGGTGGGTCGCGGGGTGGGTCGCGGGTTGGGTCGCGGGTGGGTCGCGGGGCGGGTTGCGGGTGGGACGACGACAACAAACAACAACAACAACAACAACAACAACAACAACAATCATTTTACCCGAACGCGTGGTGTTCTCCCCAGTGCCAGGGTTTTCATACGACACCAGGCAATACCCCCACTTCGTGGGGGGGCATTACAAGCTCTACCAAATATCCAAACGACTCTTCGCGACCACCCAAACCCAGCTTCCCGCCCTATGACGTTGGGACACTTCACTTCGTGGCGTGCGGACGACCGTGGCTACTACACTGGCGTGGGGTACACACCCACAGAACCCAATGGTTTTTGGAGATTTCGGCGTGCGCGCGCGAAGAAAAAACGAATGTGTCCCGCATGGTATTATTTGACAGGGATGATGGCCCTGGCAGGTGCGCAACCGTTGTCGCAGAAGTTCGAAAAAGTTGCTCGCAAAAGCCCGTTTGACAGAAATGTTTAAAAAGTGTTGGGTTTCCTACGAATCCGCAAGAGCGCGCGGGATGAGATTTTGACATTTTTTTGTTGAAAAACCATTGGTTTTTTGATGTTTTTATGTTAAAATCGCTCCGAACACTAAGCTTTTGGAAGGATTTCGTCTTGCGCGCGCGAATGTCCACTTTACCTTATTTTTTGCAAGGGATTCTTGAAATTTGATTATATTTGAACAAGAAATTTCATTTTATAGTGTTTTTTGCAAGGGAAAGCGGGGGGGAACAAAACAACCGGATCTGGATCACATCGAATTACCTGAGGCTTCCTCACGAAAATGATGAAAACGTGGCTGCGGCCTAGGCGCGGCGGGGGGGGCGTGCACCAGGGGGCCCAACAATAATTATTCTTTAGAATTAATAATGTTCAACAACAACAACAACAACAACAATTACTAGCACGTGGGGACACTCCGTTCTCACCAGTGCCAGGGTTTTCATAGGAGGCGGGCAATACCCCCACTTTGTGGGGGGGCCGGTTCAAGCTCTACCAAATTTCCAAACGACTCTTCGCCACCACCCACACCCAGCTTCCCGCCCTATGACGTTCGGACACTTCACTTCGTGGCATGCGGACGACCGTGGCTACTATTCAGGGCCCCGCGGCCGACGACGACGGCGTGCGCGCGCGAAGAAAAAACGAATGTGTCCCGCATGGTATTATTTGACAGGGATGATGGCCCTGGCAGGTGCGCAACCGTTGTTGCAGAAGTTCGAAAAAGTTGCTCGCAAAAGCCCGTTTGACAGAAATGATTAAAAAGTGTTGGGTTTCCTACAAATCCGCAAGAGCGCGCGGGATGAAATTTGGACCTTTTTTTTTTTGTTTTTGAAAAACCATGGGTTTTTTGATGTTTTTATGTTAAAATCGCTACGAAAGCTAAGGTTTTGGAAGGATTTCGTCTTGCGCGCGCGAATGTCCACTGTACCTTATTTTGTGCAAGGGATTCTTGAAGTTTGGTTATGTTAGAACAAGACATGTCCAGTTTAGCCTATTTTTTGCAAGGGAAAACCGATCGTAACAACACAACCGGATCCGGACTCCCCCGTTTTGCCTGAGACTTCCTCACGAAAATGATGAAAATGAGGCTGCGGCCTAGGCGCGGCGGGGGGGTCGTGCACCAGGGGCCCCAACAATAATTATTCTTAAGAAGAAATAATGTTCAACAACAACAACAACAACAAACAAACAACAACAATCAACAACAACAATCAACAACAACAAACAACAACAACAACAACAACAACAACAACTACTACGAGAATCCGCACCGCGGAATTCCACTTCAGCCACGCACCCAGGGACAGTGAATGACCGTTCGGCCCCCTCACTCTGATGTTTTCATTGCGGGAAGTGCCCTTCTTACACAGCTCCTAAGCGGCCGCCGCGGGACCAACAATGTGCTGCTGAGCTGCTAGCTCATTCACCCCGCAGCTCGGGTCTCCAGCGGCCGTTCAGGGCGACCCGCATCCCCCCCCCCGAATCCTCGCGGCGAGGCGCAGCCGCTGGGAGGCGCCCCGAGGCCGCAGAGCCGTCGAAAGTCTGCCACGGACGCCGTCCACTGCGTTTTTTGTTTTGTTTCTGCTTCGCAAGGCCCACGAGGTCCGAGAACCAGCGCCACACCTCGGCTCGTCGCTCGCCGCTCCCCGCCGCCGCCCTGCCCCCCGGGCACGAGCGCGCCGAGGAGACGCTGGCCATCGCGCGCGGGCTCTTCGACTCCAAGACGCCCCGGGAGGAGACAGCGCCGGCGCCGAGCGAGGACCCCACGCGGGTGGGCCTGGGCCGCCGCTTGCCGTGCCGGGAGAGGAAGGAGGAAGAGGAGGAGGAGGAGGAGGAGGAGGAGGAAGCGGAGGAGGACGGGGAGGAAGAGGGAGGAGGGAGGAGGGGGAAAAGGAGGAGGAGGAGGAGGCGGAGGCCCTGACACCTTTGCGCCGTGAAGAGATCGCGACGGAAGACTCTTGGGCCCCGGGGCCGTCAACAGTGCCGGCTCGGGGCGGGGAGCTTGTCCCCGGGAAGGGGTCCTGACCTCTGGTGAGCCGCGTCGTGGACAAGCGCTGCGACGTCAGATGTCCGGGCAGGAGGGGGGGAAGGAGGGAGGGGGAGGGGGAGTCTTTTTGGTGGGGGCTCTTGGTAGATTCAGCTGTGGTGTGTCTTGCTTTGTTGTGCTGCCGTTTCCCCCCCCCCCACCCGGGGGTGGCCAGCTGCGTCCTGCGCCCTTCAATTCGCCTCCGTCGCCGCGACCCCACGACGCGATGTCTCGATGTCTTCAGTGCGGGGTCCCTGGAAGTCTCGGTCCACCCCCGAGGACCAGCGACCAGCTTTGCATCCGGAGCCATTTTTTTGCGGGTCGCGGGGACTGGCCGAGGGCCTCTGAGGCCGACAGCGGCGCAACAACGCCGTCCTGATTGCTTGAGCGCGCCGGATCTCTTGGCACCCCGCGCGCCCCTCGCCCCTCCCGCGGAGCCTCCGCGCCCGTGGCCCAGGCTGGGGGACGAAGGGTTAGGTCGGGCATGTCCTCCTACACGCAGATTACGAAGGCCAAGGCCTTACGGCCGGTGCCGCCGACCCTAAAGACGACGAAGATGAAAGGGAGGGGGGGATGCAGGGGGAGGGGAGGAGTGGCAGGAGGAGGAGGAAGAGTTGGAGCAGGCACCCATGCATGCTCCATGCTTTTGTCTCCTTCTCGGCTGTTTTCTCTCCTCTTGCTGCTGCTTATATCCTGCCTCCTCCGTGTCCTCCTCCGCTCTGCTCGGCCTGTCTCGTTTTCCTTCGCTCCGCTCTGCCTCCTCTTCTGCCCCCTTCGTGGGCTCGCATCCTGGGAGCTGCGACTCACTTTCCGGCTCCTCTGCCTTTCCTTCCCTTCGTGCTCCTGGCGGGCGGAAGGAGGGAGAGAGGGATGAGGATGAGGAGGAGAAGGAAGAGAAGGAGGGGATAGGAATATGAAGAGAAGGAGGACGAGGAATAGGAAGGAGAGGGAGGTCAGGAGGAGGAGGAGGAGGAGGAGGAGATGGAGGAGAATAAGGACGAGTTATAGGAAGAAGAGGGAGGTCAGGAGGAGGATCAGGAGGGGGATATTCAGGCAGAAGAGGAGGACGGAAAAACATGAGGAGGAAAAGGATGGAATGATATTGAGATGAGATGAGATGACACGGCTTCCAGGGACGTCCAGGGAGGAAGGGGCCAGCCCGATACAAAATTGGGGGAGAGCACCATCGAAGACGATGTTTGCGACAGGTGCACGCCGCCCCACTAGGGCCTCCGACGGGCCTCCTCACGAGCTCGTATTCGCTCGTGGAGACGGGCCAATCGAGCTTCATACGGGGCAACGCTGTCCACAGCACAACTGGCACTGCTGGCGACGATGGTCCTGGACACGACGTCCCGATCGGACATGACCGACACACCGACACGAGGGGCGGGGATGGCCCGCTCGATCAACGCACGGATTCGCGGGTTGGGGGCTAGCCCCCGCCGAAAATCATTCCTCCTGTGCGCGTCGGGGGGGCATTGGCTCTGGCCAGCCTGATGGCTTTCTCCTGACTCCACCCCCACACTTCACGCACAGCAGGGACCCACGCCTAGCCTCCTCACTCCCGGCACTGCACTGCACGACACGCAGGGGAGCGAGGCGAGAGCCCGACACGGCAACCAGCTGGTGCCCGAGAGGGTCTTCCGTGAGGGGTTTCAGGATTGAGGAGGAAAAGGAGAAAAAGGATGATGAGGAGGAGGGAGAGAAGGAGAGGAAGACGGAGGAGGAGGAGGAGGAGGAGGAGGAGGAGGATCAGAAGGAGCAGGGGGAGGAAGAGGAGGGACAGATGAGGAGGAGGAGGAGGAGGAGGAGGAGGAGGAGGGAGAGGAGGAGGAGGGGAGGAGCCTCTTGGACCCTTGGTGGGGGTGTTCTTGGAGAGCTCCTGGGACGTCTAGGAGGCTTCTTGGATCGTCTTGGGGCCATCTTAGCCGTGTTGGGCCGATCTTTGAGCGACACTGGGCTTTTGTGGGCAATATTTTGAGCCATCTTCGGCATTCTGGGTTCGGCTTCCCTTCGACTCCAATACGACGTTGTACAATTTCGATTTGGATGGCACGTTTGAGAAGGGCCCAGGGATAGGGTCGGGGGACGACGGATACGGCGAGGAGACGACTGTGACGACGACGCAGACGACGGGGAGACGACGGAGACGAGAACTCGAACGGAGAAGCCCCTCGCACACGCCGACAGGGTCGGCTGATTCTGGAGGAGAACTAAACAGAGCCAACACATATACAATACACTGGCAAAAACATCATCCAAACATGCGTCCCCATATTGTTTGTTTTATAATATATAGAAAACTTGTTTTGTATACTCAGAACTTCGTATTAATCAACCGGGGGGTGACAAACGTGAAAACGCGGCGCGGCCAACCTGTGTGAATTCAGTGTGTCCCTATGAGATTAAACCTCTTTGTTATTCTATTCTTTGCTTGTGCATGTGTCATGCTCTGTTGTATATTTGTGTCATCATATTTTGGCTTACAGGCACCTTTAGTAGCTGACGCGCCTTCGGCGAGATAAACGTGTCATCTTACCGCCGCTCACTCGCAGTCAGAGCCTATCAGGAGGAGGTTTCGTTTGACAGTGGTAGCGGAGCTCCTCGACCACGCCCGGTCCGGGGAGCTCTCACGCTGCTGCGCCTCCGCTCAATCCTCCGATGGCTGCTGCGAGCACCGAGCGGACAGAGGACACCGAGGAGGGTGCTCAGCTCAAGGAAGGCGGCGAGTCCAGTCCGCCACGGACACCGACCGCGAGTGATCGCGGATTCAGCAAGGTTGGAACGGATGGTAGCATGTCGGAGCTGGCCCGCATGATTCGAGAAGTCGTGCGGGAAGAGCTGCGAGGTGCTAGAGGTGCCGGTCCGCAGTCCGCAGCTCCCACCGGCCAAGGAGAAGGTTGGTGGTCAAGCGGACCATGGGAGCCGAGAGCAGAGAACGGTGACCATTGTGAAGCCTCTGGGGAGCGCTGGCGTGGGGACCAGGGCGAGGGGCAAGGACAATGGAGGAGCCGCTCAGGAGCTCAGGGCTACGACGAGAAGGACGACGTGTGGCACACGGACCCAGTGACAGATCCGTGGAAGAAGGCCGACACTTCGGAGGACCAGAAGTGGAATGCCTGGAACGAGAATAGTTCGGCGTCATGGTGGGCGCCGCAGACCAGATGGTCAGATTCGTGGTGGTCTTCTCCATCCGAGTGGCAGGGCAAGACCGACGGGAAGGAAAGAGGAGACTACACGGATCCTGAAGCGTGGATGGGCTGGCCAGATTTCAAGCTATGGCGTCGAAGAATCGTGAGATGGGAATCGAGCACGGACGTCGCAGTGGCTCGTCGCGCAGACAAAGTAATGAAAGCTCTTGGAGTGGAGCTTCAACGAAAGTTAGAACACTTGACAGATGATATATTGACCAGCAGTGGGGGCGTCCGAGCCATTTTGGACTACTTGGACGTGCTGTCAGGTGAGAGAAGAGGAGATGAAAGGAGGAAAACGGCCCGCGAGTGTCTACTTCAGTTTCAGAGAAGACCCAATGAGACACTCACGGAGTTCACAGCGCGTCTTGATCTTCAATTTGATAAGCTTCGAGTTCAAGGGATGGAAGTTCCAGATGACTGGAAACAGATGTTTGTCGAAGAAGGAGCTTCTCTTGACGATCATAGTGCCCAACTCGTGCGCGTGCTCACGGGAGACAAGAACGACTACTCGTCCACCATCAGGGCGCTTCGGGAATTGGACATTACCAAGAAAGAGACGCTGGCCACCAGCAAGATGAGGACCATGCTGACGGAGACTCTGGCCACCGGCGTCGGCGGCTCGGCGAGCTACCAGACGGCGCAGGACGACGAGGACGACGACTTGCTTGACTACGACGACGTCTCCAGCATGTGCACGAACGACGAGATCGTTCTCCTGGCCGCGCTGGAGAGCCGGGACCTCTGCGAGACAGAGGTGCCAGAGGTGCTAGTGGAGATGCAGACGCAGAGGAGAAAAACATGGAAGCAGAACCGCGACTTCAAGAGACAGTTACGCACGGGCCGCAAGTACTTCCCTCGGTCGCCTCCAGACGGCGTTCCACCGCCACCTCGTCCTGACCGATCCCGAGACCAGGGCCACCGAGGTCAGGACGGGCAGGTGAGGCCGAGGAAGAGCAGGATGCCTCTCTCAGAAGTCATGAAAAGAACGCGGTGCAGGATATGCAAACAAAAAGGGCACTGGGGCAATGAGCGTCCGCAGGCGGGTGGCTCCGGCGCGGCGCAGGCGTCCAACAAGGAGGCCGGGCTGCGCGGGGGTCGCAACACGGGCTTCATCTTTCTGAACGACTCCGGTGGCAGCAACTCCTTCACGCTGCTGGTGGAGCTCGAGGCGGCGAGACTCGTGGACGGCGCTCTGTCCATCGTGCTCGGCAGGAACAACGTCTCCTTGGAGGCTTCCAGGAAGGCGCGCTTGCCCGTGCCGCCCGGATGCATCGTGGTAGACACGGCTGCCGGACAAGGCCTGATAGGCCAGTCCGCCTTGGCACTGTTCGATGAGCATATGGCAAAGAAAGGGTATCGGTCTGTCCAGTTACCAGCCCGAAACAGCTCAGCCCGGGGAGTAGGCGGTTCAGCTCGTGTTGTGAGCAGCGTTTGACTACCTTCTGGAATAGGTAAGCACATGGGAATCATCGAATTAGATGTGATGGAGGGTGACATACCCCCACTGATGCCAATAGGTTTGATTGAGGCTCTAGGTGCAGTAGTAGATCTGGTTCAGAACAAGGTGTTTTTCTCATTCCTGGGGGATCAGGGCTGCGAGGCATCCATGCTGCGCCTCCCCTCAGGTCACAGATGCATTCGGATCGACGAGGTGGTTTCCCCCCTCGAGTTTAAATGCCCCGAGGGACTCATGAAGAAGTTCCCGAATTTAAAATCGGACTGTTTTTGCCTTCAGAAGCAGCCCCAGGGCCACTACATACCATCACCGTCCTCTCTCTCTCCTTCCTTTTCTGTCTCGGCTCTCCGGCTTACCCCTCCGTTATCCGCCCCCCGAGACGACGACGTTCACAGACGTGAGGAAGAGTCCGACAGACGAGACAAGGAGACGACCGTAGAGGAGGGACGACGAGGTCAAGAAGTAAAGAGGAACAACGACAGACACGACGACGACGAAGATGCCCAGGACCACGACCCGGGAAGGCAAGGTATCAGCGGCGTTCGACCGCAGCTTCTTCGGTTCTCAAGCGTTGATCAGTGGTTAGGCCATCGTCCAGCTTGTGACTCGGTGCGAGGAGATGCCGAACACGAGGTCCCCAGGCGAGCGCGCGGCTTCCCTGTGGTGGAAGATGGTGCGCACGCTGCTGGCAGTGGTGAACACCAGGGCCTGGGAGTTCATCGGCATGGTGAAGCGCGGTTCCCTGTGGCCGGCGAGAGTGCGCAAACGAGACCGTCGCCTGATGGCGAAGCAAGTCTCCTGCGGCCACTCGATTCACTTCCTGATGACGGATGCCAACGGACACGCTCGTTGGTGGAAATGTCAGGCCTGCGATCTTCGTCTGGGGTATCGGTCAAACCGAGACGTTCTGGAGATGATCTCGGACGGTCTTCCACAGAGTTACGAGGACATAATGGAGATCCAGCAGCGAGGCCCGGACAAAGACCCGAGGCCGTCCTTCCGAGTTCGTCGGGTGATTCCTCAGAGGACTCAGGAGGAGCAGGACGACAGCTCGATGTCAGTCGACGAGATAGGCCCCCCGGTCGAGGAGAAGGAGCTTCCATCGGGACCATCTCCCCCGAAGAGTCGGACCACTCCCGCGGGGCCGCGGAAGAGGGCCGACCAGGAGGAGGCACTCGAGATGGCGTCGCGGCTGCTGAAGACGGAGAACCAGCTCTCGGAGCAGAAGGAGATGATGCTGAACATCATGCGCGTGGTGGAGGACCAGAACGTCACGCTGCGCCGCGTGGAGGCAGCGACGTCATCGGGCTCGTCGGCTCCACCAACGCCTCAGACCCCGGCAGCGGCCTCCTCCGCCAGGGAGAAGGGATTCCAGAAGATTCCCGAGGAGGACGAGGGGAAGTTCTGAAAAGTTTTCTGAGCGCCCCGGAGCGCGAGAATCGTGTCGTGCTGTTCTCGTCTCTGCCAGAGACGGCACGATCTGCCATTGCATCGGAGACCTCGGGTACTATTGACATGAACTGGTCAGGTTTTATGATTTCTCAGCCAGGTGCGGATCAGGTCAAGAGAATTTCTTCAATGGAAGGTACCCGAGATCTCAAATCAATTGATGTCTGCGAAGTACCTCTGGTGCTGTTCGAGCAGACCTGCTGGCCGGACTTAAGGATGGGAGACATAACCAACGATGATTCAGAAGTCACCATTCCCCGTAATTTTTCGAAGAAAGTTTCCCATTCGGTGCCCAGTACTTTGTTAGACTCTGAGGGAATTAACCCTTTTCCCCCGAGTGCTAAGCCCCCAGGGGGCTTCGTGGAAGTGTTTCCCCCCCCACGGGTGTCCCCGCTGTTGAGGAAGTATCAAGTGAAGGTCCAGGGGAGTTGGGGTCTCACGACAGGCTGGGACTTCAGGCTCGAGAGACACCAGAGGAAGGCGAAGGCTCATGTGCGGAGAGAGACACCCTGGATGCTTATGCTTGAACCTCCGTGCAATGCGTTTTCTCAGATTCAATCGTTGAACAAGGGCAAGGAGCCCAGTGAGGAGGTTCTGCGGAAGCAGGCGGAAGGAATGCAGTTGTTGAGGTTTTCGGTGGAACTTGCGTGGATGCAGGTCAAGGCTGGCAGGAAGTTTTTGTTTGAACAACCCCACGCGGCGACATCCTGGAACACGGAGTGCCTGAGAGAGCTGATCTCTCACCCAGGCGTCTTCTACATAAGAGTCGATCTTTGCCAGTTCGATCTGTGCGTCTCACCAGATGGGGTGTCCAAGAAGCCTACGGGCTTCCTCACCAATTGCCCAGAGGTCGCTCGCACTCTCTCTGGCTTCATGTGCGAGGGAGGTCACGAACACATTCCGTTGGAAGGCAGTGCTCTCACTCGCGCGGCTCAGGTGTATCCCCAGAAGTTGTGTCAGCGTCTCGCCCTGGCTATCGGCAGGAGCGAGAAATCTAGAAATCACGAGGAACCAGTTACTTGTGCTGAGATAGGTCTGACTCCTAGAGTCCTGAGGCTCGGCCAGGAGAGCGGGGAGGGGGTGTGTCCGCGGCCGCCAGCCAGGCTTCCGATGAAGTACGGGGACGGCCGCCCCTGCTTGTGCTGCTCCCCGTGTCCAGTTTCCTCTCCCTCTGTCTCCTTTCCCCAGGTCCCAGGGCCCGAGGAGGAGGCAGGAGATCAGGAGGGGCAAGGTGAGGACGCGGAGGCTCAGGAAATCGCCTCGGCTATCGACATAACGCCGAAGATTCAGGACATGATTTAAAAGCTTCATGTGAACCTTGGACACCCGTGCCCGGAGAACTTCGTCAAAGTATTGAAAGTTGCTCAAGCTAAGCCTGAGATCCTGATCTATGTCAGACAGCATTTCAGATGTCCAGAATGTTCGGCGCACAAGAAGCCAGCTGCACATCGTAGGGTAGCACTGCCGAAGACGTATCAGTTCAACAGAGTGGTAGGAGTAGATTCGTTCTACATCCCGTTCCAAGACAAGACCCTCTGCTTCTTAAATATTGTCTGTCACGGCACGAACTTCCAAGTAGTGCAGCGATATAAGGGAGGATCTAAGGAGTGCTGGGAGGCTTTCCAATCCTCTTGGACTCGCTACTTCGGGCCGCCCGAGATGATCATATGCGACGGGGGGCCCGAGTTCGAACAGTATTTTGGACGAGGAGCAGAGCACGAGGGTATCCTTTTGCACGTCGTCAACGGGGAAAGCCCTTGGGAGAACGGGAAGGCTGAGAGACACGGAGGATGGGTGAAGGACCTGTTGCTGAAGGGGGTGGAGGATCAGGTGGTTTCGGATGAGCGTGACCTAGAGACACTACTTCACGGTATCGTAAGTTCAAAAAAACAGATACCTCCATCGCGGTGGTTTCAGTCCATATCAGTTAGTTCTGGGGCAAAACCCAAGAATCCCTAACGACGTGCTATCCGATGACGCTGTGAACGGGGTAGGCTCAGCCGACTTGATGGAAACGGCTTGGGATCGGGACACGGTCGCCGCGGGGTACGCCAGGGACAATTCCATCAGAGAGTATGCACGCCGTGAGCTCTTCAGGATCACCAGTCGCCAGAAGGTCCAGGAGGCCAACCGAGCGAGGCAGCACAAAGACCACGTCTTTCACTCTGGCCAATGGGTATATGTTTGGAGACGAGCACCTCGAACAGGGAAAAAGACGATGGCTTTGCAGCGGGATCGCTGGGTAGGTCCCGGTATTGTGATCATGCATTCTCAAAACACTGTATGGGTGGCAATGAGAACTCGTCTGTGGAAGTGTTCCCCTAGTCAAGTTCGTGCTGCAACGAATCCAGAAGCAAGAGGTGCTGAAATCTTGTTCGATCCTGCTGTGAAAGAGCTCATTCGAGAGGTGAGATCGGGACATCAACGAGCCGGAGTTGACGTGGAGTCCGAAGGCGATCCTCCTGCAGAGGTTTGGTCCGATCCAGTTCCAGCGTCCACCAGACTCGAGGGCATGCAGTCTCTTCCTCCTGCTCACTCCGACGCGCCCGCAGGAGACACAGGGACACGAAGTACCCCTTCAGGTGGAGCAAGTACTCCATCGGGTGCCGCAACCTCACGCAGGGCCGTTCCCCACCTTTCCTCTCCGCCTCCTGCGGAGGCCCCTCTGGATCGTTTCCTAGGGCCTCTGGATCAGGAGCGACCTGGAGCTGCCTCGGGGGTGCCGGTGCCTGGGACGCCTGTCGATTCCACGGCTTCACCTAGGAGCCAAGTTCGGGGCCCTGGGTCCGTGGAAAATTCTTCGTCCGACGATGTCCGAGGGACTAAACGGCAGCTCTCCGGGAGCGATTCTGGGTCGAGGTCGGAGTTGGGCCAGGAGCGACAAGTTGAGCCAAGAATTGAAGGCCCAGTCGGGCCGGAGGTTTCCTCTGGTTCGGGACCGTCCCTGGAGCCTCGCCCGTCTCCTCTTCCCACTCCCCTGCCAGGGGGAACCGAGGAAGAGTTTCAGCGGGCCGTGTCTAGTGCTGCAGCCGAGGCGGTTCGCAGGAACTGAATGTTAGATCTGGGCCCTCGGGCCCGACGGCTGCCCACCCGGGGAGAGGATTTCGGCGGGATCCCTTACGGTAGAGTTCAGCAGCAGATTCAGGAACGAGAGGCTCCCCGGTCCCGGAGTCCCGAGCAACGAGACGGCCCTGGGGCCGAGACCTGGGTTCTCTATGAGGACCTCGACGAGGAGATCCCGGATGCTCTATGTCTGTTTCAGGATCGCTGTGAGGACCCCGGCTCGTGGAACGAGCGAGCCGACTACGTCGAGAAGAGCCTTGATTCTCATCTGAAGGTCTGTGGGTGGAGTGGAGAGTGGCAGACATATCTGAACGGGAACGCGGACATGTTTGTGGAGGTTTTTCCTGGAGGTTCTGGATACGGCCTAAGCTTGGCCACTAACAAGGGACAAGAGGCACATCTTGGGAGAATGACCGAAGAAGAGCGAGAGGAGTTTAGGGCTTCCGACAGTCTTGAGTGGAAGGCACTGGTGCTGTCAAGGTTCATCCTCCTTCCATGGGCCATGAGCTAAGACGTCTGTTTCCCAACAGGGTGGTCTCTTCTAGAATGGTTCGCCGGTGGAAGCCCCAGCCTGGAGTCCACTCTAGGCCCAAGGCCAAGAGCCGTTGGTGCGTTCGGGGACATGAAGACGAAGACACTGCTGAGCTCAGCGTGTATGCGCCGACACCTCAGATGGAAGCTTTGATGTTATTCATTACTATAAGTTTGATGTACGGTTTAGAGCTCTACGTGGGCGACCTCAAGAACGCGTTCTGTCAGAGTAATAAATTGTCGCGTTCTCGTGGAAGAGTATTTGTAGAACCCTGTGAAGGCTTGGATCTGCCGACAGGTTCATTAATAGAATTACTAGCACCGGTCTACGGATTGGACGATGCTCCGTTAGCGCTACATACCACTACCTCAGAGTTCTTCCAGAAGGAGCTAGGATATGGCAAGAGTCGGCTAGAGCCCTGTTGGTTTTATGAGAGGACGAAGGACAACGAACTATTAAGCCAAGTACTTGTAGAAGTAGACGACTGGATCATGGCCTTGCATCCTTCTATAGCTAAGAAACGCATAGATCGTTTTCGTTCTCGTTTTAACTTCGGCAAGCTTGAGCGGATCGACGAAAATGGAGTTGAGTACATTGGACGACGCATTAGATTATTATCCGACCGCGCTCTAGTCGACCAGGAAAAGTACATTCTGGAATCGATCACTCGTCTGGACATCCCTCGTCATCGAAGAAGCGATCACAACCAGCCATTGCTCGGCGCGGAGTGCGTTAATTTCAGGTCCTTGATTTATAAATTAAATTGGATTGGCCGTGAGTCCAGAGCTGAAGTATCAGGCACGGCATCTACACTTGCGTCCCGGGTCAACAATCCCACAGTGGGCGACGCCCTCGAGGCCAACAAGGCAGTGGATATGTTGCGAAGTACTGCCTCGATTCCAATAACGGTGTGGAGATTCAAGAAGGGTCAGATGATCTTTGGCACGGCCTCAGATGCGGGTGGAATCGGTGCTGCCCGGCCAGGACATGCTCAACAAGCATGGCAAGTGTATGCCGCTGATCAGAGTCTCTCCACCGGCCGCCTCTCTCGTGTGACTCCTCTAGCTTGGCGGTCCTCCCGCCTCAGGAGACAGGTGCCGCCCACCCTCGGAGGAGAAGTCATATCCTTGAGTGCCGCTTTGGGGGAGGCGGAATGGCTTCAGATGCTTTTCTTGGAGGTGACTCAAGGGGGCCTGTTGACGAACACATGGAGGGATCATGTGGGTCCATTCACGACCGTCCTCCGGCAGGATAGCGAGTTGAACGTGTCCCCATTTGAAGAATGTGTCCATCGTTGACGCCAAAGGAATCTTTGATACTCTAGATAAGATAACCTCGGGATCGAAAGCAGATCGCAGAATAGCAGTGGACCTTGCAGTTATCAGAGAAGTGATGGAGAGGATAGGTAGCAGCATTCGCTGGGTCCCACATCCAGCCATGACCGTCGATATTATGACGAAGTCAGATGTGTCGAAGGGAAACGCTTCGCAGTTCAGAATGTTGAAGACCGGCCTATTGCGTCTTGTGGCCGAGGCAGATAGCTTGCAGGAGCGAAAGGATCTACCATCGTCTCGGAGCAGGAGCAAAGCGTATTCCAGCAAGTATCTGAGTCGAACTCAGAAGAATGTGGAGGAGGAGGAAGAGGAGCAGGAGGTCTAGGGCTAGAACGGTAAAGATCGACTCGACATACGGATTCACGTGCCGAAACGTCTCTTTCTTTCTCTCTCTTTTGCTGTCTCCGCCCGCGCCGCCCCCCGCCGTGGTTCCTGCCCCGGCTGCTCTCTCTGCTTTCTTTCTTTCTCTCTCTCTTTCTCTCTCTTTCTCTCTCTTGGTCGGTGTTGGAAGGGTTCCTGAGCTTTTGAAGCGGCTGAACTTTCGGGAGGTATAGTCCACCTCAGTACTATGCATGACTCGCATCTTATGCTAGGGCTCACGCCTCAAGCATTCAGTTTTTAGACCTTGCTATGGCATCAGTAATGTGTGCAGCTCTATGGCACGAGTTTTGTTTCCCATCCTTCCAGTGCAGTTCTGTTTAGCGCCGAGGCCCATTGATGGCAGTTTCTTCCGGTTTTAATCTCACTAAAATGGGGTCCACTGTGTGAATTCAGTGTGTCCCTATGAGATTAAACCTCTTTGTTATTCTATTCTTTGCTTGTGCATGTGTCATGCTCTGTTGTATATTTGTGTCATCATCTTTTGGCTTACAGGCACCTTTAGTAGCTGACGCGCCTTCGGCGAGATAAACGTGTCATCTTACCGCCGCTCACTCGCAGTCAGAGCCTATCAGGAGGAGGTTTCGTTTGACAAACCCCCCCCCCCGGCACCACCCCCGCGCCCCAGCGGGGATGGGAACGAACCCCAGACACCCCCCTGGCACCCCCGCGGACGCGCCGCGGCCAACCCCCCGGGGCACTCCAGGGGGGGGGGCGATTGTGAACGATCCAGAGCATTCCTCCTGTAGAGGGGCCTGCCCGACTTGAGCGAGGGGCCGCTCCAGCTCGGGGGCGCGGCGCGGGGCGGCGCCGACGTGCTCGCGTCCTGGGCGCGGGCGCACGGGGCACCGACGGCGGCCCCCTCTTCGCAGAGGCCGCCCGGCCGAGGCCCTCGGCCACGCCCTGCGGCGCTCGCACGCGCCGTGGAAGCGAGCCGCCGGTCCGAGGGCTCAGTCGCCTCGACACGCCCGTCTTGAAGCGCAACACGTCCCGTGTTCAACACGTCCGTGTCAATACAGTCAATGCATTGCGTGTTGGCTCCAAGTATTGGACCACGTTTTGGCGAATGTACCGCGTCGAACCTGCGTTTTCAGCCCACGTGTTGAGCTCCGTATCAATACGATACGTGTTGCGAGTTGCGTATCGGGGCAGCGAAGTCCGAGGGGGACCGACGTGTGGGGAGCCGGGCAGGCGGCGGGTCTGGACCCAGACCCCCTCGAGGAGTGAACACATCATGATGGGAGGTGTTTCGACATTTTTGGCTTCTGGGGGCCCTCGCCAGGCCTCGGGGCCCGTCAAAAAATGACCCAGGATGAGGAGCCGGTCCTGAGGAAAGGGTCGAGACTTCTCGTAGTCGACATTCTGGAAAAATCATGACGTCGGGGGTCTGGGGATCTATCCCGTGTTCCTGTTGTCTCTTTTTCTTTGAGCGCCCCGGGGGCAGGCCGTGGGTCAGACTCAGCGGCCCTGCATCCATCTGCCATCGCCAGGATCCAGAGTTTCCCTAGCTGTAGCCGCCGCTGCTGCTGTCTGGTGGTGATCTCCGAAGCGCCATTACTTATGCTATCTCCTCATCCTCCTCCTGCTCCTCCTCCTCCTCCTCCCTCCTCCTCCTCCTCCTCCTCCTCCTCCTCCTCTCCTCCTCCTCTCCTCCTCCTCCTCCTCCTCCTCCTCCTCCTCCTCCTCCTCCTCCCCCCTCCTCCTCCTCCTCCTCCTCCCCCCCTCCTCCTCCTCCTCCCTCCCTCCCTCCCTCCCCCTCCCTCCCTCCCTCCCCCTCCCTCCCTCCCTCCCCTCCCTCCTCCCTCCTCCCTCCTCCTCCTCCTCCTCCTCCTCCTCCTCCTCGTCCTCCTCCTTCCTCCTCCTCCTCCTCCTCCTCCTCCTCCTCCTCCTCCTTCCTCTCCGCCTCCTCGCGCGCAAAGGCCAGCAAGGGGCTTTCCTCTGCGCCGGGTAGCGGCGGTGACATGCTGTGCGTGGCCCCCGTGGAGGCGCCGCGCCCTGGCCTTCTCTCGCGCCGCGACGAACGCCACGATTGGATCGGCCGGCTCGACCCGATTCGACGTTGACTCTTTGGGAACAGGGGACCCCTTGGAGAATTGGCGGTTGTTGCGTGTTGCTCCTGAGGGCCTCTTGTGCGCCTTTTGGTGGCCTCTTGGAGCTATTTTCGGGCTTCATGGGGGCCTCTTGGGTGCCTTTTCGGGGCCTCTTGGGCTGACATTCTCAGCATTCGCCGTGCGCGCATAGGGAAACGGGCGAGAAACCACGTATACAGACGGCGGGCATCTGTCAAAACACCCGAAGAATGAGAACCGAATGGCCTTCGGCACATCTCGCCATGCCTGGGTTGCGGGTCTGAGGCCACTCGGATGACTGATGGGTCTTGTGGGAGGCGTCTCGGGGGCGTCTTGGAAGCAGTTTTTGAACCTCTCGGGGGCCTCCTGGGGGCCTTTTGGAAGCTTTTTGCGGCCATCTCGGAGCTCCCTGGGGGCCTGTTCGGAGCTTCTTTGGGCAACCCGAAGGCGCCTTGGATGGAAGGCTCGAAATGTCCGTTCGGGTTCCCCCTCTGGGCCCCCTCTTGGGGCTGTCCTGGGGCCCTCCTGGGCCGTCTGGGGGGCTTCTTGGGCCGTCTTCGGGCCCTCTTTGGGACGTTGTGAACTCCCAGACAAAGGCGAATGCACTAAAAATGCACGTTTTCCGAAGGGAATGGGACGGCTTCTGCTTCTGGAGACTCTTGGGACGCCTCTTGGGGGTTTCTTGGGTCGTCTTGGGGGCCTCTTGGGCCGTCTGGAGGCCAGCTTGGATGTTTTGGATCGATCTTTCAGCGACTCGTGGACCGCCCCACGGGCCTCTTGGGGCCTTCTTGGCCTTTCTGGGGCCCGCTGCTTCCCCAGGTGCGTTCAGCCAGATCCTGGGGACTCCCCCCCGTCCAAATCAACCGGACCAGGCTGCCGGGGGGAGGGGTTTGGGGAGGGGGAACAACTCACACGCCGATGAACCCCAAGGGGCCAGCGGATTTCTGCCAGTGTGGCCCGATGCCGGCGTGGCGCCGCGCCCTGGCCTTCTCGCGCCGCGACGAAAGTCATGATCCGATCGACCCGATTCGATGTAAATTTCGACCGGCTCGACCCGACTCGATTTTGATCGGGGGCCTTGGGACGGGGGTTCAATGCAAGTCAGCCAGAGTGCCGGATTTTGCTGGATCCTGCAGGGCAGATGCTGCACTGACCCAGGCTTGGCTGCAGGATCCTGATCTTGCAATCCCTGACTGACCCGGGTCTGGATTTTTCGGCCAGTGTGGCCCGATGCTTGTGTGGCGCCATTGTGCATGCTGGCGCGGTTGGTCCGAATCCGCAGACGATCCCGCGCCCGATGCAGCCCGATCTGGCGCACTGACGATCCGATGCTGGCTGATCCTGTCTGGGGCAACGGTGAGGGGGGAATAGGCGCACGGGGGGACGCATCGGCCCCTAACCGCCGATTGATCGCCGATACGGGCTGGGTAGCCCACTCCGCCCAGGAACGTTCGGATGCGATATCGGGGGCCTATCGCCGATGTATCGGCGATGTATCGCCGATCCCAGATCGATGTTTCCCCCCTTGGGCCGGTCCCCTCTGTAACGTCGGTTCGTGGTTCGAGGTTGAGTGGGTCGAGGTTCGAGGTATTCGGGTGCTTTCCTTGGTTCTAGGCGGTTTTCTGGCCTCGGGATGCCTTCCAGCAGCTGCGTCCGCCAAGAGCGTTACTGGGGTGCCCGAATCGGCCCGAACGGCCGCTGGAGGCCCGAGCCATGGCCCGAAAGCCGCTCCTCTTGTTCGTCGTGGCGAGGTCATGGCGGGAGGTTTCTGGCCGTTCTCCACCTCCAGGAGGGCCCGCACCAGCCACCCTTGGGACCGTCAACGAAAGGACCCAGGGTGAAGAGAGCCGGTCCCTGGGGGGGGTCCAAACTTCGGAGACACGCTGTGGGCAAAGCACGACGTCGGATGCTTGGTGAGCACGAGGTTTGGTTGAATCGCGGGTCACGCGGGTGCGTGCCGTAGTGGAGCAAGACACGCTCACAGACCCTTCAACCGTACAGTACACCTAGAAATTGTCCAGGGGAAAAGCTATCTAAGCGCTGGGCGCCCTGGGACTGTCCAGCTTGTAAGTGTCTGGCAGGAGGGAGGTGGAAGAGGATGACGAGAAGGATGAGCATTTGGAGGAGGGGGGAGTGTGATCGAAGATAGTTGTTTTAATCAAATGCTTTCATATTTCTTCCTGAGCCTCTTGGGGCGCCCTCGTGCCCACGGATCGTTCTGGTTTGGTCTTGTTGTCAGAGCACATACTGGAGGAGGTCCGAGGGCCAATTTTTGCGATTGGAGGTGGAGGAAGAGGGGAGGAGGAGGAGGACGAGGAGGCGGAGGATGAGGCGGAAGAGGCGGATGAAGAAAGTTTAGGTTCTACGTAGCTTCGAAGGGCTCTGGGACTCTTCAGGAGGGTTTCTGGCGGGTGGGTGGTTGCAGGTGGTTTCTGGGGTTTCCATTGGGGACGGGAGGTGATGGAGGTCATGCAGGATGATGTTGTTGCTGCTGTTGCTGATGATGATGATGAGGAGGAGGAGGAGCAGGAGGAAGGGGAAAAAGAGGACGAGCCGGGAAGAGGTGCAGGAAGAGTAGGATGCAGTAGGTGGCGGACGAACGGACTGGGGGAGTGAGGAGGAAGGGGGTGTTGGGGGATGAGGAGAAGCAACTGGGGCTAATAGGTAGGAAGAGAGTGAGAGGGTGAGGCGGAGGAGGAGGAGGAGGAGAAATGACAGGGAGGATGAGGATGATGGATGAAGGGGAGGAGGAGGCGGAGGCGGAGAAGGGGATGCTCATGATGATGATGGTTATATTGCTGGTGAGTATGGTGATGATGATGATGATGCTGATGATGATGCTGATGTTGATGCTGATGCTGAGGCTGATGATGATGGTGGTGGCGGTGGCGGTGATGATGATGGTGATAATGGTGCTGCTGATGCTGATGATGATGACAATGATGATGACAATGATGATGGCAATGATGATGATGATGATGCTGATGCTGATGCTGATGATGATGATGATGATGATCATGGTGCTCATGATGATGACGAATACGATGATAATGCTGATGATGCTGATGATGTTGATGATGATGATGCTGCTGGTGGTGTAGCTCTTGCAGGTCATAATGGTGCCGATGATGATGAGGATGAGGAGGATGCGGAGTAGGATGACAATGGCGGCGGTGATGGTAATGACGACGACGATGATGGTGATGGCGACGGTGATGGTGATGCTTATGGTGTTGGTGGCGTTGATGATAGTGGTGATGACAAAGACGTTGATAGTGGTGTTGTTGATTATGATGATTAATACGACGATGATGATGATGATGTTGCTGATGATGATGATGCTGATGATGATGATGATGGTAATGATCATGATGTTGACGATGATGATGATGATGATGATGATGATGATGATGATGATGATGATGATGATGATGATGTCGAGGATGAGTATGAGGAGGAGGAGGAGGAGGAGGAGGAGGACATTTTGTTCGACCTTCTATCACCCAGGTTCTGCGGAGTCCTCGGGGTCAAGGCGGTTTCGAATGCTTGCGGTGCTTCAAGGGGGTTCTCGGGTGTCCTAGGCCAGGTCGCACGTCACAGGGGTTCAAGGGGGTGTAAGGAAAGGAGGGGCATGAGGCCCAGGGTTAGGAGGAGGACAAGAGTGATGATGGTGATGATGGTGGTGCTGATGATGGTGAACATGGTGCAATGGTGGTGCTGCAGAGGATTCTTGATGAGGGTGACACTGGTAATGGTGATGCTGAGGAGTTGGATACGGACGGGGAATTAGAAGAAGAGGCAGTAGGGCCAAAGGGACAGATCGGTGGAAGGAGAAGAGGGCGCACAGGGAGGAGGAGGAGGAGGAGGAGGAGGAGGAGGAGGAGTAAAGGAAGGAGTCAAGTAGGCTTGGTCGAATGGGTCAGCGAGCTCCGCCCATTCACACCCCCCCTGCCCACAGCACAGGAACAACTGCTGGCGCAACTTGGTATTGGGACTGGCGCGTTTTCCCCCCTGACTAACGCGAGGTCTCGCGCGCAGCCCCGCGTCCGACGACCTTGGCGAGGGGGGAGAGCCACGGGCTGCGCACGGGCGCGAGCGAACTTCAAGAAACACCTCTGCGCTGCGCTGCGGCGAACACGCCGATTGGTCTGGATTTTGAACTCAACAAATTGTTGTTTGAATTCAAGAAACTGGCTTTCACAAAAACTGCTTTTGAATTCAAACGATGTTTGTCCCCAATCAGGGCTTGCTTCTGTAGGGTTCCTAGCGGATGCATCTGGTTAGGTGAAGTACGGCGCCGATTTCGGCGGCACGTCCGGGTGCCCGGGTGTCCAGTAGCCCTATAGCCCTATAGTCTTATAGCCCTATAGCCGTGTAGCCCTAAAGCCCCATAACCTATAGCCCTATAGTCATATAGCCCTAACACCCTAACAGCCCTATAGCCCTACAGCCCTATAGCCCTGTAGCCCTATAGCCCAATAGCCGTATAGCCCTATAGCGTTGTAGCCTTATAGCCTTGTATGCCTATAACTCTAATGGCCCTATAGCCCCAATGCCCCAATAGCCCTGTAGCCTTATAGCAATATAGCCCTACAGCCCCATAGCCTTATTGCCCTACAGCTCTATAGCCCTGTAGCCCTATATGCCCGTAGCCCTGCAGCCCTGTAGCCCTGTAGCCCTTGGGCCCTACAGCCCTATAGCCCTGCAACCCCATAGCCTTATAGCCCTATGGACAGATAGCCCTATAGCCCTAAAAAGATTATGATTGGAGCTTTTCTCTGGTATCATCTAATTCTGCTTTGAGTTTTTCGATTCAAAAACAAGTGCCCCGCGCGGCCAGATTCCCAACGAGCGCGGCACAGGCGAAGCGCCCGCCGCGCCGAGGCAGAAGCGCCCGCCCTCGCGCCCGCTGCCTCGGCTGCCTTCCCGCGACTGGGCGACCGATAAGCACGCGCCGCGCCCGAGCGGGACCACACACACACACACATTCACATTCACATTTGAATACACACACATCTCACATCCACAAACACACACACACACACACTTTCATGCGACTTCAGCACGTGGCTCGCGCGAAGGAAACAGTTCGCCCGCCCGCGCGCGGCGTCGCCTTCGATGCGACAGGTGTGCGCCGCGCCCACGCGGGAGGGCCGCCACTCTCAGGCGAAACCTGCGCCACGCAGAGAAAGAGACACATATATATGTGTATATATATATATCTATGTTTCGCCCGTGCGCGCGCGACCTTGCTGTCGGCGAGTCTGCTGGCGAAGAGTGTGCGGTTGCCCAAGCGGGCATTCAGTTTCCTCGAAGAGTGAGCACGGCGCCGAGGCGAGAGCGAGGTTTCGCGCTGTCGCGCGCGATGTGCGCAGCGTCCGATTGTTGTCACGCACCCCTGCATCGCAGACGACAAGACGTCCGTGCTGAACGGGCATGCGTGGATTGCGCATTTGGTGGGCAAGATGGGCCCCTGGTCAAGATGGGCCCCTCCCCAAGAGGTGAGGGGCGCTGCGGCCGGCTTGATGGCAATAGCAGAATGAGAAGGAGGAGGAGGAGCAGCAGGAGGAGGAGAACCAGGAGGAGGAGGAGAGCCAGGAGGAGGAAGAGGAGGAGAAGGAGGAGGAGGAGAACCAGGAGGAGGAGGAGGAGGAGGAGGAGGAGGAGAACCAGGAGGAGGAGGAGGAGGAGGAGGAGGTGGCGAGGGAGGAGGATGGGGATAGCAAGGAGGCGGCGGAAGGGCTGGATTATGAGGGAGGGGAGCAGGAGGAGGGCGGAGACAGAATGGGGGGGGTCCAGCTGGACGAGGCGACGAGGTGGAGGCGCAGGAGCAAGGAGAGGTGGACGGTGCGGCGGGCAGGAGGAGGAGGAGGGGGGGGAGGAGGAGGAGGAGGAGGAGGAGGAGGAGGAGGAGGAGGAGGAGGAGGCGGACAGGACAGGACAGGACAGGACAGGACAGGACATCCTCATAAGGGGGCCAACCTCAACACCTACACTGGTGCCGTGCGCGCGACTAGCAAAACACCTTGCGATTAGGTTGTGCAACAGCCCAGACTTCTCACTAGGGTGGCAGGGGGCATACCCCGAAGCTACAAGGGACGAGCTCCGAGGTTGCCCGGTAGGAAAGGTTCGCTACCTAGTGAGTACGAGTCCATGCGTGTCAGTGCAGGGGGACAGCTGTTGGCCCTCTCGCGTGCCCATAACATTTGGGACGTGCTGGGCGAGTAACACTTGGGACGTGCTGGGCGAGCAGGGCTCCCAAGCGAAGGGGGAGAAACCACGACACGACCACCCAAAAAGGAGAAGAGGAGGGAAATCAAGAGGCCCTTGGTTTCCAAACTGTTGCTGGGAGGGGGGGGGCCTCATTACAGTCGACCTACGACCAACTGTTTTTATTCCTACCCTGGTCCCTCTTTCCTCTCTAGACTCTGGGCTCACTTCTCCTCCTGAGCGTGCTGGCCGTTGGTTGTCCCATGTATTGCCTTTTTTTGCCCTGATGCTTTGCAGTAGTATTCCACAGTGCCCCTTCGGTGAGTAGGTAGAGGAGAGCATACTGATAGTCACGGCATGCGGGAGGTTGGTTAGCATTCCCTCCTCCAGTCGTCCAGTTTCGAGATAGGCGGGGCCCTCGAGGATGCGCTCTGGTGGTCTCCGTGGTTATCTCATTTTCCCATCCTCACTTCCTGCAGTAGTGTATCTGTCGGCACGCCAAAACATCATTTTCCAAGACGTTGTCTGCGCGAGCACACTCCTGAGGGTCCTCACGCCGCGATGTCCCCACGAGTAATGGTCCCTCTGAGTCTGCCCGTCCTGCTCGCCTAGAGTCGCACTCCGAGAAATCCTCGCTAATGCCCCTCTTGGCGTTGCAAGTGGGCGGGCTCTCTCGCCCGCGGCCGCTGGAGCTGGCCGCCTCCTCCGACTTGGCGTGTATCTCGACGAGCTCGGTGGCATCAAACAGGGTCTTCGTACTGTCTCGGAGCTGCTGACGCTTTGTGAGCCTCTTTACCTCCTCTGGGTCGAGTGTATCCTCGTTCTTCTTTTCTTTCAAGGTAACCTTCATGACGCTGTACAGGTTCCCCTTGTCGTTGTTCGAGATCTTCAGCGCCACCTCGCACCAGCTTTGCGTAGAGCAGGCCCTCGTCCTTGCTCTTTTCCCACGCGTCCACTCGGCACCTTTCGATTAGCGCGCAGCCCTCGACCTGGTGCGTCACCAGGAAGGACGGTGGGATCACCTCGAGCAGTTTCTCTGGGTTCATCTTCTTGGCGGCGGCGTTGAACTTGAAGTGGTTCTCTTTGATGTCGTCGTCCAGCTTCTGCGGCAGTCTGTCCGCTACGAACGCTTCCCGCTTTTCTCCGACCTTGAGCTCCACCACCATTGAAGGCCCCTAGAACTTCGCCGTGCACCCGATGGCGGGCCACTTTTCGCAGTCCTTGCCGAAGTCCTTCTGCATCTTGTCCACCAACTTTTTCATGAGCTCAGCTTCTGAGTGGCTCTCCTGCGCCGTCACCAGCTGTTTCCAGTCCACTTTGCACCAGAACTTCCACCGGTCTCCCCTCGAGTTGGGGCTTGGGCCTTTTCCACCATAGCTTGTTAAGGAAGGCAAGTTCGCACGAGCAGGCAATGTCCTTCTTCTGGTCCCATCCCAGGCTCCTCCTGCACACGTTGAATAGCTGCATGCTATCGCTCCTCTTGTCCACGAACACCAGCGCCTTGAGGTACTTTGTCTGTTTCTCCCACTTGTCTTCTGCTGTCTGGTAGTCGGCTATATCGTGCAGTTCCTTCTCCTTCTTTTCCTCATTGGCTGCATTCAGCCTTGCTTCGTCATTTACGTCCATGGCTATGTACTTTGTTCAGCAGGATGTCATATTGTTCTGCGCGCCTTGAGGCATCTGCCACGCTGAAGGCTGCGAAGATGCCCCCGTCAATGTTGATTCCCTCCAGCAGTGCCTTTGACATCTGCTTGGGCCTATCGATGACCATCTTGTTCCTCTGATTGCGAGACTCTTTCTTAGGCCATTCGTCGGTTTCGATGATAGCCTTCGCTGCCTGGATCTGCCCCAAGGACTGGGCTGCCCACGCGGCGCCTTTAGCTTTCCTCTTCGGTCCTCGGCAGACTTGCTCCCTCGTAATGTACTGGTCTCCTCCATGTCGAATCTTCTCCTCGTCACTCCACTCGACCACTCCTCCTGCCCGAGCTCCTGCTCGCAGTCGATGCACACCCTCTTCCATTGACTTCCTTTGCCTCCTTGGTTTTTGTTCATGTCCTGGCTCGTTCTTGGTGTGCTCCCTGTGGCTTTCGATCATCTTGTAGTACCCGAGCCCCTTGCTGCAGCGGCCGCAATGCCATAGCTTGTCGCTGCTCGTGAAGGCCACGGACAGCATCCAGCGTCCTGCACTCCGAGGCATTCCCGCTAGTGCGCGACGCTTGCGCACTTGGACCGTCGTTGAGCCAGATGGGCTGTGGAGGCCGAAGGTGATCGATGGAGGCGGAAGTGTAGTGCCCAGTGGCTCCGAGGATATCGCATAGTATTCCGGATTCTGGTCCCGCTCTTCCCCTCCCACTGCCAGTGACCCATTTATCTTTACATTGTGCATATGATGGCTGTACAGTATGCAAAACCCCACCCACCGTCTGTCCGTAGCTGTAATGGAATAGGGGGAGGTAGATCGATATTGTGTCGTCACAGATGAAGATGTCGGCTACTGACTGGGACGGGAGGACTAGCTGCTGCCTGGGAGGCCTCTTCCCAAAGCGTTTCTCTGCAACACCGCTTCCCGTTTTGCTCGAAACGTGAGGTCCAATTCGTGTATCCGACCCTCTGGGGCAAAAAGTCTAAGCTTGGCTGGTTGAGTCAGCTATCTTTGCATCATCTGAAAGATGTCTCTTCCGCTTTGCTTGTCCGCTGTAGGAGGAGGAGGAGGAGGAGGAGCAACAGCAGCAGGAGGAGGAGCAGCAGGAGGAGGAGGAGCAGGAGGAGGAGGAGGAGCACCAGGAGCTAGGAGGAGGAGGAGAAGGCAGCGGCTGAGGGCACAGGGCGGAGGAGGAGGGGCGAGGAGGGCGGGGAGGGGGCAGCACGGGAGAGATCCGCAGGAGGGGGGCCAGGAGCAGAACATGTGTGGCAGAACCAGGCGGGCTGATCGGGCGGGTAGGCCCTCACTGGGCGGGTCGGGGAGGCGGGCCTCGGCGGCCAGGTCGAAGAGGCAGCAGCGGGATGCAAGCAGCGAGGGCGGGCGGAGCAGCGAGCGCAGTTGCCGCACCCCCGCAGGCGGGCGCCGAGACGCAGCGCCGGCGGCGCCGTCCGACCCTCACCCAGTCAATGAGCAGCCAGCTGGCCCCAGGCACCCTCGTCGTCGTCGCCGCTGGCCTTCTGGCGGCCTTCGTCGTGAGGCCAGCAGCCGGGGCTCGACCCGAACGGTGTGTGGGCGATGCCGTGGACCGTTCTCGTACTGGTGTCGCTTTGCTGCAGAGGTGGATCGGAGGACAGAGCGAGGGATAACGAAGTTACGCTACCGAGGAACCCCGCATACTTATTTTATGTCACGTGTGTTCACAAACCATGTCACATCTCGCTTCGCCATCCTGACGAGAGACTGCCCAGACCAGCCAGATCAGCCAGACCAGCCAGACTGACCAGACCAGCCAGACCATTCGTTCCAGCCATAACCAGCCTAAGTAATCAGACCAGCCAGCCAGGCCAATTAAGCAGACCAGCCCGACCAACAATATTAGTCATGCCAACAACCGCAGCCAGACTCAGCCGGACTAACCACACGAGCCAACCAGGCCAACCAACTTGGACCATCCGGTTCAAGAGAATGGTGCACGGAGGTGGCGATTCGGCCACTGCACATTTTGGGGGCATGCCTGTGGGCGCCTGCTGTCTTTGAGCCTGCCCTGAGCCGAGGTGTCTACAGTTAACCTTGCTGAGAATACTTCTGCCGCATACACGCCTGAGGCACCGGTGCATACTGCCCAAGATATAGACTCCAGCAAATGTCAAGGCTGCTACGCTACCTACGTACCCCCTCTGCTGTCAAGCCCCCTGTGGCGTCGAGGAAATGCCACGCCTGCCATACCCTGGGAGCCTGCAGCGCACAGGGCCCCCACCCCCAGCGCACCCCCTGTGGCGTCGAGGAAATGCCACGCCTGCCACGCCCTGGGAGCCTGCAGCGCACCCCTCCGGTGTCGAGGACATTCCACTCCTGCTAGGCCCTGCGACATTGGCGCGTATAGAGACTGCGGTGGGCCCCCACCCCCAGCGCACTCCCTGTGGCGTCGAGGAATGGCATTCCTGCTAGGCCCTGCGACATTGGCGCGTATAGAGACCGCGGTGGGCCCCCACCCCCAGCGCACCCCCTGTGGCGTCGAGAGAGTACCACTCCTGCTAGGCCCTGCGACATTGGCGCGTATAGAGACCGCGGTGGGCCCCCACCCCCAGCGCACCCCCTGTGGCGTCGAGGACATTCCACTCCTGCTAGGCCCTGCGACATTGGCGCGTAGAGACCGGGGTGGGCCCCCACCCCCAGCGCACCCCCTGTGGCGTCGAGGAAGTGCCATTCCTGCTAGGCCCTGCGACATTGGCGCGTACAGAGGCCGCGGTGGGCCCCCACCCCCAGCGCACCCCCCGTGGCGTCGAGGAATGCCATTCCTGCTAGGCCCTGCGACATTGGCGCGTACAGAGGCCGCGGTGGGCCCCCACCCCCAGCGCACCCCCTGTGGCGTCGAGGACATTCCACTCCTGCGAGGCCCTGCGACATTGGCGCGTATAGAGACCGCGGTGGGCCCCCACCCCCAGCGCAACCCATGTGGCGTCGAGGAAGTGCCACTCCTGCGAGGCCCTGCGACATTGGCGCATAGAGACCGCGGAGGGCCCCCACCCCCAGCGCACACCCTGTGGCGTCGAGGAAATGCCACGCCTGCGAGGCCCTGACATTGGCGCGTATAGAGACTGCGGGGGCCCCCACCACCCCCAGCGCACCCCTGGGCGTAGACGAAATTCTGCGAGGCCCTGCGACATTGGCGCGTATAGAGACCGGGGGGGCCCCCACCCCCAGCGCACCCCTGTGGCGTCGGGAAGTGCCATTCCTGCTAGGCCCTGCGACATTGGCGCGTATAGAGACCGCGGTGGGCCCCCACCCCCAGCGCACCCCCCGTGGCGTCGAGGAATGCCATTCCTGCTAGGCCCTGCGACATTGGCGCGTACAGAGGCCGCGGTGGGCCCCCACCCCCAGCGCACCCCCTGTGGCGTCGAGGACATTCCACTCCTGCGAGGCCCTGCGACATTGGCGCGTATAGAGACTGCGGTGGGCCCCCACCCCCAGCGCACTCCCTGTGGCGTAGACGAAATTCCACTGTTGCTAGGCCCTGCGACATTGGCGCGTATAGAGACCGCGGTGGGCCCCCACCCCCAGCGCACCCCCGGGGCGTCGAGGAAATGCCACGCTTGCCACGCTTTGCGAAACCGAAACGCACAGGGCCCCCACCCACAGCGCACCCCTTGCGGCGTCGAGGACATGCCACGCCTGCCACGTTTTGCGAAACCGAAGCGCATAGGGCCCCCACCCCCAGCGCACCCCCATGTGGCGTCGAGGGAATGCCACGCCTGCTACGCTCTGCGAGCCCGAAACGGATAGGGGGACCACCCCCTGCGCACACCCTCTGGTGTCGATGCCACGCCTGCCACGCTTTGCGAGACCGAGCGCTGTGCTGTGTGCTGTGTGCTGTGTGCTGTGTGCTGTGTGCTGTGTGTTGTGTGTGTTGTGTGTGTTGTGGGTGTTGTGGGTGTTGTGTGTGTGTGTGCTGGCGTGTTTATGTGTCTGTGTGTATGTTTGAATGTGTATGTGTGCGCTGTTCCGTGCTGTGTTGTGCTGTGCTGTGGGTGAGGGAGGGACGGGGAGAAGGGGGAGGAGGGGATGAGGGAGGAAGACGCGGGTGCGACGCGGGAGGGAAGAAAACCATAACCCCACCAAGCATGTGGGGAAAAAGAAAACGAACACGAAAAGCACCGTTCCAGGCGATCCCTGTCGCAGGCGAGTTTTCCCCCCCAATCCCCGAGTTCCGCTCGAAAAGGTTGGCCGCTCAGGAAAAACGGGAATCATTGGGATACGCCCCAGGAGGGCTATTCGGACGCACCTTTATCGAGGGCTCACGCCCCCCCATCGTGTATCCCAGGGTTGGGCCCCGACTTGTTGGCCCATTCGAAAATCCCACGACGCCTGGCGTAGGGGTCGACGCATCCCTCTGTGACCCTGCCGGCCGCAGCTCTCCGCCGACGGGGATCCCACCGGGGATGTCGTGGTCGGCGTTTAAGGATGGGGGGAGCGCGCCGAGGTCGGCGCAGGGGCCTGGGCCCCGCCGGTGGGGGGCCCCCAGCCCTCGTGCCTCCCGCTCTGTCGCCTCCTCCTCCTCCTCCTCCTCCTCCTCCTCCTCCTCCCTCCTCCTCCCCTCCTCCTCCTCCTCCTCCTCCTCCTCCTCCTCCTCCCCCCCCTCCTCCTCTCTCTCCTCCTCCTCCTCCTCCTCCTCCTCCTCCTCCTCCTCCTCCTCCTCCTCCTCCTCCTCCTCCTCCTCCTCTTCCTCCTCCTCCTCCTCCTCCTCCTCCTCCTCCTCCTCCTCCTCCTCCTCCTCCTCCTCCTCCTCCTCCTCTCCTCTCTCTCTCTCTCTCCTCCTCCTCCTCCTCCTCCTCCTCCTCCTCCTCCTCCTCCTCCTCTCCTCCTCCTCTCCTCCTCCGCCTCTCCTCTCTCCTCCTCCTCCTCCTCCTCCTCCTCCTCCTCCTCCTCCTCCTCCTCCTCCTCCTCCCCCTCCTGCCCAAGTCTCTGGAGGAGACCAGGTCCTGTTTTGCTCCTCTTGTTTGCCGTTTGCGATCCAGCAAAACGAACCAGCGTGGCCTCAAGGAGCTGTGCAAAAGGGCCCCGTAAGATCCTTGGTGGGGCCGCATACACGTCCCGTTTAAGGCTCAAGAGTGGCGAGCACCCCACGAATGCAGGCACGTTTTTTCGCCGATGTTAGTTCCCCCTCCGAGGCCACCCGCGAGGGCTGGTCCAGCCACTTTGGATTGGCAGCTGGAGGTGGGGGTCCGGCTGCTGGCCCGAGCGTGCGCCGTTTCATTGAGCAGTCGACCCCTGTTCGAATGGGGCTTGCTGCAGTGCTTTTCTCGTTTCGGGCTGGGCTCCCGAGAGGAGGTGGAAGCTGTTGGTGCGCGTGAGCTGGAAGCTCGTGCGTTAGCGCTGTCTCGGAAGGCCAAGGGAGATCTCGACCCAGAGGCCATGTGGTGTTTTTAGGGGGGGCCCTGTCGGCGGGCCCTGCCTGGGGGATGAAACTTCAGGCTGGGAACAACAAGTTCTCATCGGATGGGCACCCCCACCCTGTTTTCCCCTCTTTCCCCCTTGACTCCTCTTCCCCTCCATGGACAGAGGACCTCCTCCTCCTCCTCCTCCTCCTCCTCCTCCTCCTCCTCCTCCTCCTCCTCCTCCTCCTCCTCCTCCTAGCCGTTCTGGCTCAGGCTGTTGAGGCCTGGGCTTGCAAGCGCGTGTTTCAGAGCGGCTCGCGCTTGCGGGCCAATCTCGCTGTTCTTTTCACGAGGCCTGTGTGGCCAGCCCTTCGCCGCGGTGCTCCCCGCAGTGGATGGCCCTTCTGGATGGTCAAGTGCTGCCTGGGCCGTGCACCCCCCACTGGGGCTGTCAATGCGAAGTGGCGGACAACTGGGCGTCGAGGATCTCGTGCCGTCTGTGTGGTCGCCCTGCTGCGCAGAAGACCATCCAGGCTGCGCGTCAGGCTGCTGCGAAGGCCAAGGCAGCACAGCAGCCGCTGGGGCCCATTCCAGGCCGCTGTTCGGCCATTGGGCTCAGGGCTCCCCAGGCAATGCGAACGCCAAGATGCTCAAGCAGCTCCAGGAGTTGCAGCAGCAGGTCGCGAAGCTCAAAGGTGGAACCCAACCGTCGTCGGGTACTTTGCCACCGTGGGCCAACGGAGCAGGAGCAGCAGGAGGTGGAAACGGAGGTGGCGGTGCTGCCCTGTCCACCTCGGGGACTGACGTTTTCGCCTGCCTCAAGAAGCTCGGGGTCGACAGTGCGGCCATCGATGCGGTTGTGGAGGCATGGAAGAAAAAAGCGCGCACCTACTGCCCAGTCGGCGCGCTGGAAGGTGGAGAACCTCAAGCCCAAGATCACCGATATGGACGCGCGGATCACCGAGATCGAGCGCCAGCGCACAGCCTTGGACGAGGAGCTCACCACGGTCAAGGTGTCCCTGGATAAGGGGCGCGAGGACCTCGTGCAAGTCCAAGAGCTCTTGTGCAAGGCGCACGTCAACGAGTTCGAGGACCCGCTCAAGGCCATGTCGGCAGGGCTCGCCTCAGCAGTCGTCGAGTCGACGGGGGGCAGGGCTGCGCTGGAGAAGCTGCAGCAGCTGCAGCTCGACGTTCAGGCCGTTGGTCGGGCCTCAGCGGCTTCTCAGGATGCTGCTGGCGCTGCTGCTCAGCCTCCAGGTGCTCCAGGCGGAGGCGGAGAGAACATTGCTGCCAACGCTGGAGATTCAGATGACATCGACATGGAGCTGCTCGGCGGAGAGGACTTCGATGCACGGAAGCAGGCCTTCGACACAGCCACCGAGGAGCTCAGGGCAGCCAAAGGTGGACCGCAGGAAGAACTGGACGTTGCCAAGCGCAAGTACCTCGCAGCTGCGCAAGCTGACGGGGTCAAGCGTGCACGGACTGGCTCCTAACCTGAGCGGAGTCGGTAGTGGGCAGGTAGGCATGGCATCGCTCTTTGGGCAGCAACATGATCGACGCCGACTGGGAGGATGCTACGGGCTTTGCAATTCCAGTCCTGAGGGGTGATCTGCGCTTCGAGCCCACGCTGTTCAGGCAGATGGATATGGAAGGGGCGCCGATGCTAGACCCTGAAGTGCGGCCTCTGCCAGGCGCAGGGCGCGGCGAGGGCCGTGGGCCCATGGGCGGAAGGGGGGAGGGATTCAGCCCCTGTTCGTCACACCCCTCCGCCCCCATGCACTGGGGCTTCAGGTTCGACTGGGCCGTGTGCGGCGACACCGACGAGCGGTGCACTCGCGGTTCTCTTGGAGCCGCAGAGGTCGACACATGGACTTCGTGGGCCAGCGGAAGTTCGTGGACCTCTCCCCCATTTGGCCCGCTCCTCGGGTTTGGGGGTGCGTGCGACGCAGAGGCCGACTGTGGAGCCCCAATTGGCCCGCTCCTCGGGGTTGGGGGCGAGAGCGAGTTCGGCGGCGTCGTCATCATCGCAGAGGGCCAGTGCATCCTCGTGTTCGGGGGCCCCCGTAGGCACGCACTGCTCATCACTCTCGCCTGGCAATGAGGGCGCCAGAGGGTGCCGACCTTCGGCGGTGGCCGTCGGCACGCACTGCTCAGCGCACCTCTCACGCCAGGACTGTAGTGCCAGAGGGCGCCGACCTTCGGGGGCGGCTGGCGACGCCAGTTGCGGCTTCGAGACCGCGATCCCTTCTCCCCAATTTGGCGCTAGACTCGGATTCGAAAAAATCATTGGTTGCAATCCGACAGGAGGGCGTCATAACCTCCTGCTCGTAATCTTCTCGCAGACAAAAGTACTCCAGAGGTGGTGCAGGGCTCTGCTAGCGTTGTGAAGAGTTATGCTGCTGAAGAGGCCCGTGGGCAAAGGCAGTCTATTGCTACCAGCGCACTCGTCATTGCAGGCATGAACGTGAACGCGTGGAGCACGTTCGAGGCGGTGATGGAGTGGTGGGTTGACGATAGCAAAGCTGCTGGGCCTCTTCCTTTTCCTCAGGTCTGCTGCATACAAGAGACGCGCGTTAAGAGTGATGCCGAGCAGGTCTCCGCCATGAGCTGGAGGCGCAGGCGCGGCTAGCTCTTTTCTTTTGGGAAGTCTCGCAGTGCAGGGCCAGCTCCGCAGCAGAGTAGTTCAGGTGTTGCAGTCGCTGTCCGTTCGTCTTTAGGCTCGACGCCGATAGCGACCACGGTATTTGAGGACTGCTATAGCAGAGTGCTAGCGAGGATCGTTAACGCGGGGTTCCCGAATGGGCTCGTCATCATCGGCGTGTACTTTGTGGCGTGCGAGGAGCTCTCAGGACCCAATTTGGACATCTTGCAGACGGTTGGGGCCGATGTGAGGGCCCAAGACAGGCCCTGGGCGCTCCAAGGGGACTTCAGCTTCGAACCCGAGGCCCTTCTGGAACCGGGGTGGCTGCAGAAGGTCAGATGGGGTACTTGTGACACCAGAGGCCCCCGCACGCAGGACCTTGAGCCCGCAGCAGGCTCAACCTGTTCCTCAGCAGGGCTCTACGGGCACACTGGGCGAGGGGGTCATCTTGGAAGAAGTGGCAGGCCCAGGTGAAGCTGCAGATGCTAGCAGGGTCCTCGGCTTCTTTGCGGTTGCAGAGGCGTTGGCTACGCGCGTTGAGGAGATCTCGGTCATGGACCAGGCCCCCCTGCACCCGCGCGCGCCAGTCATCTTAAAGCTTAAGGATCTCAGCCACGTGTCGGCGATCAACCAGCAAGTTCAGTTTAAGGCCTTTCCCATGGGGCTCATCGGTCCCTTGCAGGCCCCGCAGGTGCACAACTGGTCTTGGGATGTGGGTGCCCCGTCAGACCTGGGCCCCAGGGTAAAGGAGTGGTTCGGTTTCTCGGAGCGCCGACTGATCCAGATCCACTGGATAGACCAGCAGAACTCCAGGTCCTTCGTGGGCAGGGCCGCAGGGCCCAAATCGAAAGTTCTTCCTCTCATATCGGTTTGGGAAAAGGACCAGAGGCGCAGGTTTTCTGGGCCGACCACGGCTTGGATCTCTTATGTTGCGCTGTGCAGGCGAACTTGTCAGACTCGGGTAGGCGAAGTTGGGTGTCAGGGCCGCTTGCTCCTCGCTCAGTGGTCCAGGGACCTGAAGGCCATGGTCCCTGACATGGGCTCGTTCGCCGCTGACTCCGAACTCTCGCCTGCATTTTTGAGCACCTTTGCTGATGTTGTCGCTACGGGCGACGAGCCCGTCCACGATGCCTTGCATAAGATGGACGAGGAGGTTGACAGCAGGAGACGGGAGGACTCAAAGCGTTCACTGAAGGAGTGGAGGAGCTGGGCGGTTGAGAGTGTTAAAGGAGGAGGGAAGGC
Source organism: Prorocentrum cordatum (assembly GCA_963575745.1). NCBI lineage: Eukaryota > Dinophyceae > Prorocentrales > Prorocentraceae > Prorocentrum > Prorocentrum cordatum. Next base: position 439,715 of record CAUYUJ010019804.1, read on the forward strand.
GGCTCACAAGGCTGCTACGATGAACGCATCGAACGTTACTTCACTTCGCGACGCCGAGGGCGTCCCACATGTAGGTGCTAGTGCGCTTTCCACGCTATTAGATGGGTGGGTACCTCTCTGGTGCGCGGCTGGTAGGCAAGACGAGCACTCGTCGCAGCGGTCTGTCCCAGATGATGAAGTTCAGTTAGAACCCATATCTTTGGATCGGCTCCTGAAAGCTTGTCGGAAGTATTCACCTGGGGCCGGTTCGGGTGGGATGGTTCCCACCCAAGATGGGTATTGAGCCTCGCGGAGGAACGCCAGCTCAGGCTTCTAGATATCATGCGCAGGTTTGAGGACAGACCACAGGATTCGCTCGCCTTCTTGACCAGCATGGTCTTCTTAGACAAGCCCGACGGAGGCGTGCGCCCCGTCGGTCTCCTCTGCCTCGTTCTGCGCCTGTGGTCTCGGCTGCGTCAGCCGTGCTGCCAGGCATGGGGGAAGCGGGGGCCCACAACGCGTGCGAGAGGGCGGGCTGGGCCCGCAATCTCTTGGGAGGCTTCTGCAGAGAGGTCGGTTTCCAGAGTGGGTCTGTCTTGGTAGACTTGAGCCGCTTTTACGAGCACATCAGGCATATAGACCTTAGAGCTGCTGAGCTCCAGTATAGGTTCCCCATCAAGGTCCTCAGAGGGTACTGTTCGACCTATGCTGGATATAAGGCTCTCATGTATGGAGGAGCCATTTCGTCGGCTTACTTGGCGAATGCAGCTGTGGTGGCAGGATGTTCGGGGGCGGCAACCTGGCCAAGTTACTTCTGCCCCGACCTGTCCTTCTCACTTCTCACTCAGCAAGGTCGTCCGAATCTATTCATCCGCAATGTGGTAGATGATGTGGCGCTTCAGGCGCGTGGGCGCCCAGTTCAGGTTGCGCAGTTGGCCAGCTTTTCTCGTGCTTTGAGGAGCTTCACCTGCCTGTGAACATCAAGAAAACGAAGTACATGTGCACGCGTGAAGTCCAAGCACGTGTTGCTGGAGCTTGGTGTCTGTTCTCGGGCCGAGCACGCGCGCAACCTAGGCACAGATGCGACTACTGGTTCTCGGCGACGAATCGGAGCGCAGAGGGCGGGGTTCATCGATGCTGGATCTCGTTCGAAGCGGCTTCGGCTTCTGAGGGAGGCTGGGGCCGATGTGGCTCTTGCACAGAGAATGGGGGCCACGGCCTCAGCTCTTTGGGGTAGCAGCGTCTCGGGAATTTCGCCGACGGCCATGCATGGCCTGAGGCTGTCGGCGGTTCATGCGTTAGGGCGCCACCCAAAAGGTGCCTCCTTGGGGATTCGGTTGCACTCCTTTCGCCCGGGGGAACTCGTGGATCCCTTCGTGGCCTATGTCGGCAACGTGGCCTTCCAATGGGCTATCGCCGTCTGGGACAGCTTTCCGAATGTTTCGATTTTGAATGCGACGGCTGATGCGTCCATGGCGCGAGCGAATTCGAAGACGCACCCGTGGAGAGGAGCCTCGACTCCTGCGGACGTGGCCGTGCTCAGCCTGCGTCGAGTCGGATGGAGCTTTCGCGATTCCCGCACGGTGCAGTCGGACCTCGGGATTCCTGGCATTTGTCCCAGATATCCCCCGTCGAGGTTCAGCTGCAGGTTAGGGCTGCGGCCATCAAGGCGTCTGATAGGCAGGCTTTGATACAGGTAGGTGATGACCTCCCAGGGTACCCTCTGTTCTGGGATGCGTTGAAACCTCTTCTCCGATTCTCCCCCTCCTTGGGGGCCCCAGCATCTGAGGATCCTGAGGAGCTTGATGAGCAATGTGCGTTGGCCTCAGGCCAGGGTGCACAAGTATGGGTACCACGGTTGCTGCAAGTGCCGGATCTGTCAGGAGGAGGCGGGTAGCTTGTTTCATCGGCAATATCGGCGCTCGGCCCACGCTGTGCTCAGGAGGGACATGGTCTCGCCACAGCTAGCCAGCAGGGCTGCCCGCGTGTAGGAAGGAGGGGGGGAGCTCGCTGAGAGATTTGCGCGCGCGCGATCTTCCCCTCGCCGATGGTTCTTTTTCCTGCCCAGGAGTCCGAGCAGACAGCGTTCTGGTTCAACAGGCCTGAGTCAGGCCGACTCAGCGGCTTCATTTTCTCGGACGGGTCCGCTCTCTGGCCGGGGATACCTGGGCTCTCGAGGGCTGGTTGGGCATAGTCCAGGCCGATCCCCTGGGCAATGTTGTAGCCGCCTGCTATGGGCCAGTGCCGTTCCCCCCACGGGCCGAGACAGTCGGCGAAAGATGGAGAGGACTATGCAGTGCGTATGCTTACACAGTGCGCCATGGCGTCACTTGGTTTATATTGTGACTGCCAAGGAACCCTGGATGTCCTCTGGGGAGGCCAGGGAGCTGGGGCCTCTGCTGGTGGGCACAGGGCCCATCTCTGGGCCCCGTTCTGGTCGAGTTTCTCTCCTGGGGACCTCGCGTCGACCAAGACGGCAGCTCGCTGCGCGATGACTGACGCCCACAGTGGCAAGACGACCCTGTGGGAAATGAAGGCCAACGATTCGGTCGACTCATATGCGAAGATGGGCGCAGCCAAGCACGATCTTCGCGAGGCAGATGTGGACTTGTATTGAGGTCTCAAGTGTCTGGTTAAGGAGTCGGCCAAGTGGGCCGCCAATTTAGAAGTCAACCTGCAGCGTCAGTCTGACAAGCGTCTTGACACCGTGGGGCCCGAAGCGGCAGAAAAGGCTGCTCCCGACACCCACGAGCACCCGCCCTTGCCTGAGCCGGAGACTGATGAGTCTGAGGGCGGGGACGAGGTGGAGCTGGGGTTGGGTGGGACGGAAGGGTTCGACTGGGCCGACGTGGCCACCTCTGCGTTCTATGTGCAAGGCTATGCCCTGCTGCGCTGTGAGATCGAGGGTCCTGCCAGCGCGGGGGTGCCCATTGTCTTTCGTGTGAAGTGTGGTTCCTACCGCGAGGACTACAAGCCTGGGGAGCTGCTCAGAGCAGGATGTAACCATCGGCCTCGGTCAGCTCAAGTAAGGCACCAGCTGAAGAGAATTCGAGGCGGTAAGCACCCTCACAGAAAGGCCTCGTCCAAGAACCTTGCCTTCTCCCAGTCTTGTGGGCTCTCGGAGGCGGAGAGGGATCTCATGCGCGTTCGCTGTCGTTCCTCGCCTCCTCCTGCCGCAGGGAAGGCCGGCCTTGCGAAGCTCGGCTACGCCTCTCGCGAGGCTGCGCTGGAGGCCTTCGGCCTGCAGGAGTGCGACCTGGACACGGTCAGGTCGCTAGGCGAGGCGACGCGCCGACCTCTCCAGGATCCCGAGGACGAGGAGGCCTCGGATTCGGAAGGAGACGTATTTTTTTTAGAAAAAAAGAACAAAGCTTTTACCACTGACCTTAGATCGCTCCACAACAACAACCTCCTCCTCCTCCTCCCCCTCCTCCTCCTCCTCCTCCTCCTCCTCCTCCTCCTCCTCCTCCTCCTCCTCCTCCTCCTCTCTCGCCCCCCTCCGAACACTGCGAAACTGTGCCGTCGAGGAGGCAGGCCCTTGCGCGCCGCGGTAAACGTTCGCGGTCATTCCCCGAGGGGCCGCGTTGCAGCGCGGTCTGTCGTGCGCGCAGGACCGCAGAGGTCGAACAGTGGCGAAGCGCCCTGGCCCTCCTTCGCGTAGGCCCAGCGAAGAATGCGTTGAGAACCTGTGGTGGTTCGCACGAAACGTTTTTAGAACCTTGATGGCTGAGAATGTTTGTTTCAACAAATCGGGCTTATGTTATGAGAGCACTTTTGTTCTTACAACAGCTTCTTAAAACATCGGACTCTTTAGAGCATGCCGTGGTAGGCTTAGGACTGCCTGGACGGTCGGTCCCTGCTCAAGGGGGGCGCACCCGCACTCGTGAGCGCAGGGCCGTCGGCGCCCCTGGGGCACTCCGCACCCCAGGCTTGGGGCGTTGAGCCCGGCGGTCTCACCACCCCAGCCCCGGGCTGGGACTACAGTGGGGTCCCATGCCAAGAAACACCACGTTTGCCTCCACGGTGCCCTGAGTTCCTTTGGTTTCGACGGTTTTGCGATGGACACCGCGACGGTTCCGCACCAAAAATCCATTAACGACTTGGGGTTTCCGGGGTGGGTTTCTTGTGGAAGGTTTCGTGTGGACTGGCCTCACCTGTGCGCGGAGGGCGTGCCCAGGCCAGCTGGGACCCTCCGGGGGGCCTGCCGAGGCCAGCTGGGGCTGCCTGGGGGGGCTGTCGGTGCGCAGCTGGACGCCTTACCAGTGGCCGCCCTCCTCGTTCCCAGAGATCCAACGTATTGAAAACGTCAAGACGGAGGTTTTTCTCAATTTTCGGCCTCTAAAGGCCCTCGCGGGGTTTCGGGACCGTCAAAAACCGGCTCAGGATGAGAAGCGGGTCCTGGGGAATGGGTCGAGAAATGTCATGATCGACGTTAAAAACATCATGACGTCGGGGGTCTGGGCTGCCAGCGGCCCCCCTCCTCGGTTCCACCCGCACTGGCGCGCCGTAGCCGGGCGCGGCCCACCTGCCTCCAAACGCGCTTGCACGCGCCAGCGCTGCCGACGAAGACAAGCGTCCAGCTGCCCTGGGGGGGTTCGGCTGCCATCCCTGGGAGGTCGCAGTCAGCATCGGCGCCGGTGCACAGTGGAGACCCACGCCAAGAAGCACCCTGCTTGCCTCCAGGGTGCCCTGGGTTCCTTGGGTTCCGATGGTTTTGCGATGTGAAGCGGGACGCTCCCACACCAACAAAAATAAGTGGGCGTCCTGGGGTCTCAGGGGTGGGTTCTTGTGGAAGGTGTCTTGTGGTCGAGCTCCTATTGCATCTGCAGGCGAAGGCCATCCTGTTCCGGCCTCATCCCGTTTCGTCCAGCTGAATGCCGCTTGGTCTTGGGCCTGATCCGATTCGGTCTGGAGCACTTGTTCTTCATCTTGGCACGAGACAGACGGGTCCTGCCAGACACGGGTCCTGGACCTTGGGCTTTCCCTCCGGGTCGACTCTTCGTCCTGGGTCATTCTCTTGGTCCCGGGGCCCGTGGAGGGCCCCGAGGCGCCAAACACGCAGCAACACGTCAGGACCCGTTTTTCTTAGGACCCGCTTGTTGCAGGGTGATGCGTCGAGTTCGCCTGTCCTCATGTTCACGAAGATCAGCGTCACCCCAACATACTAATACTATATGTGCGTCGCCCCCCAGAGGCGACGCGCGCACCGAGACATTTTAATTATGCGTCGTGGCGGGCGCTTTCCGGCCCCACCGCTCGGGAAACTGTATACCAGACGATGGGTCTACGATAGTTTCGGGTTGGACGCCCGCCTCCGAGGAGGACATGTAGTACTACTACGTCTCTGTGCGTCCCATCTCGAGGAGGAGGAGGATGAGGAAGATGAGGAGGAGGAGGAGGAGGAGGAGGAGGGGGAGAAGGAGGAGGTTGAGGAGGAGAGGAGGAGGAGGAGAGGAGGAGGAGGAGGGAGGGGGAGGAGGGAGGAGGAGGAGGAGGAGGAGGAGGAGGAGGAGGAGGAGGAAGAGGAGGAGGGAGAGGAGGAGGAGGAGGAGGGGAGGAGGAGGGAGAGGAGGAGGAGGGGAGGAGGAGGGCGGAGGCGGAGGGGGAGGGGGTGGAGGAGGAGGAGAAGGGGGAGGAGAAGGAGGAGCAGGAGGAGGGCATCCCCGCTGTTGCCTCCCAGGGGAGGGCGCGCCTACTCGCCGCCAGGCGGCGGCGCCCAGCCCGAGGGCGCGGGCCAGGGCCTGGGCCTGGGCGCGCGCAAGGGGAGCCTCGGCAGCCTGAGCGTCGAGAGCGCAGACCAGGCCGCCCCAGGCTCGCGGGGGCCCTCACTGCAAGTCGGGCGTGGCCCTCTACGGGAGGAGTCTTCAAACATAGCCCCCCCAAAAATTGTCGGGAGACATTTATGTTTAAAGTAATTCCCATTCTTCGTCCAAAATCCGCCTGTGGGAGCACATGCCCGACCTAACCCGAACTCAAAGAAGAGAAAAGGCCATGAACATGAGCTGTTCGCGTTCCGCGCGGAGTTCTTGCATGCGCGCCGGGGCCCCGCCGGCGGCGCCTCCGGCGCCGCGCGCCAGGGAGGGTGGGGGTCCAGCGTAGATCCAAGAAGGCCGCGGGGAGCGCCAAAAGTTTCTGTTCACGCCGTTGTCTCTTCTCCTTGCTCTCGCCCTCCTCGGGGGCAAAGTCAGGGTGGACAGCTTCGGCCCCCAGTCGCCCATGGGCTGTGGCCCACGGACCGCCGAGAGGGGCCCGATGGCCCGCCCTGCCCAGGAGAAAGCGCTCTGCTGCCGGGGGCCCGTCGCCGATCAGTCGGCGATGCACCGCCGATGTCAGCTCGGCGTTTCCTCCCCCGAGCCAGCCCCCCCTGACGTTCAGTCGGGCACGTCCCTCGACAGGAGGGATACTCAAAAATAGGAAGAATTACTACGTGGACGAATTGTTTAGTATTGTTGAACCTGTTTTTTGGCTATCTTTGGCTATGTTTAAAAATTGTTCGTCCAAAATCTCCCATGTAGGAGGACACGCCACACCGAACCTAACGTTCCCGCACACCCACAGGGGCCGCCTCGACCCGTTCGATTCGGATCGGGTCGGCTTCGTGGATTTCGGTCTCGGCTCGATTCCGCTCGGGGTTCCGGCGTCGGTCTGCATTTCTTTGTGTGTGCGCATCGGCTCGGGCCGGCGGACGTCGGGCTCTTTGCTTTCCGATCCGCCCGGCCCGCCGATCTCTGCCGATTCGGTGCATGTCGATGGCCGATCCGAGCATCTGATTCGGCATTGCTGGGCCGCCCTGCCCTCTCGCTCTCCCCCCCCCCTCTCGCTCTCGGCGGCCCTCTGTGGCCGTTGGCGGCCTCGCGCGTGCCACTGTCGTCTACGCCGCCGTCGTCGTCGGAGCGGTCGTCGCCGCTCGCCGCCGCCCTCCGCCGGAGATCCCCGAGGGGCGCGGTCCTCGGGGCGCAGTGCCCGCGGGGGCCACGGCGCGGAGACTTCGCGCCGCAGTTGTGTTGGAGGAGGGGGCATCTCGAGGTCAAGGGTCCTCCTCTCACGCCTCCCTCCTCGCCCTCATCTTCGACCTCCCTCTCGCCCTCCTCGCCCTCCTCCGCCTCACCGTCCGCTCCTCCCTGTTCCGCACCCTCCTCTTCGCGCTATTTTGGGCATGCTGCGCGGCGAGTTCCCACCCGTAGCGTCAGATCCTCCTCGCCCTCCTCCTCCTCCTCCTCTTCCTCCTCCTCCTCCTCCTCCTCCTCTTCTTCCTCTTCCTCCTCCTCCTCCTCCTCCTCCTCCTCCTCCTCCATTCCTTTTCCTTGAAGAATAAGTCCCCCTGTCGCACCCCGAGGCCAGTTGTTAGGGCGGGCTGGGCGTTTCGCCTGAGACTTCTTCACCATTTATGATTCTGAAGTTAAAAAATTGGCAACAGCTTTACAGATGGATGTCGGGTCGTTCTCAAAATGTAGCTCTCGCCTTAGCGCGGCGCACATTCGTTTTTAAAAGTTCTCAAGAGCTTCACGGATTGAGGGCGGGTGGTTTCCACAATGTAGCTCCCACCTTCGCGCGGTGCACCTTCGGATTAAGAATTCGCAAGCGTTTCACGGATTGAGGGCGGGTCGTTTTCAAGATGTGGTTATCGCATTAGTGCGGCGCACATGCCTTCTAAACAATTACAAAAGTTTCACGGAATGAGGGCGGGCGGTTTCCACAATGTGGTTCTCGCCTTAGCGCGACGCACACACGGTTTAAGAATTCTCAAGAGTTTTACGGATTGAGGGCGGGTCGTATTCAAGATGTGGTTATCGTTTTAGTGCGGCGCACATTCATTTTAGAACATTGCAAGCGTTTCACGGATTGAGGGACGGTCGTTTTCAAAATGTGATTATCGCTTTCAGCGCGACGCACATTCGTTAAGCATGCAAGGGTGTTTCGCGGATTGAGGGCGGCTATTGTTCACAATGTGGTTATCGTTTGAGCGCGGCGCACATCAACAGTTTCACGGGTTCCCACCATCAACGTGCCAGAGATTGTGTTTGAACGGATTCAGGATTACGCGGGTGCAACAATTGTGTGTATTCGTTGTGTTGAAGTCCCAGGAATGGTGTTCTGGCACGATTCAGGGTTGTCAAGACGCAACAGTCAGGGTGATCCGTGGCGTGGGAATCCCGAGAACAATGTTTTGGCATGCTTCAGGGTCTTCAAACGGTTGTCCCTTCCAAACAGGCATTTCCTTCAATGGAAATGAGCAGTTGTAGTGGCCTAAGAAGAGGGAGCTTGGAGGGAGGGTTTATTCCAACATCGTTGATGACCCTTGGGTTTACACTGGTCATCCTCCTCCCCCTCCTCCTCCCCACCATACACTTGCATGCTTCGTCTTCCCGCCCGTGCGGGTGCAGAGCCAAAGACCCAAGCACATGGCTAACCGCGCTCGGGGCAGCCCTATTTCACGATGTTGATGCCCTGCCCTGGCCACCGTGGACCGATGCGAAAGCTTGTCTGCTGACAAGCGTATTCCGTCACAGACGGGCACTGGCTCACACCGTATCGTTTACGTGGGTGTTTGCGACAAGTTCCGCCGCCGCTCCAGCGCAGTATTCTGTCCTCCTGGCCCCAGCGTGGAGGAGGAGGCCGCCGCCGCGGGCCACGCTGGAAGCGCCGGCGGCGCAGGGTGGGGGAAAGCAGCGTGCCACCGTTGTGTTGGGCCCTCGCCTTCCAGGCTCAAGGTCGGCCCAGGGCTTCGTCTGTGGGACCTCGGGCTTTGATCATCTACTGGAGAGTCCAGCCAGGGCGTGGGGCTCAGGGCACAGGGGCCAAGAAAGTGGTGCCCAGGCGGCTGGGGCCATCGAGGAAGCAAACGCTGCCCGAGCATGCGCTCACGGGGACCCGCGTGGATTGTCTTGGATCTGCGCCAGCGAGGGGGGGGGGGAGGACCAGCGCCGATCCCAGAGATCCGCGCGGGTCTCCCTTCCCCCGCCTCCCCCTGCACCCCCTCCCCCTCTATGTTCCTCTCCGCTGCCCCCATCCCCTCCCTTCTCCGCCTCCGTCCCCCGTCCTTTGATTCGGTGCCCCTGCCTCGCCCTTACCCCCCCACATCTCCTCTTCTCGCCGCCGCCGCTGCCCCAACGGAGGGGGTGGCGTGCGCGGCGCATGCGGGGGCGGAGCAGGGGCGAGAGAGGAGCGGGCAGAGGGAAGCGTGCTCCAACAACGATGGCGTCGCTGCGGCGGCCGCGGTGCGGAAGAAGCGGAACCGGTATCCCCCGAGCGGGGGTGTTGGGGCGCCCATCGGACGAGGCACGAAGCCGAGGAATTCATCCGGGCGTACGGCCACTGCGTCGATGAGGCGGCCCGGGGCGAGGTGCTGGGCGGGCCATGGCGGCAGCTCTCTCGCTAGCTTCAGCGCGGCAACGCTGAGATGGTGCTGAGCGCCCTAGGGCAGTGAGGCGCGACCACCACAAAGACCACCACGACCACCTCGGCCAGCACGACTACCACGACCACCGCCGCCCTACCGACCACCCCGACCAGCTCGACCGCCGCAGCTACCACCGCGACCACCACGACAACCACCACGACCACCACAACCACGGCAACCACCACGACCACCACGACCGCCACAGCAGCGGCAACCACCACGACACCCACCTCCGATGGTCGGTACCACCACGACGCTCCGACTTCCGCCCCCCGCCTCTTCCCTCCCTTCCCCCCGCCTCTTCCCTTCCCCCCGCCTGGCCGCCTTTGCATGCTGCTCCTGGCCTGCCCTGTCGTGCGCCGGTCTAATTAATCTGCATTGCCAGAGGCTGGTCTCCGAAGGGCGACCGGCTGTGGTGTACAGGTGGCAGACTGAGTGGACCACCGTTCAGGGCAGCCCCCTGAGTGCTGGCGGGGGCGCCAGACCCGCGGCCAGCGTGGATGGAGGAGGAGGAGGAGGAGGACGACGACGACGACAAGGAGGCGGACGAGGAGGAGGAGGAGGAGGAAGAGGAGGAGGAGGAGGAGGAGGAGGAGGGGGGACGCGGGGCAGGGTGAGAGCTTGCAGCCGAGGCGCCGAAGTGCAAGGGCCACTCTGGGCCCGGCAGGGGCTCTGGTCTCCGGGCCGCTGCGTGGGTCTGGGGTAAACCTGTTCTCGGCCGAGGCCGTGGCCAGAAGAGGAGAGCCCCTTCGGCTCTTTCGACCCATGCGGTGGCACGATAGCTGTAGGCCCCAGCAGGGCCCCCCAGGACCAACGGCGACATCCCTCATCCCTGCTCCCCCAGGAGGACGAGGAGGAGGATGGAGGGAGGCGAAAGGGGTAAGGAGGAGGCGCGAGGATGAGGAGGAGGAGGAGGAGGAGGAGGAGGAGGGGGAAGGAACCCAGAGATCTGATGTCTTGATGTTTGTCAATGCGGGGTCCTCGGATGCCCCGACCACCTCTCAGCTCCCAAGGACCGTCTTTCCCTCCCGAGGGGTCGTCTGACAGCCCCGGGGCCCCCACTAGGCGGATAACGGCGAGAGCCCCCCCGTTTCGATTTCTGTTCCATGCCGTGGATCTCTGGGAAGGCGGAACAGGAGCAGGACGAGGAGCAGGACGAGGAGGAGGACGAGGAGGAGGAGGAGGAGGAGGAGGTGGCTGGAGGACGGCGGCCCCTGCGCCAGGCCGGGCGAAGAAGGCCGCACCCCGCGCCCCGCGGCCCGCTCAGGCTCCGTGGGCGCCTCGGTGCACTCCAACTCCAGCAGCAGGGCCGGCGACCACTTCCACCTGCGGGAGGTGGCGCGCGGCGGCGGCGGCGGCGGCGGCGGCGGCGCCCCACGGCGGCCTCCCGGCGCCCCAGAAGTCCTGGACACTCCGGGCGGCACGGCCGAGCCGAGAAGGGAGAAGGAGGAGGAGGAGGAAGAAGAGGAGGAGGAGGGTTCAAATGGAAGGATTCAAAATGAAGCCGTCCACGCGGCACTGACGGTAAAGCCCCAGCATGTCGGTGAAAGTTGACACCAACACCGCCACCTTGGGAACCCATTAGCACGTTTTCTCCTATTCCACATTGCTTCAACGCGCCAGAAGACTTTGAAATAAGTGGCATGTCAGCAACACTTCCTTTCCGTGCATCGACAAGGACATTCCTGTTGTTGTGAGGCGGTACGCCTTCAGGATGATAGTCAGAAGCACCACTCTACGAAGGCTGCCTGTGGGAACTAGACAAGGGGGGTCAGAGCAGCATCACTCTGGCGTCGTACCCTTAACGAAGCAAACGAGGAGCCATGCCCACGATCTCACGCTCCCGTGCTTCAGATCACGACGCGGCCCCTGGCTCACGCGCCGACACGACCATTTCGAGCCGCGCAAAGAAAAACACAGCACCCAGGCAGTGCCGCCCCGATCAGCCTCCCGAGAAGCGCCACTCCCAGGAGGAGGAGGAGGAGGAAGAGGAGAAGGAGAAAGAGGAGGAGGTCGAGGAGGAGGAGGAGAAGGAGGAAGAGAGAGGAGAAGGGAGTGGAGAAGGAGGAGCAGGAGGAGGAGGAGGGAGGATGAGGAGAAAGAGGAGGCGGGAGAGGAGGCGGAAGAAGAGGAGGAGCAGGATGAGGCGGAGGAGGAGGAGGAAGAGGAGGAGATCGAGGAGGAGGAGGAGGAGGAGGTCGAGGAGGAGGAGGAGGAGGAGGAGGAGGATGGAGGAGGAAGGAGGGAGGAGGGAGGAGGGAGGAGGAGGATGAGGAGGAGGAGGAGGGCGGCGGCGGCGGGCTCATCAGCAACACGAGTCAGAATGCACCACATTCGAAAGTATTAAAACATTGCGCAAGTTCCACGAGTGAGCATCACACGGGAATAATGGGGGGAGGGCTCAAAACGCCAATGTTGCCAGTTGATCGGAGGAAGTCCCAGCAGCAACGGCGCCCTCGAACTCCAGCTGAATCGAAGTGTCGCTTCACTCGTAGCGGGGGCAGTCGAAATGGTACGAACACCAATTGTAGAAAGCCAGCATTGGGAAGGGACGGAATGTTGGGACCACGCGTAGGCTGTGCTAAGCAGCGGCAGGGATCGAGGCGAGGAAAGGAACCAGACAGCGGTCATTTGCCCGTTGTTGTTGCCTGGCCATGGCGACCTCGACCGCCCATTCGTCCACGACTTCCTGCAAGAGACAGCGGCCTCCATGATGAGCATGCCACTTGGAAGCGAGCCCCTCGAGCTCCGAGGCACACGGCGCGCTTGTTTCTGAGCCGCTAGCCGCTTCGCCCAGACGACCAACCGACCACCGCCAGCCTCCACGCCAATGTGACGAGGACCCAAAGCAGCACGCTCACAGACGTTGCTCCATGGGGATGGCGACGAGCCATGAGCAGAGGTACACAACTCTGCCAGAAGTCGTCGATGGATATCGCCGTCGTTCTCGTCGGCCCCATCGCCGCCGTAGGTCTCGAAGGTCCCGTAGCCGCTGCCGCAGGCGGTGGAGGCGCTGTACGTCTTGCAGCCGCCGCTGCCGTCGGTTTCCAAGCTGCCGTTGGTCTCTTAGTTGCCGTGCACTTAGTCGCTGGAGCTGGAGTCGCCAAGGGCCCCGACGGTCCCGAAGCCGCCGAAACCACCGTATAACGCGTCTCCGCTGCCGTAGGTCCCGTGGCTGCCGTAGGTCTCGTAGTTGCCGTAGGTGTTGAAGTTGCAGCGGGAGCCGCCGCAGGTCCCGAAGCTGCCGAAGCCGCCGCATATCCCGTAGCCAGTGCCGTGGGTCCCGTGGCCGCCGGAGGTCTCGTGGTTGCCGTAGGTGTTGTAGCTGCAGCTGGAGCCGTCGTCGGTCCTCTGCCTGGATGTCCCGCAGCCGCTGAAGTCGCCGTAGATCTTGTAGCTGTTGCCGCAAGGCCCCCGGCTGCCGTAGGACTCGAGGTAGCTGAAGGTCTCGTAGCCGCAGTTGGAGCCTTTGGAGGTCTCGAAGCCGCCGGAAGCCGTTGCAGCTGCCGCAGCTGCTGCCGTCGGTCTCCTGACCGCCGCAGGACTTGTGGTTGCCGTAGGTGCCATTGCGGCATCTGGAGCCGCCGTAGGCCTCGCAGGTTCCGAGGCCGGCGAAGCCGCCGCAAATCGCGTAGCTGCTGCCGTGGGCCCCTTGGCCGCCGTCGGACTCGCAGTTGCCGTAGATGTCCTAACTCCACGTCCGCAGAGTTCGACGTGGACTTGCTCGCGGATGGGGCCTTCAGAACTCGGAGGCGAGCGAGGGGGGAAAATGAGAAGGAGAAGGCCCTCTCAGAAGGCGGCGGGACTTCTCAGAGAAAACTTGTTACAAGGCCGTGGACTTCTGAGCCTTCTGAGAATTCCATCTCTTTCTCACTTCCCCCCCTCGCTCGCCCCCGAAGAACCGCAAAGTGCGCGTGCTGGGGCCATCTGGCGGACAATACGGCCGAGCCAGCCGCCGATTGTCTCGAGCCCGTCTCCCCCCCCCCCCCTCCCCCCTTCCTGCTGGCGCCGCTGCTGCTGCCTTCCCTTCCTTCTCCCTGTTCCCTCTTAGGTCGTTGACTTGCAGGGGGCGCAGAGGCAAAAAGAGGCGGGGGAGGAGGAGGAATAGGAGGAGGAGGAGGAACAGCAGGAAGAGGAGGAGGAGGAGGAGGAGGAGGAGGAGGAGGACCCCTCCGTAGCTTGGCTCAAGGCCATTGCCTGGGGCTTCGCCTCCCCCAGGGTGGGGGCTCGAGGTGGTTGAGGAACCGCGGCCAATTCCTCGATCAGCAGCCCTGCCCAGGGTGAGGAGGCCTTTCTGTCTTGCTTCCCGCGGCAGTTCTCGTGTTGCGCCCGTTCCATGGGTGTGAATGGCTCGAAGGCGCGACTCTGGAAGTGCATGCACTGCGGGTGTGGCAAGACGCCCTGGGACCAACCATGGTGCAAGCATTGCCGTGGCCACTGGCGTGATCGCCCCCCGCCTCCTGGCGACAACGGAGGCAACAGCGGTGGCCAAGGCAGCCCGCCCAAGGCGAACCGTGCGGGCAAGGGCCGCGACCAGAGCGCTCCTGACAGTCCGCCTGGGCTGGCTCAAGGCGCTCCTCTTCCTGTTGGGCTTGTGGCAGGCGCTGGAGCTGACCCCGCACCCGACATGTCGGTCGAGGAGGTGCGCCAGGGATTGCAGTTGGCCCGTAAGTCACATGCGCCTGCCATGGTGGCCTACTACGAGCAGCTGCTGGTGTTCAAGGAGTTGCACCCCACTCCTCAGCAGCGGGCGGACCAGTCCTACAAGGCGTGCAAGACGCTGGTGGGCATGGTCAAGGCCCAGACTGAGGAGATCACCACCATCCAGAAGGACCTGGATACGAAGCGAGACATGCTGCGCCAGACGATGCAGCAGCTCGCGGTGCAGGAGCAGCAGTACAGTGATGCAGTCACAGAGTTGTATCATGTGGTCAAGCCCCAGAAGACGGTGTTCAACTTGGCCGATATCGTGGCTGGGGACCCCAGCAAGTGGGAGCTCACTTGCGGTGAGGACCTGTTCGGCCTGGCGGAGTTCGTGGATGTGTCGGATGAGGACCGCCAGCAGGTCAAGAGGCGTGAGCAGGAGCTCAAGGAGCGCTTCCGCGAGACCGCCACGGCGCTGTTCGGCGAGCTCAAGACGAAGGCGGAGCTGGCTCGGAAGGAGCAGGAGGAGCTGCGAGAGAGGCTCAAGACCAAGCGGCGTCGAGGGCCTGATGATGAAAGTTCAGCGCGCGGGGTGGCCTCGGCCTCTCAACCTGCTGGGGTACCTGGCGGAGGGGAGCAGATGGCCGAGGCCACCCCAGTTCCTGGTGACGATGTGCCTGATGGGACCATCGAGATCGACCCCGAGGACTTCAAGGCGAAGGCCCAGCGCATCCTGGATGAGGCCATCGCCAAGGAGAGAGCGCCTGACGGCAAAGGAGAAGCTGGTGGCAAGGGCCCAGGTGCAGGCAAAGGGTCGGCACTTTATCATCAACGAGGGCCTCGACTTCGAGGCGCTGCGGGTGGTCGGTGCATCGACAACCACTGGTGCCTGGTCGAGTGCGTGGCCCTGGCTGCTCCCTGAGATGGTGGAGACCCAATGCATGTGGAACTCAGGCGGCGGGAATCGCTGGAGGGAGCAGTCGAGTACGACTAGAAGTTTGGGTTCGGCATCCACAGGGGTCGTGGGTCTGGACCTGAGGGGCCAGAGTCAGCCTGACTCTGGGCGTTTTTGTGAGCCTTGGCCTGGCAGCAGCGGGCTTTATTCACTTGGGCTAGGTGAATGGGTTACCGAAGCTTCCAGGCAGCTGGAGGTTGCTTGGTGGTCTCTGGGTAAGGCGGCGTCAGGGAGTCTGGCAACTGGGGGCCCTTCTCGGGCTCGGCCGTGGGGGGGGGGGGCTTCGGCGTCTAGGCCTCCCGGGCTGTCCTGGCTCTGTCCTCGGGGGGTCCCCCCCCCCACCGGTTGCCGACCCGCCTGCGCTGCCGATCCCTGAGCCCGCCCCCCCCCCAGCCCCTGAGGCGAGCCCGCCTTTAACGCGCGCCCGCTCGAGGTGGAAGGCCCACGACGGCCAGCCCGAGCGGGGAGATCTGGGGGCTGGAGAGGATAATTGTACATATTTTTCCATCACAACGCGCAACACTACGCCCTGGGAGTCCGCGAAACGGTTTCTCGACGGGGAGCGCGAGAGCCACGCTGTGGTTTTACAGGAGGTTGCTGTGGAGGAGAAGGGGCGAGCTGCTTCAGAGGATCTATTTCGTAAACGAGCTTGGAATGTCAGCATCGGAGCATCAGTTGTTACCGAGGGAGGTGGGCTGTCTGCAGGTGTAGCTGTTTACTGCAAGTCGCATGTTGGCATGAGTCTCCCGCCGCCCACTCCTCGTGCGTTGTCGTTTCCTGGGCACATCCGTTTGAGATGGGTGAATGCGTATATCCCTGGAGGTTTTGTGTTCGGTTCAATCTACTTACCTGCTGATGATCCATTGGGGGCTGTTGGCAGTGAAATTCTCGGAAGGGTCGGGGAAGGTTTGCACTCCTTGGGGCCCCCGTTCGTCTTGGGTGGGAACTGGAACGCTACTCCAGAGGTACTTCAGGACATGGGCTGGCCTTCGATACTTCGTGGTCGCATCGTCCGCCCTGATTCGTGCACGTGCAAGTCGACTGCTAAGAAGTGGCGCACGATCGATCATTTCGTCATGTCAGCGGGTCTCGCGGCCAACGTCTTGTCTTGCGAGATCAGCAGGAAGGCCTCTGTCAAACCTCATTGGCCAGTGGTGGTCAAGTTTAAAGGCAGGCCCTTGGACGAGAAGATCAACATCCTCCGCTTGCCGCGCCTCTTCCCGACAGAGCTCGTCGTAGGCCCGAGGTGCCAGCCCAGGGACTATGGGGGGTTGTTGCAGGAGGTGGATAGCATTGCGAGGGAGGAGGAGCTGGATGAATGTTACATACGTTTTGTCGAAGCGTTGGCACTTGAGCTGGCCGAGTATCACGGGCTGCAGCACGAGCGCAGTCACTTTGGTCGTGGCTACCCCCCGCGGCAGGTCACTGTTTCAGCGGTTCGCCTCTCTGGTGGGCCGTGCCCGCTTGCCAGCGCAGAGCGTCGAGGTTGGAGGAGGATATGTAAGTGGATGGGGGAGCTGCTGTACCGTGTCCAAGGCCCCGCTTGGGGCAATGTTTGTTGCATGGGCATCTTGCGCGGCCTGGCCAGAGCCCCAAGGAGCTCAGATCCGATCCCGACTGGAAGGCCTGGGTTCCCAGCTTCAGTCAGTTGTACGCTGCCAGCGCCACCCAGCTTGCGGACCTCCCTGCGCAGGCTGAGAAGGCTGCCACGACGGCAGAGAGGGCCTACACCGCGAACCGTGGTAAGCAGTGGAGGTCTCGGGTGGCTCAGGCGGTGCCTAATGGAGGAGGGGCTGCCCACGAGTACACTCAGTGTCCGATTGGTTGTGTGCCCTCTGGGGTTGGTTCTCAATCTGGTGCGCAGGCCCCGCTGGGCCCTCAAGGGCAGGTCGACGCCCTGACTGATTTCTGGACTGGTGTTTGGGAGCCCCAGAAAGACACTGATAAGTACCCTGACCCCATCGAGTACCTTACCCATCATATCAAAGCCCAGGCTGCGGAGAAAGCGATGCAGGTGGGGGATACGCGCACGAAGGTCAGGACGGCGGAGGACATCAGAGGGGCGGTGCGGAAATTCAGGAAACGCACGGCTCCTGGGATTGACGCCCTTCGCCCCCGAGATCCCGATAAGGCCACCGACGGGCTCCTGGAGTTTCTCGCGGTTCTTTGGCACAAGATGAGGGCTCTGGGTACGTGCCCCTCGCTCCTCTTGGCCACGATCCCCGCGATGCTAGGTAAGCCTGAGGGAGGTTTTCGACCCATTGCTCTGCTTCCCACTCCCTCGCGGGTATTCTCCAAACTGGCTAGGCGCGAAGTTAAAGCAATGGGAGCGAGAGAACCGCCGCTCGTACCATTATGGCGTGGCTGGTCGCAGCTGCGAGCGTGCGGTGTGGGAGCAGAGCATAGCGGTCGAACAGCATCTCAGTGTAGGAGGCTGCGCGGCGTCGGTGCTCATCGATCTGACGAAGGCCCATGAGAAGGTCTGCCTTTTTTTATTAGCCAAGGCGGCGGTCCAGTACAGCTTCAGCCTTACTTTGCTGCGCCTGTTGCTGTCTTTGTATCGTGGGAGGAGGATTGTGCAGGTGATGGGAGTGGTAAGACGACTAGTGGTAGCATTTTAGGGTATTCTAGCGGGCTGCGGGTTCGCCACGCCGTTGCTTGCCTTGATGCTCACAGCCCCAGTGGACCGTGTGTGCGAGCTCTATCCTAGCGTGCCGCTGTATAACGTGGTAGACGACATCACAGCGCAGCCAGCAGGTACTAGCAGGCCAGTGGAGTTTGCGCTGCCACGTGCTGTGCTTCTGCTGCGCACGCTTCTCGGGAAGCTTCACTTAGTCATCTCCCAGTCGAAGGGCCTGGTGATGAACAGTCACTCGGCCACCAGAGTTTGCATTGAACGCATGCTGAGACGATGGAACTTTGAAGGGGTGCATTCTGGAAGGAATTTGGGTGTGGATCAGACTATGCAGAAAGGTTCTCGAGGAGCCGGGGCCTTATCTAAACGTATTCGGAAGCTTCGGGTTCGGGCTGGCCGTATTCGAGGGCTTCGGAGGTCACGAAGGGGTATGGTTCGAGTTGCCCGATCTGGAGGTCTCGCGTCTGCTACGCATGGATGCAGGGTGCAGGGCATGGCGACCGCTAGACTTGCACAACTACGCAGTACGCTGGGACAAGCACTGTTTGGGACCCCCAGAGGTCGTTGCCGTACCCTTGAGTTCTTGCTCTCTGTGGACCCCAAGAGTGACCCCACTTTCGACGCGCACTCCTTACCGGTCTTGATGCGGGGCCAAGCGGTTCGGCAGAACTGGATCCCGCACAAGATTATGTTGTCCAGCTTTCGAGAGTTTCACAGCCGCGCTGCTCGTGGGTGGCAGGACGTTCGTGGGCCTGCAGGAGCAGTTGTGCTCACGATCGAGCGGCTTGGCTGGGCGATCATAGACTGGCATTTTTCCGCACGCGTGCTGGAGTTCATGTCGACATATTAGAGTTAGGCCATCGTTCTTTGAAGATGGTCTTGCATCAGAGTGTTCGGGATATGCTTCTCACCGAGCTCGGGGGCGGAGTTCGCGTTCCTGGACTTCATGGGAAGCCTCTGTTGGAGCCGATTTTGGAGGTCCTGGCCAGGTTACGCAAGCAGGGCAGGCAGAGCGCAGCGAATGGGTTAGCAGGAGTGGTGGCAGGAGGGTATCCGACTCAGTTCCGTCTCTTCGACGATCGGCGGGTGATCGGCCCGATTTGCCAGGCGTGCGGTGCTGCCTTGGGCACCGCGCGACACCGCTTCCAGAGCTGCGATTGTTCTGCCCCTCTACGGAGGGACGTTGATGTACATGATCGCCTGGCCGAACCTGAAGGTCAGGAGACAGAGCTGCTCATTGCCCGAGGGCTCCTGAAGGCTCCAGTAGATTGGCCAGCGCCGTGCACAGTTCCTGGCCACAGGTGGGACGTTCTGCCGCCTGACGGTGTCCTCGGGCCTCGGGCTTGTATTGACGGGTCTGGACTGGACCCTGAGTTACTTCAGTTTTCCAGAGCTGGATGGGCGGTGGTGTCTGTCTTTCCAGATGGTTTTGGAGGTTGGGTTCATGGGTCCGCTTACGGACCACTCCCACATGCGGTGCAGGTTGCTGGGTGTGGGGAAGTCTACGCCTTCTACATGTGCCTCAAGCTTGCAGGTCCAGAGCCCATAGAAGTGGTGACAGACTGTGCTATGGTTATATATGTATGGACTGGCGGGCCACAACAGGATCTAGAGAAAGTCGCCTTCTCGGAGATTTGGGTTGGCATCTTCCGCCTCGGGGGCGGCGTAGGCCGCGAGAGAGTGACGCTTAGCAAAATAGAGTCTCACTTTTCCCTTCATAAGTCCCGTGCGCGTAGGATTGAGGAATGGAAATGGAGAGGGGATAAGAAGGCGGATGAGCTGGCCAAGAAAGGAGCCATAATCCAGCCTTCGAATCCGTTCACTAGGGAGTTATATGAATTGCAGCTGCCGAGAGTGCGGCAAGCAGCCTGGTTGATTGCCGAAGTTATGGATGGGCTCAGTTCTCGGTCCTTTCCTGATGTGGCTCGGCTTCGTCGGCCTAGAAGGGCCAAGCCGTGTCTCCTGGAGCTGGTGCCCGATCCCAAGGGCCATGCCATCGAAAAGGTCGGCAAGTCAGCCTATAGGTGTTTGCGTTGCGGCGAGAACGGAAAGTCTCGTGCCGCGGTCTCAGTGTTTCCCTGCGGTGGCCCTCCAAGGGTTGCCAGGTACAGCCGCAGGACACATAGCGCGTGGTTGATGGGTGGTCGTGTTGCCTGGTGCTCGCGTTGCGGGGCCTTCGGCGAGAGCCGATCGCGCAACCTAAGCTCTGCGTGTCCCAAGGGGCCTGGCAATCGCCATGCAGCAGGGACTTTGAAGCAGCTGAAAGCAGGCACCAATCCCAGCACTAAGTCGTATGTTGGGAGATCGGTGCCCCTTGCGCGGTCTACTCAGGGCTGGGTCTCGGTGGGCCAGCCTGAGTAGCGTTACTGTCGTATTTTTGCGACCTCATCGCTGCGGCCTCGTGCGCGGTGACGGAGCTACCTGTGTCCAACGAGTCCAAGGAGGAGGAGGACCCCTCCCCCCATCACAGGTGTGGGCTCCCAGACCTCCCAATCCCCTTCCCCGGGACTGGCTCTTCACCCCGGGCCGTCTCTTCGGGGCCCCCCGAACGGGGCGTGGTGGCCACGCCGCGCGGTGAGTCCGTGGGGATGCCACCGCACGGCTTTGGGACTCGGCCCGTTCTCCGAGGACGTCTCGAGCGACTGGGGCCCCTGGGCCCCGAGACCGTCCGCGCGGTGACGGCGCTGGGGATGCCGGGGTCAACGCGCGCGGTCCGTCACTATACGGCCTTGGGGCCCCGAGTTTCTTGACGGCCCTGGGGCCCGAGACCAGCTTTTGGAGGCTGGAGTTAGGTCGGGCATGTCCTCCTACAGACGGAGCTTCGAGGGAATATGCAAAATTTTCAAACACATTCCAAACATGATCAAAAATGGTCAGAACATCGTCCCAAAACTATGTGTTACGATTTTTCCCTACCTAGGCTCTGCCTAGAAGGGTTCTTACCCTCTGGGCTTAAAGGGCCGGGCAGTGGAACCCGCCCCGGGCGGTTCCCCTGGCATCCGCCCCGCGGTTCCTTCAGTATCCGCCCCGCGGTTTCCCCAGTCGCTTTGCTTATCCCATCTTAGCTTAGCCTAGCTTAACTTAGCTTAGCTTAGCATTCTTTAGCTTAGCTTAGCCAGCTAGCCTAGCTTAGTTTAGCTTAGCTTAGCCTAGCCTAGCTTAGCGCAGCGCAGCATTAGCACAGCATAGCATGGCATAGCACGACATATCATACCACAACATATCATATCATAGCATAGCGCAGCATGTCATAGCGCAGCATAGCATAGCATAGCATAGCATAGCATAGCATAGCATAGCATAGCATATCATAGATCAGCATATCATGTCATATCATATCATAGCTTACCTTACCATATCACAGCGCAACATATCATAACATAGCATATCATTGCATGGCGCAGCATAGCATAGCATATCATAGCATCGCGCAGCATAGCATACCATACCACATCATCTCATAGTGCACCATATCACAGCATAGCATAACGCATTATATCATATCATCGCATATCATGGCGTATCACCGCATAACATAGCATAGCGCAGCACAGCATCGCATAGCATCGCATCGCGCAGCATAGCATATCATCGCCTAGCATCACATAGCGCAGCCTAGCACACCCTAGCATAGCATAGCGCAGCATAGCGCAGCATAACGCAGCATAGCGCAGCATAGCGCAGACTAGCCTAGCAAAGCATATCATAGCATAGCGCAGCGTGTCACGTCATAGCATAGCATAGCATAGCATCAAAGCAAAGGCAAATCAACAGCAGCAACAACAAAGCAAAGTACAAGCAACGCAAAGCAAGCAGAGCAAAAGCAAAAGCAAAGGAAAGGCAAACCAAAAGCAATGTGAGACAGGTGCCGAGCTAGCCTCGATGGCCGGACCGGAGCACCCGCAAGCAGTGCTGAACAGCCTGCAGCTCTTGCAGGAGCCGCGAGCAGTGTTACTACTAATATTGTTCTCCTCGGGGCTCCAACTCCTAGGTCGGGTCGCTCTGGGGCAATGAATCGTCAATCGTCCTCCTGTAGAGGGACATGCCCGACTTAGGCTGGAGACGGCGACCGACCAGCCTCGCTCACGCGTTCGAGGCGCGGGCAGGACTTCTTGTGCTCTTGCGCCCCAGGGTCTGCCCGCCTCGGGCCCCGAGGACGTGGAGAAACGGCTCGGGAAGAGTACACTGGAGGCCCATGCCAGGAAACACCCTGCTTGCCTCCAGGGTGCCTTGGGTTTCTTGGTTTTCGATGGTTTTGCCGTGGAAGGCGCGACGTTCCCACACGGAAAATCGATGGACTTCCTGGGGTCTCAGGGTTGGGTTTTCTTGTGGAAGGTTTCTTGTGATCGGGCTTCACTGTATCTAGGACTGTTGCTGCTCAGCCAGATGCCGGCGATCCGAAGCATGCCGCGCGCTCCAGAGAGGGCCTCGCCTTCGATGATCGCAGGAGTTGGAATCTCTTCGTTGAAGGAAGTTCAGCAGAAGCAAGGCGGAAGAAGAGCGAGGTTGCCTCAGGAAGAGTTAGGTAAACGTTACCCTCCCAAGAGACGGCAACCTTTGGATCCAGGGTTTCTGAACCCGCCATGTATTCAGCCGCGGGTGTTGTGGCACCGAAGCACCCGCTGAGGACCGACGTATGACAAATGCCGTCGCCTGTAGGAGAAAACGGATACCCGTTTCGATCCGATCGATCCGCTCCGATGCAGTAGGCACGCCGAAGAAGCCAGCAGGTGCCCGACGGAAGCTCTGTTGTCCCCCGATGGCCCTGGGGACCCACCGAAGCCTTGGGGCGCCTCGGGAAGCTCAAAAGGCCCATGCCCCCAGCTCTCTGATAAGAAGCAGGCCTCAGTCATCGCATGTGCCTGCTGCCTCGATGTTCCCCCCCCCCCCCCGCCCCTGCAGGTGTGGACCCACGGCCCGCCCAAGGACAGCGGGAGCATGGCGATGCGCGCATACACCCCGCGGCGCGCAGGGGGCAACTGGACCGCCGCCGCCTCGGCGCACGCGCACGCGGCGGCGGCGCGCTGCGAACGCGGCCTCGGCGGCTCGGCCGCGGGCGTTGTTATGTGTGTTGTGCTTGTGTGTTGCTGCTGCTGTTGTTGACGCTGCTGTTGTTGGCGTTGCTGGTGCTCGTGTTGATGTTGATGTTGTTGGTGATGTTGTTGCTGTTGCTGTTGTTGTTGGTGTTGTTGGTGGTGTGCGTGTGTGTGTTGTGTCAGTGTGGGTCAGTGTGTGTCAGTGTGGGGCAGTGTGTGTGTCTGCGTCAGTGTGTGTGTGTGTGTGTGTGTCAGTGCGTGTGTGCCAGTGTGTGTATCAAGGTGTGTGTGTGTGTGTCAGTGTGTTGCTGTTGTGGTTGTTGTTGTTGTTGGTTGTTGGTGTTGTTGTTGGTAGTGTTGGTAATGTTGTTATTGCTGTTATTTTTGTTGGTGTATGTACGTGTCTGTGTGTGTACGTGTGTGTGTATGTGTTTGTGTGTGCCGCTGTTGCTGTTGGTGGTGGTGGTGTTGGTGTGTTTGATGGTGTCGTTGGTGGTGCTGGTGTACTTCTTGTTGTTGCAATATAATTGCTGACGAATGGTTATTCTTGATCCCCCTGCCCAGGCACATTGTAGTTTGTCAATTGAAGTGCCCCTCCCGGGGCTCGCACCTTGTTTTGCATCAGGGAAAGTCTTGAGCGTCAAACTGCGCCCCTGGCCCCTGAGTTACAAGAACAACGGCTCCCGCCTGATGTTTCCTCACACGAAACAGGTTTTCGCTAAATACTTCCTTCAACTTACTCAGGAATCGCGCTCTCGCCTGAGACTTCCTCACAAGTAATTCAGATGCCGCTCCTCGACACTCAGGAATCGCGCTGTCGCTTTGGACCTCCTCACGATTTACTTGGGAGTTGCGCTCCCGCTCAATACTTCCTAGCGATCCAGCAGGATTCACGCTTCACCGACCCATTCGATCTGCCCGCCCGACCAGCTCGTTAGGGACTGCAGTCGCCGCTCGCTGCCCTTTGCCCGCCTTCGATGCCACTCGTTGCCCGTACTGGTTCCGTGGTCGCCTTCGCTCGCTGCCCTTCGTGGCCCCGTTGCTGCCCTCAGTGGCCCCGTCGCTGCCCGCTGTGGCCCCGCATTATATGCCCTTCGTGGCTTCCGCCCGCACGCGCCCTTCGTGGCCCTCTCCCTGCCTTTCGTGGCCCCTTTAGCGCCCTCGGTGGCCCCGCTGTCGCCCCTGTAGCCCCATATACGTAAGTATGCTCTTCGTGGCCCCCGCTCGCTCGCGCCCGTCGTGGCCCTATAGGCCCTATATGCATGCGCTTCGTGGCCCTGCTGTCGCCCTTCGTGGCCCCCTCGCTGCTGTCGTGGCCCGGGTGCTACCCTCAGCGGCCCCGTCGATGCCCTCTGTGGCCCCGTGCCCTTCGTGGCCCCCGCTCGCTCGCGCCCTTCGTAGTCCCATACGCATGCCCTTCGTGGCCCTTCTGTCGCCCTTCGTGGCCCTCTCGATGCCCTTTGTGGCCCCGCATTGAATGCCCTTCGTGGCCCTCGCTCGCTCGCGCCCTTCGCAGTCCCATACGCATGAACTTCGTGGCCCCGCTGTCGCCCTTCGTGGCCCCTTCTCTGCCCTTCGTGGCCCCGTTGCTGCCCTCAGCGGCCCCGTCCTTGCCCTCGGTGGCCCCATAGACGTATGCCCTTCGTGGCCCCCGCTCGTTCGCGCCCTTCATGGCCCCATTGCCACCTTTCGCGGCCCCGCTGTCGCCCTTTGTGGCCCACTCGCTGTCCTACGTGGCCCCTCCTTCTCCCCCCCAGTCGTCGTCTTCATCGTCGTCGTCGTCGTCGTCGTGGTCGGGCCCCCGTCCGTCCCTCTTGGGGTCGGGTTTCCGCCGGTCAGCGCTGCCGCTGGCCAGGCCGACGGTCGGCGGCCGCCCCGCCGCTTGCCAGGGCCTCGCCTGTAGGGAAGAATCATGTACCACCAAAGGAGGTACGATCGACGACGAAGAGGGCGGGTATCGAGGATTTGGGAATACATGTTGAATGACACTCGACCAGATAAGAGCGAACACAATCAAAACGATTGTGGTTGTTGCTGTTACTGTTGTTGTTGATGCTGTTGCTGTTGTTGTTGCTATGTTGCTGTTAATATCGCTGTTGCTGTTGTTGTTGGTGGGTGTGGTTGTGTGTGTGCTAGTGTGTGTGTGTTTTTGTGTGTGCCTCTGTGTGTGTGTCTGTGTGTATGTGTTGTGTCAGTGTGAGCGTGTGAGTCAGTGTGTGTCAGTGTGTGTGTGTCACTGTGTGTCAGTGTGTGTGCGTTTGTGTTCCCGAGTGTGTGTGTGTGTGTGTCAGTGTGTGTGTGTGCGTGTGTGTGTGTGTGTCAGAAAGTGTCTGTGTGTGTGCCAATGTGCTTGTGTCAGTGTGTGTGGCTGTGTCAGTGTGTATGTCAGTGTGTGTGTGTCAGTGCGTGTGTGTGTGTGTATTTCAGTGTGTGTGTGTGTGTCAATGTGTGTGTGGGGGGCAGTGTGTCAGTGTATGTAAGGGTGTTTCAGTGTTTTTTTTTTTGTGTGTGTGTGTCAGTGCGTGTGTGTGTGTGTGTGTGTCAGTGTGTGTGTGCGCCCGTGTCTGTGTCAGTGTGTGTGTGTCAGTGTGTGTCAGTGTGTGTCAGTGTGTGTGTGTGTGTGTGTGTCAGTTTTTTTGTTGTGTGTGTGTCAGCGTGTATGCGCTTATGTGTGTGTGCGTCAGTGTGTGTGTGTGTGTCAATGTGTGTTAGTGTGTGTTCGTGTGTCAGTATGTGTGTGTGTGTCAGCGTGTGCGTGTGTGTCAGCGTGTGTGTGTGTTAGTGTGTTAGTGGGTCAGTGTGTGTGTGTGTGTGTGTCAGTGTGTTTGTGTGTGTGTCAGTGTGTGTGTGTGTGTCAGTGTGTGTCAGTATGTGTGTGTGTGTGCGTGTCAGTGTGTGTGTGTGTGCGTTTCAGTGTGTGTGTGTGTGTGTTTCAGTGTGTGTGTGTGTCAGTGTGTCAGTGTGTGTGTCAGTGTGTGTGTGTGTGTGTCAGTGTGTCTGGCTGCTGCACTGAACGTTCTCCGCCTCGACGCTGCGCGCGAGGTCATTACCGCCGAAAAGTGTGAGTCATGTGCGTGTGCGTGTGTGCGGATGCGTGTGTGTATGTTCGTGTGTGCCGCCGCCCCCACGCTGGCATCCCCAGGCCTCCAGCCCAGTGTTGCCTCGCCGCATCCCACATCGCCGGCTACCTGATTTCCACTCCACCTCTGCCTTTCATCTCCTCTTCGCTGCCTCTGCGTCGCCTGTCCTGACCTTCCTTTTCGCTCGTCCCTTTCGGCCTTTCGGACATGCCTGTACAGTCACTGCGCCTCGCCTTACTTCCCCCGTGCGGTCGGCACTGCCCTTTTGGCACCGTCCCGTTTCTTCTTCTCTTCCCCCGCAGCAAATGCCGGGTGTGCGCATGGCACCGTTGATCCTTGGCGGTGGATCCTTGCCCCCGACTCCTGAGTGGGCCAGCCGCGCGCGCTCTTCGCCTTCCGAATTTCTACGGTTCGACGCTGCACGCGAGGCCGTGCCGCCCAAAGTGTGTGTGTGTGTTTGTGTGTGTGTGGTTCTGTCTTGTGCTTGTCCTTGTGCTTGTGCTTGTGCTAATGTCTGTATGTCTGTATGTGGGGGGGGCGTGTGTGCGTGCGTGTGCGTGTGCGTGTGCTTGTGCGTGTGGCTGTGGCTGTGTATGAGTAGGGGTAGGGGTTGGGGTGGGGGTGGTGGTGGGGGTGTGGGGGTGTGGGGGTGTGGGAGTGTGGGGGTGTGGGGGTGTGGGGGCGTGGGGGTGTGGGTGTGTGGGTGTGTGTTTGCGTGTGTACGTGTTGTGTTGTGGCGTGCGTTCTAGTGTAAAACAGCGCACCGCAAGGCGTCTACAATACATGCGAGTATATTTAGAAACTCGCGCATAAACATGTAAACAAAATTTACACAACCCCGATCGGTGTTAGAACACCCCCATCGTTGGAAACTAGTCCTTTACCGGGCGACCTTAGTGGCGGCCCTCCTGTTCATTTTTCTCTTGTTCCTTCTCCCTGCTGTGACAATTTTGGCTCAAGTTGGGCTCAAGTAGCCAAGCGATCCCAGCTTCCAATTTGCGTTGTCTCCAAATTATGCATTATGTGTTCGAGGTTGACGTAAGGTTGGTTAGGAAGCAGTGCCAAGCAAAGGTAAGACCGTGAATGGGAAGCGTATTGGGGGGAGCGGGAAGACGGGTGCGACACCAGAACGCAAATCGAAGAGAGATGAGGTGAAATCCCTAGGGATGAAGGTGGTGAAGGAGGAGGAGGAGCAAACAGCGACCACAGCTGCTGCTCCTGATGGTGCTCCAAAGTGGTTGCAGCAGTACGAGGAGCGCATGGCCAAAACGTTCAACAAGGTTGAGCTGGGCCTCGTCGAGATCAAGACCATGGCCAAATAAGCTCAGCAAGACGCAACTCGAGCATTCGAGCTTGTTACGAAAACCCACGCGAGACTCGATGAGGCCGAACTCTATGTGGCAGGGTGAGCAAGGATATGGAGGGACTTTATGTTAAGAAGATTGACCTTGCGAACCTGGTGCAGGACATTATCAAGGATAAGTTGAAGAAGCAAAACCCCCAGACCAGCAGAGACCGCACGAACGCGACCAACAAGAAATTGTTCGACACGGATGCCTTGGACAAGGATATCCGTGATCTCCAGGTGATCGTCGAAGGGCTGGTAAAGAAACGTATGGGGATGAAGTTGTCGAGGAAGCTACGAAGACTTTCGAGGAGAGTGGGATGAACCAGAAGATCAGCAATGTTTCTGTTTTCGGCGGCCTGTCCCAGACCCGAGTCCTGCGTTTCACCACGGCTGTTGCCACAATAGGGCTTTTGAAAAAAAGAGAGGCACCAGGCGGAAATAGCGGAACGGCGACGACATGGATTTCACGTGCACCGACGAGTTTGACAATAGATTGGAAGACAAGCGCATGGGAATCATCAGCTCCGCGATGGGAGGGGCTACGCGATGGAGGATATCAGGGCTAGGTGGAACAAGAAGGCGGTATAGCTGAAGGACAATCGCGCCGCCTGGGAGGAGAATGGCGCCATGAAGTACGAGAGGGGTGGGGGTGCAGCTGAAGCGCCCCGTGGGGACGTGCATGAAGGATTGGAGAAATAAGAGGAAGCCAGACGACCAGTGACAGGAAGGAGCTTTTACAGGGAATTCAGCGGGAGGAGGCAGGGGGCACGCACAGCAATGTCTCAGGTGATCTTCCTCTGGCAGCGCTGCGCGGCATAAAGACTCAGCCGCGCCGCGAGACATAACTACGACAGCATGTTGTCGCATGTCACAAAAGTGCGAGGGGATTGACACATGAAGATCGCATGTCCGAGTTGTTATTAGTGCTTTCCAGCACATGGTGGGACGCAGTTTTCCTAAACGCGGCGATGAGGACCGTGGAGAACGGGCGTATCGAAACTTCGGATGGGCATTTGCTTGCGGGAGCTGGGTATGCAGAGCATCACAGGGGGGCTGCGGTTTTGCTGGCCCAACGGTGGGTCAAGTCATTGGTGCAACTTGTGATTGCTAGCGAGCGGGCGCTGCGCCTGCTCGTGCGAGCGCGAGGTGCGACGCACGGATTGGGGGCAGCATGTTATCCACGCGAAATACGGAGACGAACGCGCGCAATCAGCAGACACATGTCTTGATGATATACGGCGGGAGGCACGGCAGAAACGTTTCCGATTGCTTGGGGGGCGCTGACTGCAACGCAGGAGCTGGCAGCAAACTGGATAAGTATAGCGCCACAATGATTGGGAAGCACGGCGCGGGCACCGAGAACTCCAGAGGACAGCGGCTCAAGCACCGGGCTTGCTCGCAAAACCGGGCGCTGGCGAGCGCGTTCCCCCCGAAACGACCCGAGCGCAGAGAGACGCATGAAGGGGTGAATTCCCGACCTCGTCAGATCGCTTATTTGCTTGTTGACCGTGGCGTTTGGGCAAATAATACAGACTGTGGCTCTGCATCTTTTGATGGACATGGGCTCAGACCTCGCCAGATCGCGCGCGCTAGCGCACCGCAGTGGGCAAACGCGGATCGCCCCGAATTCGTCGACGCCGCCCGGGAAAAGGCACGCGGATGATTGCCGCAAGGAGCGCGCGAAAGCTATGGGGCGAGAGTTGGCGGGGGCTGAAGCGGAGAGGTCAAAGGGCAGCAGACGCGCCCCGGCGAGTGATTTTCAGGAGATGCGAGATATAATTGCCACGCAAATTGCAGGGCGGAGGTCGCCGCCCCGAGGCCGCGCAGACGCGCGACCAAATTCGAGCAGACAGGCAGAGTAGAACATCCATGATTTGCGCAAGCAAGCGTCGACGTCAGAAGATTGCAGTTTGAAGGAACTCATAGACTTGCGCCGCGCGCCGCGGACAAGGGCACCTGCGAGGGAACAAAGTATGACAAGCATGCAGCAGAACAACCGGCCAGTCACCAATTGCAATGAGATGGTCACCTTTTTTTGCTGATTTGTTCCAGGGGGATCTGCATTCAGCTAGATGCCG
Source organism: Prorocentrum cordatum (assembly GCA_963575745.1). Taxonomy (NCBI): domain Eukaryota; class Dinophyceae; order Prorocentrales; family Prorocentraceae; genus Prorocentrum; species Prorocentrum cordatum. Next base: position 468,870 of record CAUYUJ010019804.1, read on the forward strand.
AGTGGATCCGCCATTAGAGCTACAGCCGCGAAGCGATCGCCAGGAAGCGCCACGCGTTTCGAGAGATAAGGTCGCGCAAGGAATCAAACAGCTGAAGAAGGACAAATGCCCAGACAGCGAGAGCACGGCAGCCGAGATGTTCTTGGAGGCCGGAGACGAGATGGATCACATCCTCGCGAGATTGGACCTTTGCGCGGACATCCTGGAGTCGCATCGCGAGGTGAACGGTCGCCCAGCAATTGCCGGCCGATTGCGATACTCATTCCATTGTTTCGCTCACTCCGCCGGCCCGCGCTGCACGATCGCCACTGCTTCGCCGCGGGGAGGAAGAAGATGAGGGCGGGGAAAGGGGGGGGGGGGGAGGGCGAGAAGGAGAGGGGGGGATGAAGATAAGTAGGAGGAGGAGGAGGAAGAGGAAGAGGAAGTGGCGGAGGAGGAAGCCTCTCGTTGACATTTTGTGTCGCTCTTGGGGCCAAAGAGGGTCGTCGTCAAGATGTTTCTTTGGGGGGCCCCCTGGGGTCCTTTGAGGAGCCGTTCGGGGGCGCTTGGGGTGCATTTTTGAAGCCTTCTGGGGGGCCTACTGGGGGCTTCTTGGGGCCTATCGGGGCCTCTTGGCGGCATCTTGGGGCCTCTCGGGGGCCTCTCGGGGGCCCCTCCAGGCCTCCTCGGGCTCTCTTGGGGCGGAAGGCGCGAGGTTTCGATTCGCGGCCCCCTCTCGGGGCCGTCTTGGGCCGTCTTGGGCGCCTCTTGGGCCGTCTCGGGGCCATCTTGGGCCTTCCTGGGGCCCTCCTGGAAGCCTCTTGGCCCGTCTTGGGCCGCCCTTGGGGGCCTCTTGGGCCGCATTGGAGCATCGGATGGCCGAAAAGGGGGCGAGGCTCAAACCCTTCCAAAACCATCGTCGGAGGTGAGGGGGTGAGATCGAAGTGGAACGGAGAGCCCCCCTACCGGGAAATCGATTTCGGTTTCGTGTTCGTGCGTGCCGTGCGCGCGGGCGAGGCGAAGCTGCGTGGGCGGGCGAGAAGAAAGTCTCCTGTGGCTGAGGCGCGGCCGGACCAAATGTCTCCCTTCCGGGCGGCCAGGGCCCCGCGGTGCCCCGCCGGTGCCCCACTGGCGCCCCGCGTGGCTGAGGCGCGGCCGGACCAGATGTCTCCCTTCCGGGCGGCCGGGGCCCCGCGGTGTCCCGCCAGTGTCCCGTCGGTGTCCCGTCGGTGATGACGATGATGATGACGATGATGATGACGATGTTGACAACGATGGTGATGATGGTGATGATGAAGGTGGTGATGATGGTGAGTTCGGTAGTGAGACCGAATGTGAGATCGATTGTGAGATCGATTGTGATATCGATAGTGAGGTCAATAGTGAGACCCAATGTGAGATCGATAGTGAGATCGATAGTGGGTTCGATAGTGAGATCGATAGTGGGACCGAATGTGAGATCGATTGTGCTATGGATTGTGATATCGATAATGAGATCGAACGAGAGGTCGATCATGACTTCGGTAGTGAGTTCGATAGTGAGATCGATAGTCAGATCGTTTGTGAGATCGATTCTGAGATCGATCGTGATATCGATAGTGAGATCGATAGCGAGACCGAATGTGAGATCGATTGTGAGATCGAGTGTGAGATCGATCGAATGAGACCGATAGTGATATCGGTAGTGAGATCGATCGCGAGACCGGATGTGAGTTCGATCGTGAGATCGATAGCCAGATCGATTGCGAGATCTATTGTTAGATCGATTGTGATATCGATAGTGAGATCGTTAGTGAGATCGAGTGTGAGATCGATAGCCAGATCGATTGTGAGATTGATCGAATGAGATCGATAATGAGATCGATAGCGAGATCGATAGTGAGATCGATCGAGTGCGACGGTGCCCCCCCCCCCCTCGCTTCCTTATCACCCGAAGGGTGGTCTATGCGGTAAAATTTAAGATGTGGGCTTCTCGGGGCCCTCTTGCGAGGCCTCTTGGAGGCCACTTGGAGGTCTCTTGGGTCGTCTCGGGGTCATCATCGGCGTCTTTGAACGCTTATTGGGCGTCTCGGGGGCCCTTTGGGCAGTCTCGGGGGCCTCTCGCGGCACTCTTGGCGCGCTCTGGGGGGGCCTGAGAAGCCGCGCCCAGGAGGAAAACCATCTCTGGGTAGCAGTGGTCGGGCTGCGGTCGGGGCACTTTTCGCCGGGGTGCCCCCGGGGGCCGCCCCGCGCGCGCGAACTAGAAATATGGTTGACCAATTACGGAGATCTTAGCGCGCCTCTGGCCCGCTGGGCCGGCGAATTTTGCGATGCAAGTTGTCCTCGAGGTTGCTTTATCGCAGATTGGCGCCTATCCTCAATCCCCAGCAGGGCCCAGACCAAGCTGGACGCGGAAGCGGTTGCTCCGCAGAGGACCATTGGTTCGCGGTGCTTATGGCGCAGGAGAAGGCCGGGAAACATCGCGCATTGCATTGGTATGCTGCTCTAGATTTCCACGAAGCTTTCGTATCAGTGGAGCGCCAAGCATTTTGGCGCGCTCTATTCCGGCAGGGCGCCCCCGCCGCGCGCGAGGAGTTGCCGCCGACATTTTGTGCCAAACAGAGTGGCCAAGTACAGGCGGAAAAAAAGAAGAACGGAAACAATGGCGTTTCCCCTTGCATCGAGGGGCTAAGCAAGGCGATCCGCTGAGTTCGCTGACACTCGGCACTGCTCGAGGACATCATGCGGGAACCGAAAATACGATGGGGCGAACGAAAGTATGGCCTTCAGCTTGGAGTGGCCAGCGTATCCCTTTGAACGAGCGCACGATTCGCAGATGACCTCCTGGTCGCGCGGACTCTTCTACTCGCGCGTAGAATGCTATCTGACGTCTGCCAGATCGCCGGCGCGGCGGGCCTGCAGCTACATCCAGAGAGAACGAATATCATCGCGAACGCAGCAGCGCGAGGGCGGCAGACGCACGTCGACATCAACGGGGCGCAGGTCGAGACGTTACCCCTGGACGGTTCCGTCAAGAACCCGGGGAATTTCATCGGTTCAACAGCGGACGCAGAAGCGGAGCTCAACCACAGACCCCGGCAAGGATGGACAACTGTCGCGGCAAGGAAATTTGAATTCACAAACAAGAGATGCGCATTCTCGAGCAGGTTGCCTCGATTTCGAAGCAATGTGGCACCTGCTGTTGCGTGCGGGGCCTCGGCGTTGACATGCAGCATCTATTGCAACGGACGCAAAGGAACATGTTGCCCGTGGTATCAGAAACAAGAAGGAGACGGGTTTATGCTGCCACCACTTCAAGAAGATTCGTGATCGTCAGAGTCGAACGCAGGCACGGGTTGAAATGGATTGAATGGGTCAAGCGGGAGACATACATTTTGCAGCTAGAGCTGAAACAATAAATCGAAGACTGGCGCGCTATCTAGATGCGCAGAGCGTGGAAGTGCGCGCCCAGAGTCTCGAGCCTTGATAGCAAGCGGCTGGCGTCGAAACCTGCAGCCTGGCAGGCGGACTTCGAGCCGAAGGCGAAGAGGTGCCCGCAGCACCGACCAAAGAAACGGTGGGCTGACATTATTGATTACCCCAGAGCTAAAGGACACGAGTCTTCAGCTGAATATTGGCATACATGCGCGCGTGGCGCCGACAATTGGCACGCTCTGAAGAACGAGTTCGTCGTTTTCTGAAGGCTGAGGCCTTAACCACCCATCCCGTCAAGGACGCGTTCCGGCGCGACTGCGGTGTCTGTCTGCCTGTTTTTGTATTATTGTTCCTCCCCTTTTTCCTCGACCTCCCTCTTTCGTCCTCTTGTTCCTCCTCCCACTTACGAATGGAACTCAAGTTTTTACTCGAACACATAACGCGCGTCGCGTGGCCTCCAACCCACCCACCCACCCACCCAGTAGATAACAAAACGCCCGCCGCCCCACCCACTCTCGTTGCAACAGCGCCTGTTGCTTAGCGCGCACTTATGCTGTTCGTAATGCGCGCAGCGTGTTTCCCGCGTGCACAGGGATGCGCTTGTGGTATGAAGAGGCGCGTGGCGTGCGCAGGCTGTTGTGGCACCCGCGCAGACGTGGCGGCGCACTCGCATTTCAGGAGACAAGCAGCTTGGCGCGCATAGTGCATACGCCGGCTGCGGCGGCAGTTCTGGTGCACAGGCGTGGCGGTGTCTACCACTGTGAGATACATTGGTGCTGTTGTGCGCGCTGGCAACGGGTATACGGGCCGTGCCCGTGGCCCGAAAAAATACCTGAACCACAAACAACATGCATATTATATTTTGGTACGTTCGGGCCGACCCTGCTTTGTTGGAGTTCGACACCGTCGGGCACCTGAAGGTGTATGCGGGCTTTGTGGTGTACGCAGGCACTGTGATGTACATGCTGGCGGCGCGCAGAGGGTGCGTTCGTACGCAGGCACAGGCGTGCGCAGAGTTTGTTCGTTCCCGTGGATTGTTACGTCGCGAGCGGCGGTGACTGGTGCGCCGCAACTTCTTGGAGCAATTGGTTGTATTGTACGAACACCACGCCGACCACGGCGCATTGACCGCCCTATGAGCCCGCAGCGACCTGTTAGTTTACAGGGCAGGATTTGCGGCAGGTGCTGCCGACCCTGGGCGGTAGGAGGAGGGGGGATGGGGAGGAAAAGGAAACCAGAAGGACGAGGAGGATGTGGAGGAGGATGAGGAGGAGGAGGAGGAGGAGGAGGAGGAGGAGGAGGAGGGGGAGGCGGAGGAGGAGGAGGAGGCGGGGGAGGAGGAAGAGGACGAGGAAGAGGAGGAGGACGAGGACGATGACGATGAGGAAGAGGACGAGGAGGACGAAGAGGACGAGGAGGACGACGGGCACATGCGGGGGGCAATGATGGGAAGGGAGCGATTTGAGTTTGTTGGTGCCCTGTTGGGCGCGTCTCTGGGCTTGTGTTAAACATCTTAAACATGGTTTTCTGGTCGCATTTAGGAACCTCCTGGGGGCGTCGTGGGGCGGGAGGCTCGAACGGTCGGTTGGTGGTCCCCCGCCTTGGGAGCCCCATGGGTAGTTTGGGGCGTTTCTTCTGCCATTTTTGGGCCGTCATGAGCCGCGTCGGATTTTTGTTTGGGGGGGGCATATTGTGCCAGGGGGGTCCCGGACGAAACCGCGGCGCAAGTGAACTCGAGGCGCCAAGGGCCCTCTCCCTGTGGAGGGATCTTCGTCGCCGCGGCCGCACGCAGCTCGAACATATTGCCGACTTGTATTCAAGCGGCCAAACAGCAATAATCACAACAAACTTGCAGATTCACTCGCGCCCCCCCCACCCACTCCCCGAACGATCGCGAGTTTCGGTCGATGGGCCTCGTCGGGACCCTCGAAGTGTACGCGGGTTTTGCGGTGTACATACACCGTGTGGCGCACGCATGCGCCATCGCCGCACTGAGCGGCTGTTGTTGTGTGCACGCGGATCGTGTTGTACACAGGCGTTATGGTGCACGCGGGGCCTATTTGTGTGGTTGCAGCTATGCTGTGCAGAAGCGTTGTGGCGTGCGCGTTCGCAATTGCGTTCACAGGCGATGCCGTGCACCCAATCAATGGTGCACAACGGCGCTGCCATGCACCCAGTCATTGTGATGTGCACAGGCGATGGTGTGGTAGGTTGCTGCATTCGTACGCGTGGTGAGAACGGGCATTGCGGTGTCAACGCGCTTTGCGGCGATCGCAGCTGCAAACCCATTTCGCAACACAATCCCCAACGATACCAACAATGACAGTGTTTTCGGACAAAAAAGAAGCATTCGAGCGGCCGGGCGCGACTGTGTTATGTTAAACATACAGCACACATACATACATACATACATGCATACATACATACATACATACATACATACATACATAAATACATACATACATACATACATACATACATACGTACGTACGTACGTACGTACGTACATCCTTGGACCCCCAGTGACGGATGCGTATCTGATTCTCCCCCCCTGGGGCTCCTCCCCACCTGGGGAGCAGGACGCAAGGAGGACTGGCGCGCCGAAGAAGGATCAGCGTGGGAGAGGGGAACGCCCAGAGGCCATGCGAATCTGACCCCCCCCCACCCTTCTGACGTAAGGAGGACGTGGATCGAATTCTCCCTAGCTGCGAACCCATTCCCCGAACGAGGAAGGGTGCTCTCTCTCTCTCTCTCTCTTTCTCCCTCTCTTTCCCCCGACGGGAGAGGAGGACGGGAAGGAGGGGACGATAGAAAACTCCCCGTCGACGGGACCGGACAGACACCACACACACGCCGACAGGGTCGGCGGATTTTATGGGAGGAGCGAATTTTTTTGTGCGCAGTGTTACCCGAGTTTCTCCGCTTTGCTACAGCTCTCTTTTCACTTTAGTAGAACGTCGTTATTTCTGAATGTCTCAAGCGGCGCGCCTTTACTAAAGCCACTTTCTCGCTTTAGTAAAGCCGCGTCCTCGCTTTAGTAAAGCCGCTTCCTCGCTCTAGTAAGGCCGCTTTTTCGCTTTGGTAAAGTCCGCGGTCTGCCTTCATAAAGCAAAAGCCTTGGGGATGTGGTGGCGATGCATGGCCCAGGCCCGGTTTGGGGACGGGGGGCCATTGTTTTTCCGCGTCACCCCGCGATGCATTGGCTCGAGTAATCGAGGTCGCGTTACATCGGGTCGCGGCGACTCGGAAATGTTTTCAGCGAGTTGTGGACGCTCCTTCGCAGAAGATTCAGGGCGCGAGCGCTGGACGTGGCTCGGCAATTCGGACGCGCCGCCGCGGCTGTCGCGCAACAGAGCAACACCACTTTATTAAAAAGGCTCGTTTCCTTCTAGCAAATAGCTCATTCAATGTTATAATGTGAATTTACCTCTTCTAAGTTGAGCGTAGGCCCATACGAATGCCGGGACGGTCGGTCGTTGCTCAATTAGGGTGGCGCGCGCACCGGTCATGGGACTCCTCCCGTCGGGCGACGTCGGCGGACCACCTCGCCGATGCCGGCCGGGCCCGTTTCCTGGCGGCTAGGCGACGGCCAAGGGGGGAGCGCGCGCACCGATCCCAGGACCTCAGCGTCGGGGTGGGCCCCTGGGCGTTGCTTCGTTGCGCTCCCCATCGGGTCCGGGTCGGCAGGCGGGCGCTGTCAGTGACAGGCCGAGGGTGTCCCAGCTTGCCTCCTCGGGTGGCGCCGCCGTGGAAGAAGAGGCGGAGTCCCGTGCCCGTGCCCGTGCCAACAAAGAGCGTGCACCGAACACTGGTTGCCCGGGATCGGCCTGGCCGGGACCGGCGAGGTGGTGCGCCGACCCCCCCCCCGCGAGGCAGCCCCCGGGTGGCGCGGCGAGCCCGCGCCTTCGGAATCGAGCGGCGCGCGGGCCACCGAGGTCATACCCAGCTTCCGCACGCCGCAAGCCATCAACATGGCCGGGGCGTTCGCCTCGTACAGCTCGGAGAGGGGGGAGCGCATGGCGTTCCTGCACCCGGCGTCCCGGGTGCCCTCGGGGAGAAAAGGGTGGCACGCGACGAAGGCTTTGAGCCTGGGCCTCCTAGATGTAGTCGGAGTAGATGGGCCGCAACGCCGATGCATCGCCGATGCGGCTTGATGCGGAGCCCGATTTCCTCCATGCCGACGTCGCCGATGCATCGCCGACGTCCCCGACCAATCGTCGATGCTTCGCCGATACATCGCCGATGCATCGCCGATACGGCGAGATCATCCGACCCATCTACTCGGACCCCATCTGGGAGGCTTCTATTGAGGCTTTCCTGTCCGTTTGCGAATGGACATTTCACCCTCCTCCCTCGTGTTTCCTCCCGCTTCCTCCCTCCACTTGGCATAATGTAGCAATTTCCGGAGTAGCGTTGCAGCATCGTGTTCTTACAACCTGCACCTCATGAGGCTACGCGCGCAAAGAAAGCAAAAAGGGTCGGGGCTCAAAAGACGGAGGTCTATTCAAACGGGGTCTGCCAGAGCGTCGGATCTTGCAGGATCCTGCAGGGCCAGTGTCGCATCGGCCCGGACTGGGCCGCAGGATCCCGCAGGATCCTGCAGGATCTTGCAGAACCCTGCGAAGCCTGATTTCGAAGAAACGGTTGCATAAACATGCACTTTTTGGCGCTCCGCCCGGATTTCTTGGCTCCGCGCTGGACCCTCCCCCCGGCGGCGCTTCCTGCGCCACTCCTGGCGTGCTCCGCGCGCCAGGGAGGGGGGTCCAGCGCAGGTCCAAGAAATCCGCGCGAAGCGCCAAATAGTTTATGCTAATGCCGTGTTGTTCTTCTCCTGTGATTGGCCCGGGTTTGCATTGACCCGGGCATAAAATTCCCGAGGAGGAATGGGGGGGTCGGTAGCAAATCATGGGAGCCTGGTGTACCGTCTTAGTTCCGTCGTTGGCGTCGATTAGCGTCTGGGAGTCGATGAGATAGCGGCGATTTAGCGCCGATTTAGCATCGATGTAGCGTCGATGTAGCGTCGACTAGCGTCGATTTAACGTCAATCAGCGTCGATACGCAAGGGCCGACAAGATGACATCGGAGGCTTCCATGAGTTGCCACCAAAGGCGGGGGGAGAGGTTCGCGGGAGTGCCAGCCCAGACAGCGGCGCCCCTCCTTCGTCGTCGTCTCTCTCTCTCTCTCTCTCGCGGAGGCCTCTCTCTGGGCCTCCCCGGGAGGGCCTCTCGTCGTCGCGGCTTGTTGGGGCGTCGCGCAACGGGGGGGCGATAACTTCTAGGCCTCCCAGATGGGGTCCGAGTGGATGGGGTCGGAGGGTCGCGCCGCATCGCCGATGCATCGGCGATGCGGCTCGATGCGTAGCCCGATGTTCTCCACGCCGGCGTCGACGATGCATCGCCGACGTTGCCGATGCATCGCTGGTGCATCCCGGATGCATCGCCGATGCATCGGCGATGCGGCGCGATCCTCCGACCCCATCCACTCCGACCCTATCCAGGAGGCCGGAAGAAGAAACAACGCCATAAATTTAACTTGCTTGGCGCTCCGCGCGGATTCCTTGGGTCTGCGTTGGGCCGCCCTGGTGGCGCCTCCGGCGCCTCCCCTGGCGCGCTCCGCGCGTCAGGGAGGGGGGTCCAGCGCAGATCCAAGAAATCCACGCGGAGCGCCAAAAAGTTGATGTCAATGCCGTTCTTTCTTCTTCAGCTCAGGGCCCGAGAAGCGCCTGTTTCTGTATGCACTGCTTCAGGGGAGCGTCTGGAACCAGACATGCATCAAGGAAAAGTCAGCCAGTACGATTGGGCGACACATGCATCTGAGAATGCGCCACCTGTAGCCACAACGGCCCGGCATAACCTGTCAGAGAGAGCCCATTCCTTCCCCCTCCCCCCTCTCTCGCCCCCCCATCGCTTCACGCCAAGCGGCTGGATCCGCTTTGCACAGCGGGTCAAAACGGGCCCTGGGAGGGGTCCCGGGGCCGGTCTCCAGGTGGTTTTGGGCCGGGCGACCGAGGAAGTCCGGCGACCGGGGGGTGGGTGCGGGGACGGGCGGCCCCGGGCAAGTCGACTAGACGTAAGAGTGACCTTTCGCCGGAGTGACCTTTGGTGCGGGCACAGATGGGTCCCCAGATGGCTGAGAACGAAGCAGCGGCAGCTGCTTGCGCGCCCAGGTTTGGTCCCCCCGCGGCCCCCCAGAAGCCGCGCACCAAAGGTCACTCTTACCCAGGGTCACTCTTGCGCATAGCCGAGCAAGGGTGGTGGCACCACCCAGGGGCAGGGACGGGTGAGGGCGATGAGGGGGGGGGGCAGCAGGCGGAGGGGGATCGGTGTGAGGAGTTGCGGGGGGAGCAGGGGGAGCAAGGGGGGGAGGGGTCAGAAGAGGAAGGGAGGGAGGGAGGGAGGAGGAAGGATGGAGGATATGGAGGAGGTGGAAATGGGGAAATGAGCAGACGGACGGTGTCCGAGCCTACGAAGGACCAAAAGGGAGACTTGCATAAACAAAGCACGGCCCCGAACGCGACGGGGCCCTCTCTGTGACAAAGCCCGCCTCGGGTGAGCATTGAGCATCCAACACTGTGTGAGAGCGAGGAAATCACGAAGCATCCCACGTGTAGGCGACCCGCGTCTCCGCCCGAGCCCCAGTAGGGTACTGGGTGGGCCACCGGAAGGGTGACGCCAACATGGCCACGAGATGCAAAAGTCTCTTCGCCGCCCGCCCCTGCCGAACATCGTGGTTGCCCACGACCCTTGGATGGGGATGAGGTGGAGGAGAAGGCGACAGAGGAGGAGGAGGAGGAGGAGACGGAGGAGACGGATGAGACGGAGGAGGGGCAGCAGGAAGGGGCGAAGGGTGGGGAGGACCTGGAGGAGCTGTGGAGTCGGATTCTGAGAATGGGGAGGAGAAGGGCAAGAGAAGAAGGAGGACGAGGCGTGACGAGGAGCAAGGGTTGGACGGGTTGGATGATGGTTTCAACATCCTCGACGCCCGCCCTTCCCTTTAGGGGGGCCACTTTGTCATGCCAGCCTATGGGCAAGCCCCGACAGGGCAACCCAACCAGGACCGGCGGGCGGACCCTCGCGGGCGACTCGGGCGGGGGGGGCTCTAACGGTAACGGGCGGGGCGGGTGGGCGGGACATCAGAGCGGGCGCGCGAGCTTCCCAGCGCGAGAGCGGGCGGGCCCTGCCGGACCCGTCGGGCGGGCCCGGACCTGACAGCGGGCAGGTCGGGCTCTGGGCGGGCGGGCTCTGGGCGGGCGGGCTCTGGGCGGGCGGACCCCGATGCCCGATGGCTGGGTAGGGCGGGCGGTCCCTGACAGGGCCGGGCGGCCGGGCCCTGGCGGGCGGGTCGGGAGGGCGGGGCATGAAAGCGCGAGTCCAGAATGAATCCATAAATGTTGGGATGCATGTATGTATATAGATATATACATACAGATATAGATATAAGTGCAAGACTGCAGTGGCGCGGCGCGCCATGCACCTTGGTCCTTTGAGTTCCGCGCGCAAGCGGAATGCGTGCGTGCGTACATGCGCGCTTGCATGTATGCACGCACACGCGCATGCACGTCCCGTATGCAGTCTAGGTGTACACAGTATACTTACATTGTTGTATGTGTGTATACAGCGTACATATGTACATATAAGTTTATGTGTGTAAGGGTCTGAACATGCACATGCAACTCGTACGTGCTTTGTCGGTGCACGCCCGTATGTATATATATACATATATGTATATTTATATAACTATGGGTTCGCATACACATGCGTATCTCAGGTGGTAGTGGCCTGACCAGTTGTTCAGAGCATCTCGCAACTGAGAGGTGCGGGGGTCTCAAGCAAAAATTGCCAGATTACCATGGGACAATGCATCGCCGAGGTCAATGTGCGAGGATGTCTCAAGCGAAAATGGCCTGAACACTTCTGCTCAGGACATACCGGAACTCAGCGTTGCGAGGATGTCTCAAGCGAAAACGGCCTGAACACCTCAGCTCAGGACAGACCGGAACTCAGAGTTGCGAGGATGTCTCAAGCGAAAGTGGCGGAATACCATGGGGCAGGGCATCTCGGAACCCAGAGCTGCGAGAACGTTTCTAGCGAAAGTGGCCCGAACACCTCAGCTCAAGGAGCCCTGGAACGTAGAGTTGCGAGAAAGTCTCAAAGCGGAAGTGGCTGGACCACCTTGGGGCAGGGCTTCTCCGAGGTCAGAGTTCGGAGGAGGTCTCAGGCCACAGTGATTTGATTTCCTCAGCTCAGGGCACCTCGGAACCGAAAGTTGCGAGGATGGCTCTGGCGAAAGTGACCGGAACACCGCAGCTTAGGACATCCCCGGACGCAGAGTTGCGAGGGTGTCGCATGCGGAAGTGGCCGGACCACTTTGGGGTAGGGCACCTCCGAGGTCAGAGTTGCGAGGATGTCTTAGGCGCAAGTGGCCCGAGCACTATGGGGCGGGGCATCTCCGAAGTCAGCCTTGCGAGGAAGTCTCAAGCGAAGAGTGGTCTGAACACCTCAGCTCAGGGCATCCCGAAACCCAAAGCTGCGAGAAGTCGCAGGCGAAAGTAGGCTAACCACCATGGTGTAGGGCACCTCCGAAGTCAGACTTGCGAGACTGTCTCAGGCGAAATTGGCCTGAACACCTCAGGCCAGGGCGTCTCGGACTCCAGAGTTGCGAGGATGTCTCAGGCGAAAATGGCGGGACCACTGCGAGGCAAAGCGTTTCCGAGGTGGGAGTTGTGAGCATACCCGGGCGAAGCGGATCTCACGACTACCTCTTGTTCCTCCCCCTCCTCGTTTTCTGTTTGGGTGATACTCGCCACTCGTCCTCCGCACTCCCCTTACGTAGAATTCCCTCTTCCTGTTTCTTCATTTTCTTATTCGCGTTCTCCTGGTCCACATCCTCTTCCTCCTCTCCTCCTCATCCTCCTCCTGAGTTGCCAGCCGGGCCGGGCCGAGCAAAGCCGGCAGGCTGGCCGAAACGGGGACGACGACGATAACGACGACGATTACGACAACGAACGACGACGACGACGACGACGACGACGACGACGACGACGTGTGGACGGCTGGCACCCTCCCCGGGCGCCCCTCCCAGCCACGAGGACGACGAGGACGACGACGACGACGACGACGACGACGACGACGACGACGACGACGGCGGCGGCGACGGCGACGGCGTCGACGACTGGGTCACAATGTGGAATGTCATGGGAGCAAAATCAATGAATGATGGCATTCGGAAACATCGTGGGGGTGTTTTCGGGGCCCTCGTGGGCCGTTTTGGCGCCTTCATGGGCCGTCCTGGGGCCTTCTTGGGCCGTCTTGGGGAGCTTGGGCCCGCTGGAGCCCCCTTTGGACCCATCTTGGGCACTTCTGGGGACCTCCCATGGCCCTTTTGGGTCTGTGCTGGGAGCCCTTGGGGGGCTTCTTGGATCCATTATGGGCTGTCTTGGGGCTCTCGTGGCCGATCGTGGGGCCCGGCTCGGCCGTCTTGAAGCTTTCTTGGACGCCTTCTGGGGCGTCTTGAGGCGAACTCGGGGGCTTTGAAGCCGTCTTGAAAGCTGATGAAATCCGAAAGGCGAATATGCTAAAATTGTAAGTTTTACGTAGGGGATGGGACGATGTTGGTGTTTTGAAGGCCCCTTGGAAAGCTTTGGGGTGCCTTGGGGGTCTTCTGGGCCGTCCTGTAGCAATTGGAGTCCCTCTTGTGCTGTCTGGGGCCGCCCTTGAGCCTTTCTGATGACCCCTCTGATCGCTCTGGGTCTGCTGGCAAGGCGTTTGTGGAGACCCGGAAAGCCGGGTGAAAGGACGTCCAAGGGAGCCCGAGGACCCCAGATCCCGGGGATCCAGTCTTGGGGGGGGGAGGGGGTGATGGTTATTCTGCCCCCCGGGCTTGCAAAAATATAGGAAGAGGAATGTATATATATACATATATATATATATATATGTAAAAATGTTTGTGTGTATACATATATATATATATATGTGTGTGTGTGTATGTGTATATCGGGCGAGAGCGCGATTCCCAAGAGACTTGTTGAGCAGGTCCTCGGCGAGAGCAGTTCCCGAGTGGCGAGAGTTCGATGCCTGGTCTTGCTGCGAGGAAGTCCCACGCGAGAGGCCGACTCCTGAGCAGCGAGAGTGTGATTCCTGCATGATTTCAGAGGAAGTCCGAGGCGAACGCGAGATTCTTGAGTCAACTGCGTGTAGTCTCGAGGGGAAACACGATTTTGGAATCCATCGGGCGAAGTATCGGGTGGGAGCCGCTGCTGTTATAGCCGACGGCCCAGGGGCGCAGGTTGAGCCCGAAGACTTGGCCCTCGACCGAAAACAAACGCACAGATTAGTGGTGAGGCTGGCCAACAACAGTTGGCCGTCATAAGCGAGCATTCCATCTACACCAGCAGCGGCGATGATGATGTTGATGACGATGATGAGGGGGCAGGTTCGAGATGTTGATGACGATGGCGATAATGGTGATGGTGAGGATGAACATGAGGATGAGCATGAGGATGACGATGACGATGACGATGCCGATGCTGATGATGGTGATGATGATGATGATTATTCTTATTATGCTGATGGTGAGGATGGCGAGGATGGTGTGATGAGGATGAGGTGCGGCCTGAGAAGGGTGAAGCTGAGGAGAACTAGGATACGTCTCAGCAGGATGATGATGAGAAGAGACCGAATGGGGATGTGATATAACACCTGGATGATGGAGATGATGACGATGATGATGATGACGATGATTATGTTGATCATGATGGTGATGGTGGTGGCGGAAGAGATTGTGGTAGTTGTGGCGAGCAGGATGGCGACGAGTAGAGAAAACCAGTAACAGGAACAGGAAAGAAGAGGGGGGAGGGGGCAGGAAGGTGAGCCGACCACGGAACACCAGGAACACTAGGAGGAGAAGAGAGGGGAGGTAAGAGGAGGAGCAGGAGGATGAGGAGGAGGAGGAGGAGGAGGAGGAGGAGGAGGGGGAGAGAGGAGGAGGAGGAGGAGATGAGAAAAGGATGAGGAGAGGAGGAGGAGAAGGAGGAGGTGGAGAGGGAGGAGGAGAAAGAGGAGGAGGAGGAAGAGGAGGGAAGAAAGGAGGACGATGAGGAGGAGGACGGGGGATGGAGGCGGAAGAAGGCGGAGGAGGAGGAGGAGGAGGAGGAGAAGAAGGAGAAAGGAGCGGGAGGACGAGGAGGCGGAGGAGGAGGACGGAGGAGGCAGAAGAGACCTTTCCGGCGCAAGCCCCGTTCTATATCTATGGAGTGGGGCAGGCATCTCCCATGTTGTTGCGCCACTATACTTCCTACTTGCCCCCCTCCTCTTCGCCATCATCATGATCATCATCATCAGCATCATCATCAGCAGCATCATCATCACCTTAATCATCAGCATCATCATCATCAGCATCATCAGCATCAACATCAGCATCACCATCAACACCATCATCACCATCACCATCACCATCACCATCATCACCATATCATCAGCATCATCATCATCATCATCATCATCATCACCATCACCATCACCATCACCATCACCATCATCATCATCATCATCATCAGCAGCAGCAGCATCATCATCATCATCAGCATCATCATCATCATGGTAACAACTTTAGTGTGGCGTGTGCTGTGGCAGGGGTTCAGTGGCCGCACATCTGTGAATATTTGTGCTCAAGCTTTTGAGGGGCATGCAAGCTGCCGCCACGCGTTTCCTTTCGGATCTCGCGCGCGGCGCCTCGCAGGCCCTGGTGGTGTGGTCGGCCTCGCCCTCACCGTCTCCCGCGTGCCCTGCCTGTACGTGCAACTCCCCGACATACAGCGTCTCCTGCCCGAACATCGACGGGCCCCACGCGCTGCAGGTCTTGACGGCCTGGGGCAGCCACCTCGTGTTCTTCTTCTTCGGGCTGCTGGTGGGCATCTTCGTGGTGCCCGCGATCTGGAGCTGGAGGTCGCAGGCTGCGGGAGTGAGAGTTTCAGTCCCATCGGAGGCGGTCAGCGCTGGCGCGGAGAGCGTGGCGCCGTCGGTCGAGCAGCTTCGCCGTTTGGCTTCGCAGCAAACGAAGGCCGCCATTCAGAATGCCACGGCCAGGTGATGTGCACGCCGTTCGGTATCGTGTGGGAGGACCCGGTGTATACCATGAGCGGATCACGTTGTTGGACGTGCCACCTGACGCGGCGGTGGTCCTCACGGTAGACGGAGACGTTTACGAGGAGTCGACGGTCGTGGATGCGGACGTGCTCGAGGTGCGGCCTCTTCGAGGCCTCGGGGCCCCGCTGTTCGGTGTCGCCGATCTCAACACGTATCGGTTCGCGGTGGCGCCCGACGTGGACACCATGTGGGCGCACCTTCGGGCGGCCGCGATGTTGCGTGGCGCGCCCGTGCCCGCCTCGCCGTTCGCGTTGGCTGCAGGCGTCGGCGTCGGGGCTGCCTGGGCTCCGCAGCGCGTGCAGCTGGACGGCCCCGCTGACGCAGCGGCCGTGGTGGCGGCTCCCCCTGCCGCGCCTCCCGTCGGCGGCGGCGCCGCTGGCGTAGGCGGGGCAGGGGCCTTGGCGGCCGCCCTGGGGGTGCCCGTGCCACGTGCTGCAGCCCCTGCGGCCGCGCACGCCGCCGCAGCAGGGGATCCCGCGGCGGCGGCCGCTGCCGCAGGCGCTGGTGGGCCGGCTGGGGCAGACTGCCGCGTGCACCCGGTAGTGCGCGACGCGGCTGGGCGGCGGGCGCTGGACTTCACCACGGCGGCCTTGCTGGCTTCTTCCACGCCCCAGGCGGACTGGCCGATCAAGGGTCCGCGGACGACACAGTGGTGCCTCGATCACATGAGGCGCAACGCGGGCGGTCCGCTGGCGTGGCACTCCAAGTGGAAGGCGGAGGCGATGTTGCGCGACACGGATGCGATCTGCCAGCAGCACGAGATGAACTGCAGGCTGCTCGAGATAGGCGGCTGCTACGACCAGATTAACTGCGCGGAGCTGGCGTCGTATGAGCTAATCTGCCGCCAGATCCAGCTCATCGAGGAGCGGCACTACGAGGACACCGTCACCGCGCAGGTGGCCGCGGAGGACAAGAAGGCGGGGAAGGACAAGAGCGCCAGAGCTGCCAGCTCGAGCTTGCAGGCGGTGGAGGCGGACCACTACATGGGGGTGTCGGCGAGCACGGGCAACCTGCGCATCGCGCCCGCCCTCGCGGGCTTCATCGTTGACCAGTTGAAGGCGGAGGCCGCCATTGCCAAGGAGAGGCGCAAAGCCCGCGAGGAGCGGGCGGCGCGCGCGTAGCCCTTCGAGAGCTCCCCCCAGGCGGGCGCAGGCGCTTCGGTGCCGCCTGGGTGAGTCCTGCATTTTCGTGGGGGCTGCGCCTCCACCAGTGTTGTCGCGATGGGCCCTGGAGCTCGTCAGCGTGATGTGTTCCCCTTACCTGCTCTGGCGGCGGACACCCGCGTGGACGCTTGCCGCAGCCGTCGGGGGCGCCAGCGCGCCCAGCGCGGTGCTGCTTGGCGGAGATGGGCTAACGACGGCATCGCAGCCCTGAACCAGCTGAGCGGCCACTTCTCTCCTGCGTCTGCCCCGCCTGGTTTAACGGCATCGGCAGCGCAGGCGAGCGCGATGGATCACACCTCTCGGGCGAAGAGAACTATGCACATGCACCGATCCTGGCAAGGCCCATCCTCGACCCAGGATCGGTGCAAATGCCTTCCTGGCCAAGGTAGGAGGGCGTATGCACCGACCCTGGGCTCAGGATGGGCCTGTCCAGAATCGGTGTATGTGCATAGTTCTTTTCCTCTAATCTCTCAGGCCTGTCGACATTTCCCGCTACCTCCTGAATCTCATGAGGATGCTCATTTTGGCGAAGCAGCCTTGACAGAGCTGCTCGCGTCGGCGCCCCAGCGCGTCAAGCCCTACAACTAGGGCCTAGTGTCCTGGCCTGATCTCTCGACGGCTCCAGCTGACGTCGCTGAACTCGTCGGGGGGGCCGAGCGCGAATGTTTGCCGGGATGGAGACGGACCACGCTAAAGGGTGAGTCGTCTGCTTCCGATCCTAGAGCGGCTTCGGTGCCGCAGCGCCCTTACGTCGACCCGATTTTGGGCAACAGCCCCAGGGCCTACGCCGGCTTCGTGGGGAAGTTGCTGCAGGGCGGTATGATCTCCTTCGGTGTCGCGCGGGCTGGTGATCCTTATAGCTTGGGTTTCTTCTTTGTCGAGAAGGTTGCAAAGGCACGCTTCGCCTCGTCTTCGACACGAGGGTGGCGAACGAGGGTTTCGCGGCGCCGCCCAAGACCACGCTCCCCACGGCGGCGGCGCGGGCCGCCCTGGAGTCGGACCACCCCGCGGCGCTGGCCCAGGGCGACATCCAGTGCGCCTTCTACCACATGCTCGCGCCGAAGGGCATGGAGGAGCTGTTCACGCTGACGACCATATCCAATCGTCTGATCAATGTCAAGCAGCTCGACGGCCTCCCCGTCCCTTCCGATGTCTTCCTCCAGCCGATGGTGCGCGCCCTGCCGATGGGCTGGGGCTGGTCGCTGCTGTTCTGCCAAAGCATCGCGAGGAGGGCCCTCGTCCACTGCGGTTTCGGCGACGGCGACCTCATCGAGGATGGCCGACCGAGCCCCGTCCTCTCTGCTAAGGACAGCGCGGCGGCGGCGGGCTACGTCGACAACTTCGCCATCGCGGGGGGGCGACCCCGTCGCCGTTACTTCCAAGAGGGACGAGGTGACTCGCACGCTGGGAGCTCGGGGGCTACCTGTGCACTCGCTCGATACCGCCTCGGCCGCATCCGCCTTCACGGGTCTCTAGATCAACGGCGACCTGGGGGCCGTGAGGGCGATGCCTTCGAACGTCATGCGCCTTCGGCAGGCGCTGCTGGCGGTGCTGCGGCGAGGCGCCGCCTCGCCTCGCATGCTCGAAGTTCTTCTGGGCCACATCACGTGGACGATGATCTGTAAAAGAGAGACCCTCTGCATCCCGTCGTCTGTCTACGCCTTTAAGTCCCAGAAGGGCCCTGGAGTCAGGCCCCTGTGGGCCTCCGTCAAGTTCGAGCTTTGGTGTGTGGCTAGTACTTTCCCTTTGTGGACGTCGCACATGAACGTCCCCTGGGGCCCCCACGTCTCGGCTTCGGACGCTTCTCCTATTGGTGCGGGCGCGTGCACTCGCAAGGAGGTCGGGCCTCGGGTGGCCGAACTTGGAAGGCAGGCGGAGAGGTGGAGATATCGCTGTACTTCGGCGGCTTCGGCACGCGCGAATGCGCTGGGTCTCGGAGGGGCCCCCGACGACTTCGGCATCATCGAGGGTTTCTTGGGCTCGAGCCCCGAGGGCTTCAGCAAGGGCTTCAACGAGATCCCCGAGGAGCTCATGCAGGTCTCGTCTTGGGCCACCGTGATCTCCAGGAGGCATTGGAACCCGCCCAAGAACATTTTAGAGCACGAGGGTGACGCGCTGCGCGACGCGGTTCGGCACGCCACCCGCAACGTTTCGCTTCACCACCATCGCCTTTTGTTCCGCGTAGATAACTTACCTTTGGCCCTGGCGGCGGGCAAGGGACGAGGCCGCAAGCCGACCCTTCGGCGACCCTTGTGGAGGATCGCCGCGCTCGCGCTGGCCGCCAACCTTCGGTGCTATGCGCGGTGGGTACCTTCTGGGCTGAACGTCGCGGACGGGCCATCCCGCCACGGCTTCTTCCACGGCAAAAACTTCGAGGAGGCGCGCCTCTCCTCGGCTGATCGTTCCCTCCCTGAAGCAGACTGCTGCTCCGATCGTGGCGGCTCAGGCCGCGGTTCACCCTCGGGCCGAGGAGTTGTTCGAGGGGGCCCTCAGCTTCCCCGAGAACTCAGCGGTGTCCGACCCTACTCGGGCTCGGCACCGCTGCCACGCCCTGCGATTCCTGGAATGGCTGGGCTGGCACGACCTGAACTTTACCACCGCCAGCCAGCTGGACAGCATCATCGCGTGCTTCCTGACGGACTTGGCCTTGGGCGGTTTCGACGCAGCGACGGGGGGGATGACGGTCGCGGCGCTGCGCCACTTCCTGCCGCGCATCCTCGTCGGGAAGCGGCCGCTCCCGCGGGCGGCGCGAGCCCTCGATGGGTGGCGCCGTTCGGCGCCGCCGCAGATGCGCCTGCCTCTCCCCCGCGCGGTCGCGATGGCTGTAGCAGGCTGGCTCATCTGGAAGAACCTGCCCAGCATGGCGGTCTTCGTGGCGCTGATTTTCCACGCGTACCTCAGGCCGTCGGAGGCCGACAGGCTGCGCGTGGGCTCGCTGGTGCCGCCGATCCCAGGGTCAGGTTTCAACGCGTGGGGCATCATCGTGAACGGCGCGAAGCCGGGCCGCCCTGGCAAGACGGGGGTGATGGGCGAGTCGGCGCTGGTCGACGCCCCCGAGCTCTGGCCCGTGCTGCGCGCGTTGACGCTCAGCGCGCCCGCGGACGTCAGCCCCTGGAACTTCGCGCCCGCCGACGCGCGCGCGATGTTCCGCCAGGCCTGGCACGAGCTGGGGCTGCAGAAGGAGTCTCCGTCTTTGTGCGCCCTCCGTCATGGGGGGGCCTCGCACGACTTGCTCTCGGGCGCTCGCGCGATAGCGGAAGTCAAGGAGAGGGGGAGATGGATGCCAGACAAATCGTTGAGGAGGTACGGCAAGAGGACTCGCGCGCAGCAGCGGGTCAGGGACCTCCCGCCTCAGATCGCCGGGTTCGGCGAACTGGCGTTCGCGAGGCTCGCGGAGCTGATCGAAATCGAGTTCGTGAAGGGCAGCTTCCCGTTGCCAGTGCCGCCCCAGCCGGCGCCCGTCCTGCCGCGGGTCGCGAAGCGGACGCCCGTTCTGTCCAGAAAGTAGCTTCGCGCATGCGTGCGGCCTCCCGACGTGCCTTTGTGCGGGCGCCCCGTCGCCGTCGGCTCGCTTTGCCAGTGGTTGGGCCCCACAGGGGCCTCCATTTGCAAAGCGCTGCGCCGTCGCGGTCTGGGTTGCCCCTCGCATGGTGCAGGTCGAAATGTAGGCCTTGCAGGGCGTCGTCGATCGACTCCTTGGGTGGATTCGATCGTCGGCGGTCTGTGCTTGCTGGATCTCTGTGCCACGCGGGTCTTGGATCGAGTCTGGGCCCCCGCCTGTCCGCACAGCGTCAGACCCGTGGGGTCGGGCCGCGCCTGCTAGCCTGCGGCTGCAGCTCCCGACGTTTGTGAGTGACAATGTCAGGATGCGCTCAGCCCTCAGAGTTATTCGTGCCTGTATCGACTTGTCTGTGCCTGTCTGTCTTGAGCACCCGCGTACCAGTTTCATTTTTGCGTTGTCTGAGTTTCGGACTCTGGTTAGTCTCCCGTCGTTTCTTCAAGTTGACCTGGACCTCTGCCAATTCGGAGCGGCCGCCCGCTCGGCCACACGATTGTTCTGCTGGCACTGTCCTCAGCTCCAGCGCCTCAGCACTTGTTGCCGTCTGCGTGGCCCGGTGCGCTCGGGACCGGGGCGACTTCATTTACAATCCGACGGCCGCACGGCCAGAGGCGTGGCTTGCCGCTACAAAGCTGCGCGCTTCCCCGTCCGAGCTGCAGAGCTGGTGGCCGACTCCATCGTTGATGCTATAGAAGATCTGTTTCGGTCCAGATTGTATAGTCTCTGTGGCATGCGGCCATGATGTAGTGTTACACTGTGTACGTCTGTGCTGCCTGCAGTGTCTGTCGCCACTTGTGGACTGGATGCATCGCTTCTTGCCATCGGCACCGTCAGCTTTTCTTAAAAGTAACGCTATGGCCACGGCGACCCTCCTCGGCATGGTAACAACTCTAGTGTGGAGTGTGCTGGGGCAGGGGTTCAGTGGCCGCACATATGTGAATATTTGTGTTCAAGCTCCCAAGCCCACCCGCCCTCGCTTGAGGGGAACAGTTCGCTTTTCGACGTCTGTGCTGCCTGCAGTGTCTGTCGCCACTCGCGGACTGGATACATCGCTTCTTGCCATCGCCACCGTCAGCTTTTTTAAAAAGAGCGCTATGGCCACGGCGACCCTCCTCGGCATCATCATCATCATAATCATCAGACTCATCATCATAAGAAAAGTCAGCATCATCCTCATGACCATCATCTCCTTCACCACCATTCTCACCATCACCGCCACTATATTAATCACCATCATCATCGTCATCATCATCACCGTCATCATCGTCGTTGTCATCATCAGTATCGCCACCATCATCATCGCCACCATCATCTTCATCATTGACATGTATTTGGGGCAGCGCCCGCAAAGCAATGAGGGGCTCGCTGTGAACCGTGGGCCGCCGCGACCACACGGCCCCGCCGATTTTTTTATCGGCGCGCTGCCCGTGCGGGTGCAACGCCGAGGGGACGGTGCGGCACCTCGCCTGGCACTGTTCGCCGTTGGCGGCCGAGCGGGCGCAGCAGAGCCGCAACGACGTCGGGTTCGCGACCTGCGCAGTGTGGCGAGGCCCCGCGGCAGCGCCAGCGGCGGGATGTTTTTTTGGGGGCGGCTTTGGCCACTGATCCTCTGGCTTGCCAACCTCAGTCAATATCGTGTCTCAGTATCGTCCTGACCATTCGTTAAGGCTGAGTCTCTTCCTTCTCCTCCTCATCATCATCACCATCATCATTAGAATTGACCTCAGCAGCAGCAGCAGCGTCAGCAGCCTAATCATCATAATCATCAGGATCAGCAGCATCATCATTATCACTACCACCATCGTCATCATCAGCATCATCATCATCATCGGCATCATCATCATGAGCATCATCAGCATCACCATCATCATCATCATCATCATCGTCATCATCATCACAATCATCACCCGAACCATAATAATCAGCATCATCAGCATCAACATCATCATCGTCGTCATCATCATCGTCGTCGTCATCATCGTAGTCTTCGCCATCGTCATCAGCATCTCCATGGTCAGCAGCATTATAATCCTTATCATCGCCATCATCATCCTCATCGCCATCATCATCGCCAGCATCATCATCAACATCTTCATCATCAGCATCAGCATCATCAGCATCAGCATCATCGGCATCATCATCAGCATCATCACCCTCTCCTGGATTGCGACATTCGCTACTGCTGAGGTGCCCCAGGCTCGCCGCTTTTGGGCGACATCTTCCTCGACGAGTCGGCGACATCTGGCAGCTGGGCGAACCTGGCCCGCGCGGGCTGGCCTGCCTTGGCTGCGGACCGCTTCGAAGACTCCGTGTTGAGCGTTGCCGCCGCGTTTCCCCTGGTCTCGCCAATTGGCCACGCGCAGAGGGGGACAGGGGGAGGGGGGAAGGCTTCTTAGAAGCGCCCCTTCTTAGAAGGCGCGGGCCGTCTCTACAGGTGTAAGGCCAGCGCCTTCTAAGGAGCAGCCTCCTTCAAAGAAGCCTTCCCCCTGCCCCCTTGCGCGCCGCCGGCCCTGGTCTTGCCAAGGCAAGTGCCAGCGGAGAGCAGTCGGTGGACACCGTGGCGGTTCGGCACTCCTCGGGGCACTGCGGGTCTGCACACGGCCTCGGAGAGGGTAGGGCGGTCGACGGACGGAGTGCGGGGCGCCGGCGCACGACCGCAGGTGGCGTCGCTCGCAGAGTAGTGAGGTCTGGCTGGAGTTCTCTGCACGGGTGGGCGACGTTGCAGCGATGGAGGAAGAGGAGGAGGAGGAGGAGGAGGAGGGAGGAGGAGGAGGAGGAGGGAGGAGGAGGAGGAGGAGGAGGAGGAGGAGGAGGAGGAGGAGGGAGGAGGAGGAGGAGGAGGAGGAGGAGGCTGGAGTGCTCAGATCCGGTCCCACGCCTCAACGCAGATGTTCCGCGATGGGGTCACCACGGCCTGGCATCGACGCGGCAAGTGGCACGCCGATGCCATGGCGAGGCTGATTGTTGCCAGGCACCCCCGCGCCGTGGAGATTCTGGCCAAGCGCCCACTCCACAAACATTCCGCCGCTCGACTGAGGCCTGCAATCGCAGAGCCTGCTGTCGAGGCAGCACATTGGGTAGCTCCCGTCCCTGGGGAGTCGCCTACACTGCTTTGACAAACACAACACTTATTGCTAGAGCGGCCTGGAGATAGCAGCGCTGGCCTCCAGTGAGCTGGGGGTCATCATCACTATCATCGTCATCATCATCATCATCATCATCATCATCATCATCATCATCATCATCATCATCATCATCATGTTCATCATCATGATCATCACCATCATCACCATCATCATCACCATCATCATATGTATCATCATCATCCTCAGCAGCATCATCATCAGCGCAATCACCATCACCATCACATCCA
>CAUYUJ010019804.1:505000-530000 GCA_963575745.1 Prorocentrum cordatum
CCGGCCCTACGCAACCCAAGAGTTCCTCGGCAGGATAGTCCAGGAGGGGGGAAGACCGGGGGAGCCTCTGGCGCCCCATGCTCCGGGAACGCTCTTCCGGAACGTGGCGCGTCCGGAACATGTGGCTTGCAGTGCACGCCGCCGTCTTCGTGGTAAGAATCGTCGCGGGCATCTCACCTGAGCGGTGACCTCAACTAGAACCTGAGCGCGCGCGAAGCGTGCGCGATGGTTCTAGCATGTATGTATGTATGTATGTATGTATGCATGCATGCATGTATGTATCTATGTATGTATGTATGTATGTATGTATGTATGTATGTATGTATGTATGGATGTATGTATGTATGTATGTATGTATGTAAATGAATGTCTATATATAACAAGGTGTGGATGTATATATGTATGTCTGTGTCTGTGGGTGCATGTGTGTATGTACGTACGTACGTACGTATGTATGTATGCATGCATGTATGCATGTATGTATGTATATGTGTATGTATGTATGTATGCATGCATGCATGTATGTATGTATGTATGTATGTATGTATGTATGTATGTATGTATGTATGTATGTATGATCATAGACATAT
The DNA here is from genome assembly GCA_963575745.1 of Prorocentrum cordatum. Classification (NCBI taxonomy): domain Eukaryota; class Dinophyceae; order Prorocentrales; family Prorocentraceae; genus Prorocentrum; species Prorocentrum cordatum. The sequence goes on from CAUYUJ010019804.1 coordinate 505,591, forward strand.
ATACGTATATATATATATATATATATATATAGTCATCGGGTGTGTGTATAAGTATATACACATGTATACCGAGATACAGGGGCATGCGCCCCCAGCCAGGTGCCCCGCGTCGCCTTTGCTGCTCCGGGCCGCTCGGAAGCGTCCCGAGCGCTCCCCGACGCCTCCAGAGGCCGCCCGGACTCGCTCAAGACACCCCTCGTCGACTCGTGAGCGCTCCAAGACGCGCCAAGATGGCCCGAAAAAGAGCCAAGAGGCCCCCAAGACGCCACAAGAGGGCTCCCAGAGGCCTCCCAAGAAGGCCCCGAGAGGCCAAACTCGTTGCTTTTCATTGTGTTTGTCCGTATTGTTTGCCTCCTTCCTGTCTCGGCTTTCCGACTCTACAAGACCGCCAAAGGGGATTCCAAGACCGCTCGAAGACATCCCAAGAGGCTTCTGAGAGGGCCCAAAGACGGCCCGAGAGAGCCCCAAGACGGCCCCAGAGCCGCCCCAGGCGGCCGAAGAGGGCCCGAAGAGGGCCCCAAGAAGGCCCCAAGAGGAGCTCAAGAGAGGGAGCACGAACCCGAAAAGTCGAGCGCTCCGCCCCAAGATGCCCCCAGGGGACCCCAAGAGGCCCCCAGGAGGTCCCCAACGCCTAAAAGAGGCCCACAACAGGCCCAAAAGAGGCCCCAAGAGGCCCCAACACCGCCCCCCGAAGGCTTCAAAACTGTTTCCAAGAGGCCCCCGAGAGGTCTACCACAAGATCCCAACGAACACTTAAGCGGCCTCTGACCCACCGCCCAGGCACGGTGGCGGGAGGGGCCGAATGCCAGCACATACACGCATGCATACACGTGCACATGCATGCATGCGTTTGCATTCGTGCACTCTTTCATGCATAACCTTATTCACATGCATTCGCACAAACGCAAATGCATGCAGAAGTACAGCATGCATACGCACGCTGCATACACACACAGGCGACGGGAGCCCCGAGAGCCCAAACTCGGTGACTTTCTCTATTTTCAAAATGCTTTTGGCTTTCGCGCCTTTTCAGCTTCCCGACGTTCCACGACAGTCCGAGAGGCCCCCAAAAGAGCCCCAAGATGGCCCAACTGGGTCTCAGGACTGCCCAAGAGCCGCACAAGACGGCTCACAATGGCCCCAAGAAGGCCCAAGCAAGGGTCCGTAGCCATTTTGGCTCAAGCAGTTGTGGCTCAAGGATTACGTGCTGCGTCACTTCGCGTCCTCTCGCGCCCCAGGTGCGAGCAGCGCGGCCCCTCGAACGCTGTGGTCCGTTTGCCAAGCATGGGGAAGAACAGAAAGCGAAATGGGAATGCTGCTGCTGGAGCACCCAGCCCTGCGGTCGCGTGGCGCCCGAAGGGGCAGCAAGCCATGGCTGATGACGACCCTTCCGTTGTCGAGAAGGCGGCCGCAGAGTTCGTGAAGGTGGTCACTTCGCAGGTGCACAGGCTCAGAGAGGAGCTCGACGCTGTTCGGCAAGCAAGAGCCAGGCTGCAGACGGAGTATGACCAGCTCGCCTGTCAGGCGGCAGCCGGCCGCGACAAGTTGCGCGACCTGTCCGAGCATTTGATGGCAATCCAAGCTGAGAAAGACGAGCTGGTAGTCCAACTTGCAGGTGCCGTGGCGAGAGGTGCCCAAAGCAGCCAGATTTCTGACCAAGCGGGCTTCAGCGGTGTGGAGTGGCGCTTCGAGGGCCACCCAGGCGAGTGGACCAGTCTACCCGCTGACCGAAGTGCTGACCTCCAGAAGCATTACCAGAATTTCTTGAAGGGCGGCGACTCCATCGTTCGAATGCGTTCGGGCGTCGAGGAGTACTCGTTCGACTTCAGCACACTGTCGCAAACGAATATCAGGACCAACAAATCCCGAGCGATCAAGGGTCATCTGCATGCCCCCAGCAACTGGACGCGGTGCGTGCATCTGGGAAACATGTTTAAGGTGACGGAATTGGAATCGGTTGAGTTGTCTGGGTTCACACTCGTGAGCGGTGCAAATGTGGACGGCACCTATGTGTTATCGAGCTTCCACACAATCAACGGTTCTCCTTGCTGGTGGCGCGCAGACGGACAATCATTCATCTACGCGTACGAAAAAAACATTGCTATTAGCCCTGTGAGTTGTGAATTCCCATCCATCCGGGCCAACATTGTCCAGGGTTATCGCTGGGCTCGGGGATGTTTTTTGTACAGAGGTGCCGCGGATCCAAGACGCACCACCAACGGTTGGTTACGTTGTGGGGAGGGGGGCTGGAAAGAATGCAGCACAGCTCAAATCGCGTCACATGGACTGTGCAGCACGCCGCCTTTAATGGAGATGGCCGTCGAGTTTACGGACACGCAGACACTCCGTGCCTTCAGCCAGCTCTTCCAGGACAGCGCGATTCATGCAGCGCACATTCACGGCGCCAGTATCTGCGACAAGTTCAAGACGAATGCGAAAGTGGTACGGGTTCTGAGGATCGAAAATTGGCACTTGTGGGCGAAGTACCAGAACCATTTGCAACAGGTGAAGGGAGACCTTTTGAAATTAGGAGTCGTGGTCGAACCTGTTGAGCCCGCTCTCCCAGCAGCGCTGAGCAATCTTCCGGACCAATGCGGATGTATGGATGTTGCAGTTGGGGAGCAGATGTTATTCCATGGCACAGATCACGAGACCGCCGCGAAGATTGCGCTCGGTGGCTTCGACTTCCGCTTGAGCAAGCCAGGCTTTTACGGGCAGGGGGCATATTTCGCAAGCCAGGCATGCAAGAGCCACCAGTACACCGGCAAATGCTTTGGCTTGCACACCATAATCCTCAGCCGCGTTGTTTTGGGCGACGTCTTCTACGCGACCAAGGTCGATAGGGAGTGCAAGAGACCGCCGCCGCGGGCGGGCACGTCGAGATGCTGCGACACCGTAGTGGCCAGGCCGGGCCCGATGCCCGGCCACCCTCATGGGGAGCAGATCCACCAAGAATTTGTCATTTTCGACAAATTCCAGGCGTACCCCGAGTTCCTCGTGCAGTACACGTGCGATGATGCCTGATGCCTCTGCGCGGGCAGGGCAAGCCTGGCGCAGAGCGTCCAGGAGCTCTGCCCACCAGGCGCAGCCGAAGCACACGGCCCCCTTATCCTCCGCAATTCCCTGCAGCGTCCTTGGGCATGCAGCGACTGGTAATGAGACCACCTGCAGCAGAGCCAAGACGATGTCCATATGGGGAGGCAGATGTAGCATTCCTGGCGGGACTTAGACTGGTCCTGTTGCCCGTAACGCCGCAGGCCCACTGGCCGCGTGAGGAGGAGAAGGATGAGGCACAGGATCACCATGTCTGTCTTTCGAATCGGGGACGCCCCTCGCGAATTCGCTGCCCCGCCCCCTGACGACGCGGCAGGGGCGCGGCCGTTCCCCTCGGGCTCACACGGCAGGGGACCCGCGCTCTTGCCAGAGGTCGCTCGAGCGCGGCATCGGAATTTGCCTCGGAGCGGCCGCCCGTCACTCTCCCAGGATGCCGCTCTGCGACGCAGGCCCGAAGCCGCACGCCGCAGCACGCGGCCGCGCAGAAAAAAAACAGAAGGCCCAAGCAAGGGAACATGAACCGAAGAATCCAGTTCTCCGCCCCCAAATGCCCCTAGGAGTCCCCACAGAGGCACCCGAGAGGCTCCAAAGAGGCTTCCCGCAGGACGGCTCCGAGACGGCCCAAGACGCGCTGAAGACGGTTCCAATACCGCCCGACGCCCTGAAGAGGGTTCCAAGACGGCCCACGAGCACGAGCAAGCGTCCAGAAGGTTCTCTAGGGGCAGTCCCGATCATGTTGCCAGAAGGCGGTCCGGGAACATGCCGTGCAGCACCCCAACCTGCCCTGGAGCCTTCCCGAGTGATCCCAGGGGAGCCAGGGACGGTTCCCCAAGCCCCCCAAAGTCCTCGAAACCTCAGGTTCGAGGGGGGGTGCGCCGTTCGGCGTCCTCGAATCCTCATTTTCCTCCTCTTCTCACCTCCCTTCCTATTTCACCACTCGAGCCCACCCCCAGCCCTCCTCCACCTGCTCTTCCTCTGCCGAAAGTACCCCGACTCGCCGAAAGATTGTTAGAAGACGCCCAAGATGGTCTCCAGACGGCCCGTGCGGCCTCCAAGGTGCCCATCGAGGCCTCCGAGACCACTCCCAAGAGGGCGTGACACACCCAAAGTTATCAATTCTTTGTCGGACAATGTGCATGCTTTTAGTATGCCTATCGGACCGTCTTCAAGCCATCTTGGACGTCTTCGAGCGCTCTTCCACCGTCTCGGAGGTCTCCTGAACCTTCTGGGGGAGCGCTTCCCAGCCTTCCGAAAGCCTCCCGAAGGCCCGCAATGAGTCCTGGACCCTCAGGGGCAAAGTGCGCACCGCGGGTTGCGGGGAGTTTGGGAAAAGTGGGAGTAGTCGTCGTCATCATTATCGTTCCCCTTCCTTTATCACCTCTCAAGCCCTTCCCATCCCCGCCGTGAGCGCGACTGGGGCTTCCTTTGGGCCCTCATGGGGGGGCCTCCCTGGGGCGTCTGTGGGCCTTGAGGCCCTCATGGGGAGCCGCGGCTGGCGCGGTAGCGGCGGAGAATGCAATCAAGGCCTCCTTCCTTGTCCTCGTCCTCCTCCTTACCCTCTGCCCGTGTTTTCTGCCATGACCTCTTTGTGGCACTTTCGGGTTGCCCATGGCCCCTGGCGAGGCCAGATACGGAACCCATCAAAACCCCATGCCACCCCGCGGCATCAAAAACCATGGCGGGCCGACAAGGCCTATAGCCTCAGAAAGTCCACCTTAATCTTACAAGTGCCCCCAGATAACGCCCAAGAAGAGCGCGAGACGGCGAGGATATGCAGGTGTTCTCTACTTCAGGCGCGCTCGCCGGGATGGGTTCAGAATTAGAGGCGGGGTGTCAGAGTGCAGAGGTTTTTCGGCAAGGGTTTTCGGGTCAGACTTTCGGGTCAGGGCGTCAGGGTTCGGGCAAAGGTGTTCGGGTCCGGGCGTGAGGCTTCGGATGCGATGCGAGGGTGGGGGCGTTCAAGCGTTAGGGCTCGTGTTGTAGGGCTCGGGTCTTCGGCGTTCGGGTTGGGGTCTTAGGGTAAGGGCGTCAGAGTAAGGGTGTTAGGGTTGGCGTGTGAGGGTGCGGGCGTTGGGCATAGGGTAGTCGCGTTGGGATTTTCGGGCGTTCGGGTGTTCGGTTCCGGCTGTCGGGCTCGGGTGCTGGTATTCGGGGATTGGGTTCGGGCGTTGGATTTTTTGTGATCAGATTTTGGTCTGAGGGTTAAGGTGTCAGGGCTCGGGTGTACGAGTTTCGGAGTTTGGATAAGGGTTACAGCAAGCGAGTGTTCGGGTTTAGGGCGTTCGGGCTCGGGTGGCCGGGTCACGGGTGTTTGGGGAACACGCCACGGAATAGGGTCCATGTCTGTTGAGACCGTCTTCGGAGCCGGCTGCAAGCTGAACGCGTGCGAAGCGTGCGCGATGGTTCTAGTGTGTATATATATATGTGTATACAGATGCACATACAGATTCCCACTCTGCATCGGAGCCGGCCGATAGCGGATCGATGAGCGCCCTTGAACCCTACCCATATTGAAGCACAGGACAAAGTTGAGTTTCTCTTGCAGCGTGTGAATTTCGTCGCCCACGGTGCAACGTACGCGGCATGGTTGGGAAGCAGGCCACAGTGCGCGCGAGGCGGCGACGTGCCGCTCTCACTTCGGCATCGCGTTTTGATGTCCTGAGTTGCGCTCCCGCTGAGGCGCGTCGCAGCGGCGCACATAGTTCGGTTTCCGATTCGTCCGTGCGGGGCCCTGCGCGAGCGGAGGAACGATGTTCTCGCCAAGAAGCGCCACGCAGATTTTGCCCGAAAGTTGCGTTCCCGCTGGATCGCCGAGCACATGCCTCGCTCGCCCAGTCGTCGGAAGCGGGAACCCCGCCCGAGAGATCAGAATGTCGCCTTCGGTTCCGCAGGCTTCGCTCGACAGTTGCGCCCCCCCTCAGGCGCAGCGCATGTTTGGCCTCACCAGTCCTGTCGGTAACTCCTGCCTCCTCCTCGTTTGGAAGTTTCTTTTTTCGCCATGCCGTCGGAAGGGGGGCCAGCGCGTGCGAGCGGGTGCCTCCCCGTGCGCTGGGATGGAGCGCGCGCCAAGGCCGATGCCCAGGCGGGGTCCGCGAGCTCGTTCAAGTTGGCCAGCTTGACTCGTGCTCCTGCTCATCACTCCTCCTCCTCCTCCTCCTCCTCCTCCTCCTCCTCGTCCTCCTCCTCCCTACTCATAGTACTCGTGTTCCTCGTCTACCATTCCCCTCCTGATCCTTCCGAGCCTCCTGACCCTCGTAGCCCTCCTCTCTCCTCTCTCTTCGTTTTAAACCTCCTCATCGTATGTTTCCCTCGTTATCCCCCCTTCATTCGTCCCGTTATGTTTCCTGTTCGTCCTTCTTATCCCAACAAATCCTTCTCAGCCGCCCCCTTTTAGTCCTCCTAGCCATTTTCCCTCCCTCCTCCTCCTCCTCCTTCTATTCCTATTCCTCCTCCTCCTCCTTTTTAACGTTGCTCGGTCCTTAGGTGTCAGCATGTGGCGTCCTTTCTCCTCATCATCCTCCTCCTCCCTCCTTTGCCTGCCTCCTTTTCTCAATCCGCCTGCTCAGCATCCTCTTGATCCGAATCTCCATCCTGCTCCGAAGCCCCCCCATCTCCAAAACCTCTTTCTGCAGTTAGTCCCATCCCCTTGAATCATCCCCATCCTCCTCCATCTCTTCGTCCTGCTCCTTATCCTCCTCTTCCTCCTAACGTCCCTCCTGGCCCTCCTCCTGATCCTCCCTCCTCCACCTCCTCCCTCTGGCCCTCCCTCCCCCCCTCCCCCTCTTCTTCTTCCCGATCCTCCCCGTCATCCTCCTACTCGTCATGTCTCGTCCCTCTTTCCCCCACCCCCCCTCCCTTTTTCTAAATTGCGCAAACCTGGATCGGATGATCGTGGCGTCTTCCCCCCCCCCTCCTCTCCTCTTTCTTTCTCTTCCCCCTACCTCCTTATTCCCCCATCAGAGCTTGCCTCTGTAGGGGACCTAGCGGATTCATATGGTTAGGCGAAGTTTGCCACCGATTTCCGCGGCCCGCCCGGTTTACTTGGTGCCTTATAGCCCTAGAGCAGTATAGCTTTATAGCCTTATAGCCCCATTTCTCAATAGCCTTTTAGCCCAATGGCCCTGTAACCCTATGGCCCTATAGCCTTATAGTCTTATAGCCCTAGAGCCCTACAGCCCTAGAGCCATACAGCTCCATAGTCCTAGAACCCCGTAGCCCTATAGCCTTATAGCCCTGTAGCCCAATAGCCCAAATGGCCCTATAGCCCAATAGCCCTACAGCCCTACATCCCCATATCCCTTCAGCCCTATAGCCCTATGGCCTTGTTGCCTTACAGCCCTATAGCCATATAGCCGTATAACCCTATAGCTCTATATGCCTACAGCCCTATAGCCTTGTAGCCCATAGCTCTATATCCCTATAGCCCTATAGCCCTATGGTCCTGTAGCCCCATAGCCCTATAGACTCGTAGCCCTATAGCCCTATAGCCCCAGAGACCCAGAGATCCATAGCCCCATAGCCCTAGAGCCCGACAGCCCTATAGCCCTATGACCCTATCGCCCTATAGCCCTATGGCCCTATAGCCCTATAGGCCTGTAGCCCTATGGCCTATGGCCCTATAGTTCCATAGCCCTATAGCCCCATAGCCCTAAAGAGACTTTGATTTGGGCTTTTCTCCGGTATCCTTATATTTCCTTTTCCCGGCGAGGTGGCCAAGCGCTACGCGAAGAGTTGGATGACGTTCGACGTCGTCGTGGTCCTGTCAGAGTGGATCCCCGTCCTCGTCACGCCGACGGCGGCCGAGTCGAGCGCACTGCGCCTCCTCCGGTCCTACTGCTGCTTCCTTCGCCATCGCCTCCGCTGTCGTCCCAAGCCTCGCGAGAGCATGGCATACACGTGCACATTCGGAGGTCCGCGCGGATTTCTTTGGGGGCCGCGCGTGCATACGCCGAGGTCTGCGGGCCATCGCCTGGAGCATAATGTGTTCAAATGTTGTTGAGCGTCTCGCGTTCGCGAACCAAATTTACCCCGAAGAGTGTCTGGAAGTTACGAACCCAGTTTCATGGTTATGTGCCTGCCCCCATGGCGGCGGCCCTGGCGCCACCCGTGGCGCGCTCCACACGCCAGGGAAAGGGTGTCCAGCTCCGACCCCAAAATCAGCGCGGGCCTCCAAAGTTGCTGCGTTTTATTTGTATATGCCCCTTCTGTTCTCGGCGTCGCCATCGCCACCGTTGTCCTCCTCTCGAGTCATCCTGCTCCTCCTCCTCGGCGTGTCTTCTGAGTAGGCCCGCGGCGTCAGTTCCTCCTCCTTCCTTTCGCCCCCAAGTCTCCCTGCTGCTTCTGCTGCTGCTCCTCCTCCGCTCCCTCCTCCTCCACCCTCTCACTCTCTCTCTCTCTCTCTCTCTCTCTCGCCTCCACCCGAGGAGGGTGAATGGGAGGGGGGAAGGGAGGAGCTGGAGGAGGTCCGCCCCTCTCGGTTTGCGCGGATCCTCCGCTTCCTCAAGATGGAGAAGGCTCGGGGCGACAATGATGCGCCTGCACCGATCCTGGCCAGGCCGACCCCTCACCCAGGAACAGGGTTCACCTGTGTGTGTGGGTGCGTGTGGGTGCGTGCGGGTGTGTGTGTGTGTGTGTGTGCGTGTGTGTGTGTGTGCGCGTGTGTGCGGGTGTGCGTATGTGCGTGTGTGCGTGTGTGCGTGTGCGTGTGCGTGTGCGTGTGCGTGTGCGTGTGCGTGTCCGTGTGCGTGTGCGTGTGCGTGTGCGTGTGCGTGTGCGCGTGCGCGTGTGTGTGTGTGTGTGTGTGTGTGTGTGTGTGTGCGTTTGTGCGTTTGTGCGTCTGTGCGTGTGCGTGTGCGTGTGCGTGTGTGTGTGTGTGTTGCGTGTGGGTGCGTGTGGGTGCGTGTGTGTGTGTGTGTGTGTGTGTGTGTGTGTGTGTGTGTGTGTGTGTGTGTGTGGGGGGGGGGGGGGTGCGTGTGCGTGCGTGTGCGTGTTCGTGTGCGTGTGCGTGTGCGTGTGCGTGTGCGTGTGTGTGTGTGTGTGTGCGTGTGTGTGTGTGCGTGTGTGTGTGTGCGTGTGTGTGTGTGTGCGTGTGTGTGCGTGTGTGCGTGTGTGTGTGCGTGTGTGTGTGCGTGTGTGTGTGTGTGTGTGTGGTGTGCGTGTGTGTGCGTGTGCGTGCGTGTGCGCGCGTGTGTGCGTGTGCGCGTGTGCGTGCGTGTGCGTGCGTGCGTGCGTGCGCGTGCGCGTGCGTGTGCGTGCGTGCGTGCGTGTGTGCGTGTGCGCGTGTGCGTGCGTTTGCGTGCGTGTGCGTGTGCGTGTGCGTGTGCGTGTGCGTGTGCGTGCGTGTGTGTGTGTGTGTGTGTGTGTGTGTGTGTGCGTTCGTGTGCGTTCGTGTGCGTGCGTGTGCGCGTGTGTGTGCGCGTGCGTGTGGTGTGCGTGCGTGCGTCCGTGCGTCCGTGCGTCCGTGCGTCCGTGCGTCCGTGCGTCCGTGCGTCTGCGCGTCCGTGCGTCTGTGCGTTTGTGCGTCTGTGCGTTTGTGCGTCTGTGCGTCTGTGCGTCTGTGCGTCTGTGCGTCTGTGCGTCTGTGCGTCTATGCGTCTGTGCGTCTGTGCGTGTCTGTGCCTGTGCCTGTGTCTGTGTCTGTGTTTGAGTCTGTGTCTGTGTCTGTGTTTATTTTGTGTGCGTGTGCGTGTGCGTGTGCGTGTGCGAGTGCGTGTGCGTGTGCGTGTGCGAGCGTGCGTGTGTGTGTGTGTGTGTGTGTGTGTGTGTGTGTGTGTGTCCCGTTGCCCCTCTAGTATACACTGATCCTGGGCCCGGGAGGGGTCTTGCCAGGATCAATACTGGCCGAAAGTTGGCATCCTCCACACAGGCGTTCGAGATCTTCGGGTCGGTCTGCAACTCGTGGATGGCGCTGTGGACAAACCTCGTGGCTCCTCCGGAGCAGTCGCAGAAGAAAAAGACACATAAACATAAACGTTAGACGCTCCGCGCGGATTTCTTGGATCCGCTCTGGACCCCCCCAGGCGACGCCTCCGGCGCCGCTCCTGGCGAGCTTCGCGCGCCAGGGAGGGGGGCCCAGCGCAGATCCAAGAAATCCGCGCGGATCGCCGAAAGTCTGTGTTTACGGGGGGGCGTTCATTAAGGTATGATGCCAGGAGGTTGCAGACCTGGGAGGATTCCCTATCGGATGAGGGCGGCGGTGATATCCATGGCCGATCCACGATTCGAGTTCCACTGGCTTCCAGAGCCTGGATTCTTTATCGAAGGGTTCCTTGTCCAGTGCCCCCCCCGTATGGCGTTTTTCTTCTAGAGCAGTTGCAGGGGGTGGGGCGTCCAGGGGCCGTTGCCTCTGCTCCTCCTGACATCCAGGACCCCCCAAGATCCTCGGGACCTCACCCCAACGCTCAGGAAGCCCTGGAAACTTCCTTCCCTGGTATCCTCGCGCCGTGACTTTCTTTTTATATGAAAAACATGCCCGCTATTTTCGCCCTCCGGGGGCCCTCGTACCTTCGAAAAGCGGCCCAGGATGAAGAGCCAGTGTCTTGTAAGGGGTCCAGATCTCTGGGGAGCAACGATATGTTTTCTGTATATTTACGTGTATATATATATATATGTATATATATGTGTATATATATGTATATATATATATATATATGTATATATGCATATATATAGATATAAGGATTGGCGTCAGATGTCTGGGTCCTCCTCCGCCTCCCAGGCCTCCGACGTCGTGGTCTGCGCACGACGCGGTGAGCCCCCCAGAATTCTGGACCCCATCCCCCCCCGGGGCCAGTCTCCCGGTCACGATGGTCCTGGAGCCCGAAGCGGGCGTCCGGAGGCTCGAGTTATGTCGGGCGTGTCCCTCTACAGGAGGAATCTGAAAATATGGAGGAAAAAAGTCTGGGGACGATCGTTCGACTATTTTTGTATTTTTTAAATTCTTTATGATTATTTATTACTCTTCCCCCAAAATCCCCCTGTAGGAGGACATGCTCCACCTAAGGCTCTGGTCTCCAGGCTCAGGAAGACGGACCTTCGTGTTTGTTGTTTTGTCGACGCGTGGAGCTGTGGCCGCCCCCCGCAAAGAGTTGCCCCCTGGGGCGGATGCCCAGCCGTGGCCACGGTGGCGCCCCCGCGGGAGAGGCCGTTTCTGGATCCTCGAGGTCTCGAGCCCTGCCCCCCCCCGCCACCGCCTACGGCAGGCACGCTCGTCGAGTGGGGGGGCCAGGGAGGAGCTGTTCGGGGAAGATGAAACGCCATAAGCATAACTAAGCTCTTGGCGCTCCGCGCGGATTTCTTGGATCCACGCTCCGGCCCTCCTGGTGGCGCCTCCAGCGCCGCCCCTGGCGCGCTCCGCGCGCCGGGGAGGGGGGTGCGACGCGGATCCAAGAATCCCGCGCGGAATTCTAAAGTTTATGGTTATGCGGTGTTTTGTTCTTCTAAGGGAGGAGTTGTTCCGCAGTGCGCTGCCCGACGCAATCCGCCTGGCCGGAGGCAGTTTCCGACCTCGAGATGCAGCGAGTGACGCCTCCACGTGGCGCCATAGCGCCCCGCAAGTTGGCGCAATTGCGTTGCCAGTATACGCGGCCATAGGCGCTGTAGCCTACGGCCAAGTCGCCTACCTACCCTTGGTCGCAGAAAACAAGTCGGCATGAGCTGAAACTTGGGAGGGCCGCGCGGGTTTCTTGGATCGGCGCTGAACCTCCTCTCCCTGGCGCGCGGAGCGCGGCGGGGGATACAGCGCCGATCCAAGAAGTCCGCGCGGACCTCCGAAATGATATGTCCATGATTGTCCTCATGCTATGGTAGATTTATGGAAGAAGGATTCCGACCCAGCTCGCACACGTTGCATACCGCGGCCGCGAGGCCCAAAGTGTGCTGGTGTTCCCTGGGTATCCCGCCTGGTGCCTTCTGCGAATGACGACTGCAAGCCCCGGCCGCCAGTCCCAAAGTGTGCCAATGCTCCCCGGGTTCGCGCTTCGCGTTCTCTTTATTTCTATACATGTATATAAACATGTGTTGTTTTTCCTATCTCTCCACCTCTCTCTCTCTCTGTTTTGCTTGTTTACTTGTTTCCTATAGATACGTATCTCTATCACACGCGCTCATTATGTTTGTCTATATATATTTGTATATATCATGTTTGTTTATCTCTTATATATATATATATATCGATCTAGCCATACATATACATATATGTGTGTATGCACACATATCTACAGCTTATCTATGTATACTCATCTATGTCGATATACATATAGACATGTAATATCATATCACCCGTACAGTGCTTGCACTTTGGGTGTCTTATTTCCAGAATAAGTAACCGGGCGGGTGCGTTGGCGGCTGTGCAGTCGCCGTCGCCGCCCCGTAGCCGCCTCTGCGCCGCCTGTCGTCTGGGCCTGCGGGGCGGTCTGGCGTCTATGTATGTCGTGTCCGTCGCGGCCCCGTCGCCGCCTCGTCGCCCCCCCGCGTTGCATTGATTCTCGTTGCTTCGCATTGCTTTGTTTCGCTTTGCATCGCTTGGCAGAGTTTGGCATTGCCTGGCATTGCTCTGCATTGCTCCTCAGTGATTTGCACTGCGTTGTGTTATGGTGCATTGCGTTGCGTCCTTTCGTGTTGCGTTGCATTGATTTGCGCGGCACTGGTGCGCATTGCATCGCAATGCGTTGCATGCATCTCGTACCTTGTACCACAGGTTGCACCACATCTCTTGCTCCAAATCGAATGCACAACATAGGTTGCACCATGTCGATTCTCCTTTCTTAAAAGAGGATCGACTCTACCGCCCCCGGACTGAACGCTTCCCCCTGGGATATTATAACTTCATATATATATACATATTATGCACACTCGTCCATCCTAAATATGAAATCGTACCATCCCAGGCAGGCCGGTTTCCCCCCCCCTGAGGTTCCCTTGTAAAAAAAACACTATGCGGTGACATTGTTTTTTCTAACATAGCACTTTTCCACGAATGCCTTGCAAAACATTGGACGAAGTGCACACGCGCGCGTGGTCGCGCGCGCATGCCGAAATCCTTCAAAAACCTTCGGTGCTGGAAGGATTTCGCAATCGAGTTCCCAAAAAACATACAAAAACACAGGGTTTCGCAACACTGATGTGCTAAAAAACGCTTCCGCGCGAGCTCTTGCGAAATCTGAAGATTATCCCGGCAAAGCAACCTAACAGCGATGTGTAGGAGCATATCTGGAAGCATTCCCTTTAAGATTCAGATGAGAATCCAGCTGTCGAATTCTGCTGTTCTCGCAGTCGTAGTCGCATTCGCGATGACAGTCGCAGTGGCAACGGCAGTCGCAGTCACAGCCTCAGCCTCAGCCTGCCTCAGCCTCAGCCTCAGCCTGCCTCAGCCTCAGCCTGCCTCAGCCTCAGCCTCAGCCTGCTTCAGCCTCAGCCTCAGTCTGCCTTCAGCCTCGGCCTCAGCCTCAGCCCTGCCTCAGCCTGCATCAGCCTCAGCCTCAGCCTCAGCCTGCCTCAGCTCAGCCTGCCTCAGCCTCAGCCTCAGCCTGCCTCAGCCTCAGCCTCAGCCTGCTTCAGCCTCAGCCTCAGTCTGCCTTCAGCCTCGGCCTCAGCCTCCTGCCTCAGCCTCAGCCTGCCTCAGCCTCAGCATCAGCCTGCCTCAGCATTCAAAATGTGGCCCGGGAATAGAGTTCTGGGAACTCGAAGAACACGAAGTGGCCTACAGTTGGCTCGGGGCATTCAAAATCATGCCCAGGAATGGAGTTCTGGGAACTCGCAGACCACGAAGTGGCCTACAGTTGGCTCCGGGCATTCAAAATGTGGCCCGGGAATGGAGTTCTGGAAACTCGAAGACCACGAAGTGGCCTACCGTTGGCTCCTGGCATTCAAAATGTGGCCTGGGAATGGAGTTTTGGGAACTCGAAGAGCACGAAGTGGCCTACAGTTGGCTCCCGGCATTCAGAATGTGGCCCGTGAATGGAGTTCTGGGACCTCGAAGACCACGAAGTGTGTGTAACTGTTTGCTTAAAACGACTTCCGCGGATTCTCCCCGGCACCCGTCCGGCATCTGCCCAGACCCCCCTGGGGCGTCATGATGCTTTCTTTTGAGCCTATTAGAAACCTACCCGTCTTGGCTGTTAGGTAAAAACCATAAGTTTTTCAAGATTTTCACAAAATGCTACTAAACGGGCGTCGTGCGCGCGCATGTCGAAATCTGTCGAACGCCCTTGCGCGTGTGCCGTCGCGAGAATCCTCTGCAAAAAATGGGACGAAGTGCAGACGCGCGCGTCGTCGCGCGCGTACGCCGAAATCCTTCAAAACCCATCGGTTTCTGAAGGATTTCAAAATCGCGCGTCCAAAAAACCTACAAAAACCCAAGGTTTCGCAACACGGATTTTCAACAAAAGCGTGCGCGCGCGCTCTTGCGTCGTCGTCGTCGTCGTCGTCGTCCTCCCTCTTCCCTCGTCGTCGTCGTCGTCGTCGCCGTCGTTGTCTTCTGTCTTTCCGCGTCGTCGTCGTCGGCGTCTTGGCGTCGCGTCGCTTCCGTCGTCGTTGTCGCCGTGGTCGTCTTTCCTCCCTCGTCGTCTTCGTCGGCGTTTCGTCGTTGTCCCTCCTATTTCGTCGCCGTCGTCGTCGTCGTCGTCGTCTTCACTCCTCCCTCGTCGTTATCCTCCTCCCTCGTCGTCGTCGTCGTCGTCCGTCGTCGGCGTCTTGTCGTCGTCCCTCCTATTTCGTCGCCGTCGTCGTCGTCTTCGTCGTCGTTGTCGTCGTCTTCGTCTTCCCTCCTCCCTCGTCGTTGTCGTCGGCGTCGTCGTCCTTCCTCCTTCGTCGTTCGCGTCGTCGCCGTCTTCCCTCATCCATCGTCGTTGTCGTCGTTGTCGCCGTCGTCGTCCTCCCTCCTCCCTCGTTGTCGTCTTCGTTGGCGACGTCGTCGTCGTCTTCGTCGTCGTCGTCGGCGTCGGCGTCGTCGTCGTCTTCGTCGACGTCGACGTCGGTGGTGTCGTCGTAGTCGGTGTCGGCGGCGCCGTCGTCGTCGTTGTCGCTGTCGTCGTCGGCGTCGGTGTCGTGGCCAAGTGCCATGTGGTACCTACCGTCACGGTCTTGTCTTAAGAAGTCTTGCGACCAAGTTGCGGGTGGGTGGGTGGGATGTTCGCGCGAGCAGTGGAGGTGGTCAGGCGCGGTGCAGGGTAGTCAATTTGCACTACATAGATTGCACCACGTAGCTCACACCACATAGATTGCTGTGCATAGTTTACGCCACAGCTTGCCGATCTAGATTGCACCACCTATGTTGCATCACATAGATTGCACCACATGGCTTACACCACCGATAGCACCACATAGCTTACAACTCGCATGGTGCACCACATAATTTGCACCGCGCATTTTGCACCACATAGCATGCTCTAACACAATGTGTGGGGCTCCTGATGGCTACATATATGCATAGGTGTTGATTCACAGATAGGTATGTTATCTATATACATATATACATGTATACATGTACCGATGTGTAGAGATGCATGCATGCACACCTTACTCACTCACAGCACGAATATGTCCAACGTTCCAAAGCTCATTAATGATGAGCAATTCGCCGAGCACCTAGACGGTGCTTGCTTAATGAGGCGCTTCGTTGTAGGCACCGCGCAGCATGTGATTATGAGTTGCACGGTACACGGAGGCAGCGCACACATAACCGAGCTCACCGAGGGGGTGCGTCCCCGACCCCGAGCTTTCCCCTAAGGACCTTGGCTTCGCCCCCATACCCCATGCGGTGAGAAGGGTGGTGCGTTCTCCTGGGGTGGAGGGCGGACGAGAGGACTGCATGGGGGCCGCAGTAGAGCTCGAAGGACGAGCGAGGGCGGTGAGAGCCCGGCCAGGGAGTCCCGTGGCTTGGCCCTGGGCTCGTGAGGGGCAGCCAGGGCGACACACTTCCCCGCGAGCCGTTCTCGAGCGGGAGCCGGGCATGGCTGGGAACGGAAGCGGAAGGCGTGAGCCTCAGTTGTCGAGGCAGAGGCAGAGGTGTGGCCGTCGTTACCGTCGAAGGTGGTGTACTGCTCGGCGTCGTGGCCGCAGGTGGGCGGGGGAGGGAGCTCCGAGGCCGTCGGTGATACCTCGGTCAGACCACTGCGCACACCAGCCTGGTGGTACACACCCTCAGCCGATGTAGCTTTGAAGCGCTTCCTTCACTGACCATCCATCACCAGGTCGATGTCAGCGGTCCCCGCTGTGGCGCCGCGAAGTGTTTCTGTGATGCTCGAATTCACCCCCCGGCAACGAATCCATCCAGAGCGCGAGCTCGTCCTCTACAAAGCCCGCTGGGGCTAGACCGACGCACGCTGTCTTCTGGACGTTCTGGAGCGCATTAATGATCGCATGGCGGACGAGGTGGTCACTTCAGCTGAAGTAGATCTTGACCTGACCGTTCTTGAATGCCCTCTTGATCGTGCATCTTGGGAAGGTCTCCTGTACCTGCTGTGAGTCCATCTGGATTAGCTTTGGGATCGGTTGGATCAAGTCGTCCTTGCACTGAGCTCCAATGTCCAGCGTCACCAGCTTGTCCGTCATCGCTATCGCAGCACCAGAAGCTGGGCGGGGGGGGCCTTCCGTGTGATTCGCGGAGCCTTTGAGGTCGCGCAACCTTGGTCCACGCTGAGTTCGCGGAACTGCTTCGTCTTCTGGCACGTGGCCCTGCGAATGGGCACAATGAGGCCCTTCATCTCTGCGGACATCTTGGGCTCTTGTTTTGGTTTAAAAGCGCAGTATCTCCGACGTCCAACTCGAGTGAGGGTCACATTCTTCGGGCCGAACTTCGCGTCCTCCTCCGTGTGCTCTTCGTCGCGCCTGCACTCGCGATGCAGGCTCCGTGACCCGTCCTTTACTGGCCTGGCGCTCTGAGCACCACTGCCAGACGCTGTCGAGGACTCCGCTGTGGAGCGCCGCGCTGCCCTCCGTGCTTCCGCATGCCCCATCGGTGGCTACAGTAGGCTACAACCAGCATTCGACTCCCACCAGACTGCCGACAGGCGGGCTTCAGACCAGGCCATTCGACCACACACCACCTCTTCACCATCCAGCTATTACGTGAGCGGGCACATCAACAGGGCCAACATCTATGGGTCGCGGCATGGGATCTTGAACAAGCTTTCGATTCCGTTGAGCACACGAGCATAAGGGCAGCATTGCGAGCACAAGGCGCACAGCCCCGATTCATTGCACTACTTCAGCAGTTCTATGAGGGACAGGCATCTACGGTGAAGACAGATGTCAACAGCATACCCTTCAGCCTTCGCCTTCTGCGAGACACGAGGCAGGGCGACCCACTTAGCTCCCTCCTTTTCAACACTCGTTTACTACGCATCCTTGGCTCGTTGGTTTTCGAATGGTAGCGAAACGTGGAAGGGGTCTGAGGTGGGATTCGCGAGGACCGCCATGCTTACCAACCTACGCTTCGCCGACGACGTGCTCCTGACCAGCCAAGCTTTCCCGCGTCTGATGACGATTGGTCGACGACACTGCGCGCGCGGCAAAAGCCGCACGGGTTGGAACTACACCCGAGCAAACTAAACACACTAAGCAACCGGACGAGAAGGACGGGGAGGGCGAGCTCGCGCACAGCACGTGTCCAAGGCATCGGTACCGAAATCGTTCCATACGAGGGCAGTCTCAAGTATTTCGGCCAATTGACCAGCTTCCACGAGCCGATGGACACGGAAATTCACCACCGTACGAGAGCAGCATGGGCGTCGTTCGCTTCCCGAACACAGGAGCTGGCCAGCAAGCATTACCCTCTGGCCCACCGACCCTGGATATTCCGCAACGGTGCAGCACCGACAGTATTAGATGGAGCAGGGACGCGGACGCTCACGGAGCCCCCTGCGGCAGCACTAAGGACGGACACAACGACGCATGCTCGCATGCTTCGCATGATCACCAGAAGGCGCCGACGCACAGCACAAGCAGCACCTCTTACACAGCAGCCAGAGACCCACCGCACAAACAACGAAACACCAAACAACGACCACAGTACCAACAGCACGAGCGACGACGCAGGCAGTAACCCACTTCAGCGCGAAACGCCGATCACGCCCGACATGCACAGAGAGAGTGACGAAGACTACAAATACAGGCCCGTTGGCAGATTGGGCCAGACACATTCGCAGAGCGACACCCGACGAGCAGAGCAGCCTTATGAGGCTTCGCGGCGTCGACAACTGAGTGATCGCCCTGGCCTCCTCCTCCTCCTCCTCCTCCTCCTCCTCCTCCTCCTCCTCCTCCTGTCACAAGGCTGCAAGAGTCGCAAACCACGACCGAACATGGTGGACATGGCGAGTGCGACGCTGGCCAACGCAAGCGCTGGGACGACGAAAGCATTGCCGACGCATGCCATCGCAGGCCGGATCTCCACCGACCATCCACAGACCCAATCGAGAGGTTAACCAAAACTACATCTCATGGACGTAAACAGCCCAAGATATCCAAACGTGGGCGGCGCTCGAGCATCGTTGCACCGACCTCACACCAACAAGCACCCAGGACCAAGAACCAGAAAGTGAACGCCCAGAGAATGCCGAGACGACTCCGACACCAAGGACGTCCCCGTTTTCCTCGTTTCCCCCTAATGTTTCCACCAACCATCATGTGGTGTTGGGTCCTCGTTTTGAAGAGCCCGTGCCCCGCGTCCTCTTCCTCTCCTCTTCCTCCTCCTCCTCCCTCCTCCCATCACCCCCTCACATTGGCACACCCCTCACATGTGTCGTAGCCATATAGGGAGCTCCACCCAAGGCCCCAGCGTTGGCGTTCGCATGAGGCCTCCCGTCCACATGGCACACCCTTCACACGCTTCGTGGCCCCATAGGGAGCTCCACCCAAGGCCCCAGAGGCTGCGTTCACATACCGCTTCCTGTCCACTTTGGCCCGCCTCTCACACGTTTTGTTGCCCCGTAAGGGGGGGCCCCACTCAAGGCACCCAAGGCCCCAGCGGTTGCGTTCGCATGCCGCATCCTGTTCATTTTGGCCCACCGGTCACAGGTTTCGTGGCCCCATCGGGGGCTCCACCGAAGGCCCCACTGGCTGCGTTCACATGCCGCCTCCTGTCCACGTTGGCACACCCGTCACTCGTTTCGTGGCCCCATGGGGAGCCCCACCGAAAGCCCCACTGGCTGCGTTCGCATACCGCCTCGTGTCCAGTTTGGCACACCCCTCACACGCTTCGTGGCCCCATAGGTGGCTCGCCCAAATGGCATGGTTCCAGTGCGTTTCCCCGACACATTACACCGTTTCGTGGTCCCATAAGGGGTTCCACCGAAGGTCCGAGTGGCGGCGTCCGCATGCGCTTCCCCCACCCAGTACAACGGTTCGTGCCCTCACAGGGAGCTCCACCGAAGGTCCCAATGGCGGTGTCCGCATGCGTTCCCCCTGTGCAGCGCTTCGTGGCCTCATGGGGAGCTCCACCGAAGGCCCCAGCAGCGGTGTCCGCATGCGATCCCTCCACCCAACGCAGCGCTTAGTGGCCCCAGAAGGAGCTGCACCGAAGGCTCCAGTCGCGGCCTTCGTATGCGTCTCCTCCACCTGGTACAGCGCTTCGTGGCCCCATGGGGAGCTACACCGGAGGCCTTAGTGGCAGTGTTCGCATGCACTTCCCCCAACCAGTACGACGCTTCGTGGCCCGAGAATCCACCCAAGACCCCAGTGGCGGTGTTCGCATGCGTCTCCCCCACTCAGTACATCGCTTCGTGGCCCCATAGGGAGCTCCACCCGAGGCCCAGGTAGCGGCGTTCGCATGGCGGCACCGCTCCATTTCGGCAAACCCTTCACACGTTTCGTGGCCCATATGAAGCGCCGCCGAAGGCCCCAATGGCTGCGCCCGCATGCGCCCCCGCCCGATATCGGCACACCCGTTACACGCTTCGTGGCCCCATAAAGAGATCCACCGAAGGCAATACCCACAACGGCGATACTCACAACTGCGTACAGTTGGGCCCGTTGCCCGGAAATTATGTGTCTCGCGTTGCGTGTATCCATGTAAGCATGTAAGCCAGATTCTCGAGGCCACGGTCTCACCCGCCTGGTCTGAGAGAGGTCTGAACGCTGTCCGCAACGGTGGTCGCATCGCATCGCACCATTGCTCTCGACAGGCGAGGCGGCCGGCCGCGCAGGTGGTGGCAACGATAACGTGTAAGCCTCCAAGATGTCTTGAGGTAGAAAGCCACGACGGTGCGTACACATCGTGACGTGCTGTACTCCTCGAAGGTGCGCTGGCATAGAGGACACGTAAGTGTCTTTGGCGACGTGGTCGAGTAAGGAGCCCAGGCCTGGCCTGTTCTGCAGGTATGTGTTCTCCGTGCTGTTGTAATGTGACGCTGCGGGCCCGCTCGTGTCGGGAAAGTCGTGCCACATATGATGCACTCGCTCGTGAGCGTGATCTGCAACGGTAAGCAGCACATACCGTTTTCCCCTCCATGTGCGAGTCCCCGTTGGTGTGCATATAGTGGTCGTGCGTTCTTCCATGCAGTCGTGCATGGGAGGCTTTCGGAGGAGTTCTTCCTCGTCAGTCGGGGCCGGTTCAGCCTGGAGCTCGGTACCCGCACCTGGTGGGGCGAACGAGCGCCGAACGCAGGCGGCCCTCATCACACCAACGTCGACATTGCCGAAGGCCTTTGCTATTTCGGTCACCGCGAACAGGTCGACGATGTTGCCAGGCCGCTCCAGGTGTTCGAGCGGCTCGGCGGCGTCCAAGACCAGCATGTCCTGGATGTCGGTGGGCAGCTGCCTGGCCATGAGGTGGGCATCGGGGTTGATGTAGCGTTCCTCGTCAAGCGTGCGAGGCGCCACTGGGAGGTCTTGTTGGCGGAGCAAGTGTTCCACGTACAGTTCGCCGAACATGACCGAGACCATGTGCTCGGAGTCGTCGGGGTAGGCCGCAGCACCCTGCAGGAGCTTGAGGCGACGGACCTGAAGCTCGATCGAGCAAGGGAAGATCTCCCAGCGTCGCTGGGTTTCAGAAGCCGAGAGGGATTTGTAGCGGTCCCGCGTGCGCTGGCAGCCTTTGCCCTTGAGCATGGCGCGCAGTTTTTTTTCCGAGGGAGGTGTCGAGCTTCTTGTAGTCCGTGGCGTGCAGGCAGTAGGTGTCGGCCGCACTGATGGTTGCCTCATAGACGACGGCCTAGAAGACTATGCGCTTGAGTCGCCGAGGGGAACGACTGAACCAGAAGTGCTGACACCATGTTGCATTTGCCACTCGTAGTCGGACCCTGCGTTCGCCTCCGACGGTGTCCTTACCGTCGAACATGCTTCCAACATGTTTCATGGCCGTCAGCTTGCGGCACTCGATGCGCTCGTCGGTGAAGAAAGCGCGGTGGAGAGACTTGGCAGGTATGTTGTGGGTGATCTCCTCCTTGGACTCGCTGAGTCCGTGTCCGCCCTTATGCAGGGCACGGTTGCAGATATCCAGGTCACGCTCGATGGTCATGGCAAGGTCGTCGATCCCTTTGGTGGTGGCATCGTGTAGTGTGCCTTGGTGGTCCATGGCTTGTTGCCTGGCTCCCACTCGGATGGCAGTGTGAAGCTTCAGGATGTCATCGACGAACATTTGGAGTGAAGCGTCCTGGATTGGTCCATGTGGGCCCCGCTGGGGGGGCAAAGGAGCGCATCATCGTGTTGGAACTAGTGGCCTTGGCGTCCTCCCTCCACTCCTCGAGGTTGGCGTTGCAGACCTTCATGAAGGCGTGGGGCTCGTTGGATCATCCCATGTGGCGGCCTACCTGGTTGCGCACGATGGTTTGAGGCTCGCGTCGACGCTGCTGTACCAAAAGGCGGTCTCCGTCGCGAAAGGTGGAGTACGTGCTCCTCTGCGGCGGCGTGCCGGGTGCATCCGAAGGCGGTCCTGCCGTCGTGAGAGCGCATTGCGAATGCTACCTTGGCTTGGCGAAGCTTGCTCGCAACTACTCCTGTGACTATCATGCCAAACACGCGCCGTCGATGTGGGATGCCACCATATGCATGGTCAGGAGTTGGTATCAGCTGGAAGCTGTGGGAGGTGGTTGCCTGCACAGGCACTCGATTATGAAACCGGATCTATATATATATACACACAGATATACATATATATATAGAGGGAGAGAGAGAGATGTATACACCCGCGCTAGAGGCCCTGGCGCCCGGGGCCGCGACCTGGAGCGGGCATCGGGGGACCAGGGCCTGCGAGACCGCTCCCAGAGCACCCGGGAAGGGCCGTGAAGCCCCTAGACTGCCCCAAAGAGCTCCAAGACGCTCCCAGAAGCCCTCGGGGGACTTCGACAAGCCCCTCCAAGACAGCCCAGATAGCCCCAACGTGGCCCCAGATGGGCTCCAGACCGCAAATGCACAGCCCGAGAGGCCTCCAAGAGGCCTCAAGAGAACTCCGAGAGGCGTCCTGAGAGAACCCGAAGAGGCCGACATCCGTGATTTTCACTGTTTTTTCCATGTTTTTCTGTGTCTCGCGTTTTCGACCTCCCTACGCTTCACGACTGCCGACAACGCCCCCAAGACCGCCCCAAGACCGCCGAAGAGGCCCCCAACAGAGTCCGAAGACGGCCCAGGGAGCCCGAAACTTGGCTGGGACGAGCCTCAGCGGCCCGAGAGCGCCCCAGGACAGGCCCAAGCTGGGCAACAGAGCGGGAGCGGGAGGCCCCGAGGCGCTCTAAGACGGCCTTGATGGCCCCAACGTGGCCCCAGATGGGCCCAACACGGCCAATACACAGCCCAAGAGCCCTCCAAGAGGCCACAGGAGAGCCCCGAGAGGCGCCCCGAGAGAGCCCGAAGAGGCCCATATCCTTGACTTTCGGTAGTTCTCTTCTATGTGTTTGGCTTTCTGGCGTTCTCGAGCTTCCAACGCTCCAAGACGGCCGAAAACGCCCCGAAGATCGCCCCAAGACCGCCGAAGAGGCTCCGAAAAGAGCACCAAGACGGGTCCGGAGAGCCTGAAGACTGCCCAAGAGCAGCCGAAGATTGCCCAAGAGAATCCCAGGAGAGGCACAAGATGGCCCCGAGGCGGGAGCGGGAGGCCCCAGGGCGCTCCAGGACGGCCGAGGTGAATCCAACGTGGCACAGGAGGAGCTCAAGACGGCAAACACACAGCCCAAGAGGCTTCCAAGAGCGCTCAAGAGAGCTCCGAGAGACGTCCCGAGAGAGCCTAAAGAGGCCCAAATCATTGATTGCGAAGGCCTTACGGCCGGTGCCGCCGACCCTGAGAACGACGAAGACGACAACGAGGGGGGGGGCAGGGGGAGGAGGATGAGTAGGAGGTGGAGGAAGGGTGGAGGAGGTGGATGAGGGAGGAGGAGGGGGGAGAAGGATGTGGAGGAGACGCAAGAGGAGGAGAAGGAGGCAGAGGAGAGCAGGCGGGGGAGCAGAGGAGGAGGAGGAGGAGGAGGAGGAGGAGGAGGAAGAGGAGGAGGCCAGAGGCTTTCTTTGGCAGAGCCTGGAGCTCTCTTGAGGCCGTCTTGGGCTGTCCAGGGCTCCTCATGCGCCGTCTCGAGGCATTCTTGGAGGCCTCCTGGGGAATTTGGGGCTCTCCTGGGCTGTCTTGGGGCAATATTGGAGGCTTCTTGGGCCGTCTTGATCTGACGGAAGCCCGAAGCAAAAATCTTTCAATAACTTAAGGAGATTGCCTTTTTGAGCTCCGGGACCCGTCCCTGAAGGGGAGCGACGACGGCGGCGGCGGCGGTAGCGACGACGACGCTTATGTGGGTTGAGTCCTCAGGGGTGTTTCCTGGGGTCTCTTCCGAGCGCTCTCGAAGGCCTCTGGGGGGCAGTTTGGGGGGCCCTTGGGAGCCTCTTGGGGCCTCGTGGGGCTTCTTCGGGGCTTCTTCGGGGCCTCTTGGGGGCCTCTTGGGGCTGAGGGCCCGAAATGTCCGTTCGGATCCCCCGTCTGGGCACTCTCCTGGAGCCGTCTTGGAGGCTCTTGGGCAGTCTTGGAAGCGTCTTGGGCTGTCTTGCGGCCCTCTTCGGCCGTTAGGGGGCCTCTTGGGCCGTCTCGGGGCGATCTTGGGGGCCTCTTGGGCCGCCTTGGCGCGTCGGGAAGCAAAAGAGGCAAGAACGCCAAAATCGTTCAAAACCGAATGAGAATCCATGAATTTTGCCTCACGGGCCTCTCGTGGGAAACCTCCTGGAGGCCTCTTGGGGCGCTCTGCAAGCCTCTTGGGCCGTCTGGATGCCGTCAAGGCGTCTTGGATAGATCGTTCGGCAATTCGGGGTTCTCTTGGACAGTTTTTGGGGCCTCTTGGGGCACTCTTGGCCCGTCTTGGCGCTTTTTGGGGCTCCAGAACTCCCCGGGGGGGCGTCGTATCTGACCCCCACCCCCCCGGGAACCCCCCCTGGGTCCCCCCCCCGCC
>CAUYUJ010019804.1:535000-595283 GCA_963575745.1 Prorocentrum cordatum
TCTTCGGTACCCCCTGGGGATATGCAGTTTACGTACGATTCTGCCCAGACGTCCATCCGATATATATATATATATATATATATATATACACACATGTATACATATATATATATATGTGCGGCAGCACCCTATCGGGCGATACGTATGGCAATTCTTGTCGATGCACCAGATTGGACGTCGCCCATGGGAAACAGGCATTGCTGGCGCGAGCGCGAACCGTCGATTGTGCTTACAACGAAGCCATATTTTTGGCGAGTGTAACGCGGCGCAACCCCTCGAGAGCAGTCAATGCCGCGCAAACTTTGCGACGCAAGCAACGTGGTATAAGCGATGCGGTGCTCACCGCGATGCGACGTGCAACTTGCGTTTAAGCGTTACAAGCTACGCGCTGTGAGCTGCGAGGCTGCATGTTTTTTGCACAACACGGTCGGCACCATCTCATGGGCGTAAACGACGTGACGGTTCTGCCCGGCGATAGCAACGACATGTGAAATGTGCGAGGGCGGTGACGGTCGGCGACAGATGCGCTTTCGCGGAAGCAACGCAACGCGAGCGGTGTTGCGCAAGCACTGTAGTGTTGGATATGTGGCGGAAGGCGCCGTCAACGCCGTGGAGGGGCGTCTGCGCCACGTAGTGCGTTTCAGCCAAATCGCGCTTCCAATTCATGCGTGATCGACGGCGGTGATAGAACCAACCTGATGCAAGGGCAATATATGTTGCATGTTTCAGTCAGTGGACGCCCATGCAAGGCGCGAGCAAGCGTTTGCGACATCGACTGGGAACTGCGATCTGCAAACAGCGGCGGGACAATTTGTCGACGCATGCCCATGAACGAGGGATGCGACACCCAGCCCGCAGTGGACAGCCGGGGTGCTTTGCTGCGCCGGCGGCGCAGATTGCTAGCGGGCTCGTCGCGCTTCAGAGATATAATTTCCCCTCGTTTCCGTTTCTTGCTCGACGCGTGCTCGTCAGGGTTTCTATTCTTGCCGCCCGCGATGCCTGTCAGATATAATTGGGCCACTTGCACGATTTTCATGGGTTTGCCGAGCAGAAGTCGCGCCGAAATGCTGCGTGAAGGCTACAGATCCATCGGCGTAGTGGATGGACAGTGTGAGTTGTTCGTTCACCGCGGTAGCCAAGTCATGACCGTGGAACGTTTTCGGACGCTCTTGGAAGCTCGGTTGCCCGTGGGGCATGCGTTGATCCATGCATCAAATATTTTTCCATTCGCCTTCAAGAGGATGTGGTCGTCAAGCGCATCCACACCGAGACCGAATCTGAATATGGATAGCCGGTTCGCCTTGCATGCTTCCTCGTGGAGTAAAAACAAATACTCCATTGCATGGCTGAATCCGCCGCCGCCCTTTTTCGGCACGGAGCGGGCGCGCGTTCAGGTCCTCTGCCTCATCCCCTGAGCCTCAGCCCGTGAGCCCCAAGAGGCCCAAGAAGCACCCCGAGGTCCCAGGAGACCCCGAAAAAGGCACGCAAGAGGGGCCCAGGAGGGCTAAGAGGCCCCCGAAGGCCTCCAAGAGCATCGCAAATTCACCATTACCCACAACCTAGGCACGGTGGCGGCATACGCCGAAGGTCATTCGATACAAGTTTACTTTTTGTCTTGCGGATGCCTACGAGAGCCCTCGCCAAATCAGCCACAAAAGTATACCAACCACGTAATACCAACCGCGTAACTGATGGAAAAAAATCAGCTCATAAATGATCGCTGGCATCCCCACCCCTCCGCGCTGGATGGAAACGCAGCAGATCCATTACCTTGGAAATGCTATCCCGGTCGTCGTTGTTAAACGGGTCGGAAACAGTAACAAGTTGGAAACGTAGCGGAAGTGCACATGAATATGTCGCCATTCCAGGATTGTGCACCAGCCGATCGATGATTTGTCGCCCAGTGCACTTGTTCACAACATATGCAGCCATGAGCGTGGCGAACACTCGGATAGGTGGCCGGCCATGTATCAGAATTGAGATGGTGGAAAAGCAATTGAAATATGATGCGCGCCCCGTTCGCATCATTCAATGCACCGTTGAAGGCCATATGTATCAACCGCTTCGTAGCCTCACCAACTGAATATGTTCGTTCGTTTGGGCCCCCATGCCGCAGCAATTGGGGGAAGTCTTTCTCGTGCTCTGGCATTGCGTGGTCTCTGTGCGCAATAAAATCAGCAATTCGGAAAATAAGATCTCGAGTCAAACATGCTCGAAATATGCAAGCGCGCGGGAAGAGAAAGGAAGATGCAGAGAGAGAGAGAGAGAGAGAGAGAGAGAGAGAGAGAGAGAGAGAGAGAGAGAGAGAGAGAGAGAGAAAACTACAAGGAGACAGGGGGATTTCGGATGATCACGTATACGCGACCAAAGAAGTGGCAGAGACATGCGACATGCACGCGTGACAACTGCGCGCCCCGAGAAAGCTTCAAAACACCCCAAAATCTCAGAAGGAATCTCCAAGATAATTAGCCTGCGAGAGTTCCGGGACAGTCGCAAATTACTCAAGCAAGCGAAAAAGAGGATGATCCCAAAAGTGCGGATCCGAAATAACGACCGCCCATGAACCTTAAAAAGGAACCCCTCGGACTAACCGAAGAGACGCCCGGCCCGCGCCCCGGCCAGACTGGCGGGACTGGCCAAAGGTCACCAAGAAGCATCCAAGATCGCTGCGAACTCTTTCCACTTGGGGATCGGCGGAATGGCTTAAGCAATTTGGTCGGACGAACGCAAGAATGCGGACGAGCGCGTGGAAATGCGATGCACATGTACTGACGGTGGAGAAAGCGTGGGCCACAGAACATTTAAAAACGCCCACTGAAGCATCAAACGAAGCTCAAGTGTTTTCTTCTGCCGTTCCCGCTCCTGTTGTTCTTGCTCCTGCTTGTGTTTCTGTGATGCTCCTTCTCCTGTTCCTGTTCCTCCTCCTCTTCCTCTTCCTCTTCCTTTGCCTCCTTCCCCCACCCACCCTGCATCGTATTATTTCCTCCTCCTCCTTTTCCTCGTCACCATCAGAATCGCCATTATCAGAATCAGAGCCGTTATCATAATCATCATCATCATCATCCTCATCATCATCATCACGTCCTCCCTGCTAATCCTGTTCAAGCTCCTGCTCTTGCTGAACCTGGTCCTGCTTCGGATCCTTCTCCTCTCCGTCCTCCTCTGCCTCCTTCTCCTTGTAGTCGGCCTCGTCTTGCTCCTGCTCTTCCTCCTCCTCCTCCTGTTCCTCCCTTCCCGATCCCCCTCTTCCTCTTCCTCATCCTCCTCCTCCAATTCCTCCTCCTCCTCCTCCTCCCCTCCTCCCCCCCCCCCCCCCTCCCCATCCAATGCCGCGTTCTGTTTATATGAAAGAGCGCGTGTTCTACCCCTGCTGGCGGAAAACCGGGGGGCCACTACCGGTTCGCCCCCCCCCCCCCCCCTCCGGAAAACCGGGGGGGTCCGGTTCGAAGCCCCCCCCCCCCCAGCTCATCCTGAAAGGGGGGGGTCACTACCGGTTCGAACCCCCCCCCCCCCCCTTTCGAAAACCGAGCGGGGGCGCGGGCAGTGGTGGGGACGGCGTTG
Source organism: Prorocentrum cordatum (assembly GCA_963575745.1). Lineage (NCBI taxonomy): Eukaryota > Dinophyceae > Prorocentrales > Prorocentraceae > Prorocentrum > Prorocentrum cordatum. The sequence goes on from CAUYUJ010019804.1 coordinate 538,562, forward strand.
GTGGGGACAGCGGTGATGGGACAGCGGGGCAGTGGTGGGGGCAGTGGGACAGTGGGACAGTGGCGGGGACGGTAGTGGTGGGGACAGCGGCGGGGACAATGGTGGGAACGGGGGGGGCAGTGGACAGCGGTGGGGACGGTAGTGGTGGGGACAGTCGTGTGGGGGCAGTGGGGATGAGGTGGAAACAGTGGGATAGTGGAGGGTGCAATGGTGGTGGGGACAGTGGTGAAGGCGGTGGCGAGGACGGCGGTGGGACAATGGGGCAGAGGTGCAGCGGGGACAGCGGTGGGGACAGTGGGGACAGCGGTGGGAACAGTGGGACAGCTCAGTGGGACAGCGGAGGAGTCAGTGGGACAGCGGGGACAGTGGGGATAGTCGGGCAGCGGTGAGGTCCGTGGAGACAGTGGGAGAGTGGAACCGCGATGGGAACAGTGGTGGGAACAGTGGGGACAGTGCGACAGTGGTGGGGGCACTGGTGGGGACAGTAGGGACGGTGGTGGAACCAGTGGGGACTGGTGGTGAGGACAGTGGTGCTGGGAACAACAGTGGGATGTGATGTGGACGGTGGTAGGGACCGGGAGTCGTTTGCTGGCGGTGCGTGGGGGGAGGGGGGTCGAACCGGTAGTGGCCCTCCACCGGTTTTGCGAGGGGGGGGGTTCGAACCGGTAGTGGCCCCCCCCGGTTTGCCAGATCCGGAGGGGGGGGGGGTGGGGGGGGGGGTCGCCCCCCCCCCCCCCTCCCGTTTTTCGAAGGGGAGGGGGGGTTAGGGAGGGTTTTTGCCGGGGAGGGGGTGGGGGGGAGGGGAAGGGGGGGGGGGGGGGGGGGGGGGGGGGGGGGGGGGGGGGGGGGGGGGGGAGGGGGGAGGGGGGGTGGGGTCCAGCAGGGGGGGGGGGGGGGGGGGATTTTCGGAGGGGGGGGGGGGGGGGGGGGGGGGGGGGGGGGGGGCGACCCCCGGGCTCCGGAGGAAAAGGCTGGCAATTTTCCACAGTGAAGCGGCGGTGGATCACGCTCTCTCGATTATATGAATCCTCCTTTTTCCATTGCTTCCCTACATCACTCCCCCCACCTCGGTGTTTCTCCCTTCCGACCTTCGAACGCAGATCGTCCATGCTGCGACAGCGATTCCCGCGATACGAGCATCGGAGGTCCAATTGGCTGTCGTGGGATTGCCATACTATACGCACGTTCTGCTCTTAGAAGCAAATACGAAGCCAATGGCGTTGCCCTTGGAGCCAGTTGGAAACCTCAGCGCGCGCGTTTTTTTTTCCTATTGGCGGATCTTGGGAGCTCTGATGAGCCGCCGTGGTCAGTTATCAAACACTTTTGGTATCGTCTTTGGTCATCGTAGGCGGGTCTGGAACGGTCTTGGAGCCGTCTCGGAACATTAAAGGTCGTTTTGCACCTCTTTACGTTTCTTCTTGATATTATTGGGCTGTGTGGAGCGTCTCCGAGGTTGTCCTGGACCGCGCCTGGCCGTCCTGGACCCGCGCCCGGGATTGGGCGGGAACGCCATTTGGAGCATCATCCTAAATGTGGTTCCCGCCTCGGCCCCCGCGCCACTTTGGCCCCTCAACTTCTCCCGTCCTGGGGCGTCTCCCAGGTGTTTCCAGAGCTGTATACTTTGACTGAGGGTTGACTGCAAACCAATGCATGCTTCGATGACCAACATCTTGAATGATGATGGGCAAGCTGCATCGTGGCAGACACGTTGTCATTTGAGCAGCGCTGACATGGCTTCGCAAGGGTCCACGCCTCTCGTCCAGTATTCGCACTGCGCTGACTTGACTGCCACCGCAAAGGCGCGCGACCCTGGCTTCATGCATTGATTTTTATGGATGCGGGCCTTCAAGAATCTCCAGCAACTATCTAGCGTCTGAGTCCCAGACTTGCGCCCAAACCTTTTGCCGTCGAAGCTGCGCTGCAATGTGTCCACGTATTTGGGCTTCGTCCACGTGAAACGCTTAGTCTTCGCATTAAGCACTCGTTTCTTCTGGTGCATGACTTGGCCCCGCACTGTTCCTGGAACGATGGTTTGACAATGTGCTCTTGCGGTGCCTGCGTGGATAACGACACATCGGTGGTGCAAATGCGTTTTGGCGGTACTTGTCCACTGATCCTTCGTAATCGGTCCTGGACCCGGCGACCTCGCAAGGGTGGGCGTATTCTTCGAGCGAATGAGCACGTGGGGGTCTTTGGGTGGCCTCGGCGCAGAATACTTGTCCATTGTTTCCAAGCGAGAGCCTTGGCAGACGCACCGCTTGGAGGGCGCAGTAGCATCTTGCCGATCGAGGCCTCGTCAACTTCGATGTCGTGCCATTTCTCCGCAAGATTTTTTTTCGCTGCCAAGTGTCGCTGTCTTCTCCTTCCGCTGCGCGCACAACTCGCGAGCATTATGTAGTGGGCCGCGCGCGTGGATGACGGACCGGCGCGCATGCCCCGTCAAATGGGCGGCGTTTGTCATTGAGTTCGTCGTGGATAGGCATGATGAATTCATGAGTTGCCGTTGAAGAGGCGCTGAACGTCGCCCACGGTGCAGTAGCGGACATTGACCCCGCGGAAACTCACGATGTTGGCATTTGCAAGGTGAACAGCGGTGAAACGGCTTACTCCCATCAGAGCGAAACTGTTCGGTGCTTATATATGTGAGAGAACGTGATCCACCGCAGCTTAACTCTGGAAAAGTACCCCCCTCTTCCTCCAGAACCTGCACCCCCCCCCTTCCGAAAAAATCTTCCGCTGGAGCCCACCATTTTCCCCTCCCCCCGGCAAAGCGCCCCCCCTCCTTTGCCCCCCCCCCCCCCCCCCCCCCCCCCCTTCCAGAAAACCGGGGCGGGGTCGCTGCCGGTTCGAACCCCCCCCCGCTTCCATTCGAAAACCGAGGGGGGCCGCTGCCGGTTCGACCCCCCTCCCTTTCCCCCCAGAAAACCAAAGGAAGGTCATTGCCAGTTCGAACCCCTTCCCCCCCCCCAGAAAACCGGAGGGGGGGCCACTGCCAGTTCGAACCCCCTCATTCGAAAACTGAGGAGGGGGGGCCGCTACAGGTTCGACGCCCCCCCCCTCCCTTTCGAAAACCGGGGGGGGGGGGGGGCACTGCCGGTTCGAATCCCTCCCCTTCTTCAAAAACCGGGGCGCGGCCACTGCCGGCTCGACCCCCCCCCATTATCACCGCCAGCAAACGACTCCCGATCCCTGCCACCGTCCGCACCACACCCCCCGCTGCTGTTCCCAGCACCACTGCCCTCGCCACCATTGTCCCCGCTGGTTCCACCACCGCCCCTACTGTCCCCACCGGCGCCCCCGCCATTGTAGCACTGCCCCCACTGTCCCCGCAACTGTTCCCACCGCGGTTCCACTCCCCACTTTCTCCACGGACCCAACCACTGCCCGACTATCCCCACTGTCCCCACTGCCCAACTGACTCCTCCGCTGTCCCACTGAGCTGCCCCACTGTTCCCACCGCAGTCCCCGCTGTCTCCACCGCTGCCCCCGCTGCACCTCTGCTCCATTGTCCCACCGCCATCCTCGCCACCGCCTTCACCATTGTCCCCACCACCACCACTGCACCCTGCACTGTCCCACAGTTTCCACCGCATTCCCACCGCCCCCACACCGCTGCCCCCACCACCACCGCCCCCACCACTGCCCCCACTGTTCCCACCATTGACCCCCATGCCCCCACCAGTGCCCCCACCGGCGCGTCAATGTCCCCACTCCCCCCACCAGTGTCCCACCGCGGCCCCGCTTCCCCCGCGGCCCCCGCCGCTGTCCCACTGCCCCCCCTGTACCCACTACTGTCCCATTGTCCCCGCCGCTGTCCCACTGTGCTGTCCCAGCGCCCCCGCTGCCCCCACTGTCCCCATCGCTGCCCCACTGTCCCCGCCACTTTCCCCACCGTGCAACTGCCCCGCCACTGTCCTCACCACCGCCTTCACCACTGTCCCCGCCGCTGCCCCGCTGCCCCCACCACTGCCCCGCTGCCCCCTCGCCGCTGCCCCCGCCGACGCCGCCCCCGCCATCGCCCGCGCCCCCCCCCCCTCGGTTTTCGATGGGGGGGGGGGGGCTCGAGCCAGCAGTGACGCCCCCCCGGTTTTCGATGGGGAGGGGGGGGGTCGAACCGAAAGCGCGCCCCCCCCCCCCCCCCCCCTTTTCCATGATAGACTGGGGGGGGGATGGGGTTCGAACCAGCAGCGACCCATCCCAGGTTTTCCGGAGGGGGGGTCGAACTGTGGTAGTGCCCCCCCCCGGCAGCGGTAGTGCACGATCTTTCCTATATATCCGTCCTTGCAAACGGGGCAGCGCCCCCCATGCAAATCGCTCGCGAAGCCGAGCTTGAGCATGAGATCCCAAATCTCTGCCACTGTCATTCGAGCCAGGTCAACCAATTTGTTTTGTTGATTTTGCGATCGCGCGGGTCTCCTCTGACCTCCGGAGCCTGAGATTGCGCGCAAGTGGCGAGCGCTCGGGCACTCTGCCGCGAGCGGGATTGCGCCGCTGGCTTGTCGGTAAGCTTCAGAGTCCTCATGGCACTGCGACCATTGCGAACTCTGCCGCGTTTCGGCACAGAGACCCCATCTCAAACAGCGGGTATCTGTTATTGAACAAAAACAGCTACGGAAGTCAACCCCGCCACAGCGAAGTCTGAAGCTAGCTGGCGAAAACACGCTCCGAAGATGACTACAATATCTTTTCCTACGTCCACGCACTCACGCAGTCGACTACAGCTGGGACCGCAAGCGCAGGGCGCGCTTCTCGCGCTGAGCATGGGCGAAGGAGCCTGCACAATAAAAGCGCCCGCACTTCAGCGGTCCTGGACGCGCCGCTCCTCGCTCAAAAGTGGCAGATGACACACTCCGCGCCGCTGCCGCGACAATCTGGCCCACGGTTGATGGCGCGCCGTCGTAGCGGAAAGCGCAGCGAAGCCTTCCAATGAAATGCACTGCGCCCAGTTCAGCGGGCATCCCCCCGAAACAGAATCCTTCGTTCAAGTAATTTGCCTTCCACCGAACCAGCTGGCCTTCGTCGGAGAAGATGAAATAGGCAGCGCTGGCGCTCCCTTGCCCCGACGCGTGCTCGGCGCCCTGCGCGCGCGCCGCGAGCCGGCGCTGCGTCCGAAACTAATATCAGCAGAGCAGCGGCGTCAATTCTTCACGCGACGCCAAGACTGCCGCATGCGCGAAAGCGACAGCGCGAGAAATTATCGCGGTCACGCGATGGAGCAAACATCCTGACACCATTCACAAATATGCGAAGGGGTACCGTCGGGCGGCTGGAGCCAGGCGGAATGGCCCGAGCTGAGTTGCCCCCGCAGGCCGTCAAACAAATGCACGCGGCCCTCTGCAAAAATGCCGCCCACGGCATGCCCGGGGCAATTTTGCGCAGCATTGTAAACGATGACATAGCGTCCTGTCTGAGAGCCCCTGGCCGATCTGGGGCGCGAGCGGCGGAACGATAGACCAATGGGCGCGATCAAGGATTCGGCCCCATTCAAATGCAGGGGCCCGCGTGACCGCAGGGCACGGGGACGCCGACGGCGTTCAAAGCATTTAGGACGCAGGAATCCAGGTAGCGATGCACGTTCTCGGGGCGGGACAGCGTCGACGCGGCGCAGCCGAACCGCCTGTCGCACAGGCAGGCTCCCCGCGGGTAGCGAGCGGGCGGCTCGAGCGAGACATCGCCCTCCTCTCCGCTTGACATAATGTCGATAACGGCTCCGCTGGCGATGGCTGCGGCGCGCGCCGCGGGGGGGGGGCTGCTGGGCCCCTCCTTTGGCCTCTGCGGCGCCACGCCCGCGCCCGACGTCGACCTGGCGCTGCTGGCGCCGTCTGGCGCATAGCCCTCAGCGGCGCTGCCAATTTCCTTCTTCTGCCTCGGCCCATCAGGTGCGTCGGCCCGATCCAACTCCTCGCGCCCACGCTTCGCGGAGGGGGGGCATCGGAAGCGGCGCGACTCACGTGGCGGAGCCAGCGATCCCACGGCTGGCATGCGGGAGCGATCGTGGCCATCAGCATCCGCTCGCACGCGCACGCCGCCCGCGTCTGACGCCCGCGTGCCCGCAGTCGCGGGGGCGCGGTGAATGGACGGTGCAGGCGGCGCGCCGCTGGCTAACGATAAACGATCGGCCGCGCGGTTCGCCCACCTCGTAGAAATTCCCTCTGCGGTCTTCTGCGGCACCGCCTCTTGCACCTCGCACGCAAGACTGCATTCGTTCTCGACGCGCAGCGCATAGTCCGGGTGCATGCAGTCCTCGTGGCCCATGCCTTGATAGATACCAGCAAGGACGCCCTTGTAGTCCGGCAGCAAGAAGTCCGACGCCACGTCGCCTTGGGATTACTTGAAGATTTGGACGGGGTCGTCGGGGCTGGGCGCCCGCACGTGCAGCGCGCGCCTGCCGACGACGACTAGCACGAACCGCTTGGCGAGGGCGAGTCTGCGCGATTGGCTGAGGTAGCAGAAAGGCTTTTCCAGCATCCTCGCGAAGACTTGGGGGTCGATGGAGAACCCAGCCGAGACAGGCGGCTCTGCATCTCCCCCCGACCAACTGTCACTGGGAAGCGCGTGAAATTGGCCCTTTGCCCGCTTAGGGGGGGGGGGGGGGGGGGGGGGGGCCCCCGCGCGTCGCAATGACCTGCTGCGCGGACTGTGCCGAGAGCCTTCAGGTCCTCGATGTCATTGCGGTCGAGAGAGGGGTCGTCGAGCAATACCTCCTCATGCACAGGAGTGGCCTTGTCCCGGAAGACATCCATGCGTTTGCCGCGTCGTAAGCCAGGCTTTTTGTCGATGCCCTTGCTCCGTGTCACGCACCGCCCCCAGGCCATGGTTGCGATCTGGCACAGGGATGTCTTCCCGACTCCGGGGGGGGGGGGGGGGGCACCAAGTACCCTGGCCCCTGAGAGCGGGGCGAAAGCGTAGATCAACCGCAGCAGAAGCTCTTGGATAACAGGGCGCAGGTCATGCGACGTCAGCGGGAAGAAAGTGTATACGTCGGCCGAAGCAGTTGCCTTGCACATGTTCACCAACGCCTTCTCGATCTGGCTGGTCGGCCGCCCATGGCAGGCGCTCGAACGGACTTTAGTCTGCACCAGCACCCACTCCTGAGCTTCGATCGCGCTCGAACCAGCAATATCATGGCAGTGCTCGCGGATGTACGCGAAGCCGTCGCGGATCTTCTGGCGTAGGGTCCCACCCGTTCCCTTGCTGCTCTCTGGGTTCATTGCGGGTCACGCTGAAATGGCGAATGTGGGATCCTTGCAGACGGTCGAGCATCGCGTCGAAGTTCTTCCGCTGGCCCCACGCGTTGGAATCCTCGGCTGCAGGGAACGTCGCTGATTGGCCTATGGTATGCATGGGCGCGTCTGCGCGCTTGAGGTTGCTGCCGTGCCTGAAAATCAAGTGGCGCAGAACATTGCACCGCCCCACGCCAGATTGCTGGATAACGTTCTGCGCCTTCACGCTCGCAGGAGCCCTTCCTGGAATATTTAGCATGTCCGGCAAGCTCTCCATGTCCTGCGCCCCCCCCCCCCCCCCTGCTCTCGACAGCCGCCATGCCCCTCTCTTCGTCGACGTTGCGCGACCACGCCATCGCCGCGTCGAGCAGGTTTTCCGCGCGGGCGACCTGGTCAACTGGGCGGAGAAGGAAGTTCGGCATATCGAGAGCGGCCTCCAAGTCCTCATGGCTTACCATCTTGCCTTGGTTGACTGAGCGACTGTCGATGCAACCGACCAGGATAACAATGATGCGCGGTGAGGGTGCGAGGGCCTTGGAACGCCGCGTTGACGCCCCGCCCCAAGGGCACCCCAAGGGGCTGACAGCGAAAGTTGCGAAGGATTGGCCGAAGAGGCAAAGGTGCAAGGATGCCCTTGCAGATGTTGGCCATCCTTACTAGCACGGTTGACTGTTGCACCGATGGCAAACGCCACCACTCCCCGGCGATGAGATCGCGAGCCAGCGACGATCAGATCGAGCAGGGCCCAGGAACAATTAAGAGAGCATATAGCAAGATTCGGAACACGATCGGGATCGCACTTGGACGCGTTAGGGCGACCAGGTCCACGATTGCGCAAGATCCGATGCGCGCTGCCAGCTCAGGCGCGAACGCTGGGCAGCAGTCAAAGTGACGAGGCGGGATTCGCCATCATCTGGGTGGCGCCACTCGGCTAGGCGTTCGTCCGCAGACAAAGGCATAGTAGCCCAGTGGGTCTCGTCTGCGAACGAATGTTCATTTGAGCCTGCGCGGCGAGAGAAGGAGCTAACACATGCAAGTTGTTTGCCGAACTCACGTTGAGAAGCGCTGCTTGGAATAAAGCCTTCGGCTCTAGTTCCCGTGCGTCGATGCCTCCGTATCCGACCATTAACCGCACACTCAATATTGGATGCCGCACTAGGGTTTACTTATCTCCAGTCGACCGGAGACCAGAAACCAGAGATTCTTGGGGAGTCATTTCTGGTCGACCGGAGACAAGAGACCAGAGATTTCCCAGAGACTCATCTCCGTTCGAGCAGAGACCGGCGACTGGAGATTTCCCAGGACTCATCTCTGGTCGACGAGAGATGAGTCTCCAGCAATATCCGGTCTCCGGTCGACCAGAGATGAGTCTCCAGGAATCTCTGGACTCTGGTCTGGTCGACTGGAGATGCCCAGACATCTCTGGTCTCCGGTCGACCGGAGATGAGTCTTTGGGAAATCTCTGGTCTCCAGTCTCCGGTCGACTCCATTCGCATGAGGTGGCATCGTCCGAATTGGTGGGGCTGAACTTATACAAATCGAAATACGATACGCAAAGCGTCTCGGATTTGCGATTGCGTGACTGTAATCTCACACGAAGAGCCACAGCTACAGCATACCTCCTAAGATGGTAAAAAGCTTCGAGGTGCCAGCGTTCGGCGGCCTCCTATGAGTATTGCCCGATAGGTGCCGCCGCCCATGGGTGTATATATATATATATATATGTGTATATATACACTAAAAACCTGCCAGAGGGGGGCTGGTACCCCCCCCCCGCCATCCCTTGCAACAAATACTGTGCGCGCGCACTCGCTCATCCAAAATCATCAGTTGTCATGACCCATGCGCAACAAATGACGAAGTACACACGCGCGCGTCGTCATGCGCGTGCTCCGGAATCTTTAAGAAAGCCTTTGGTATCGGAAGGGTTTCAAAACCGAGTGCCCTGAATAAATGTGAAACACACGTGGTTTCGCAACATCAGTTTTCAAAATTATAGCCGGAACGCAGTATATACGAACAGGGTTTTTGTTTAAACCCACTGCGGTTTCCAAGGTCGATCGCGTGCCCGTCTAGTGCGGGCTGGCATGGCACGTTAGAGCCTGATGACATGATGTTTGCACATTAAAGGTTTACTCGGGAACTTGCGTGACGCATGCCTATCATGAAGCTAACGTTAGAGGGTGTCGTACCCTCTCGCACCTGGTCGACGAGCAAGCTGTCGGGTCGGCACTGTGAATAGCTCCGCCGCCATGCTGTGAATTCGGAAGCAACTGTGAGAGGAAGCGGGGGAGGGCGCGGAAGCGGGGGGGCATGTCGCGATGGTTCCGCTGGGGGTGATATCGAGAGGTAAGCGGCGCAGGTCTCAAAGAAAAATCGTGACGTCGGATGTCTGGGGAGGGCGGAAGGCAAGGCGCGCAGGACGGATGCAGAGGCGGCAGAAGCGACGACGGCGGGGACGGGGAGGCGGAGGCAAAGGCGCAGCAGCGGGAGGCAGGAGGAGGGAGGAGGGACGAGGAGCCAGGCGGGAAGCGGGAAGAGGGAGGCGGGAAAAGGAATGAGAGAGGTTATGATTGGAGCCCCTGTGCTACGAAACGTCTCAGGCAGAACGGGCCAGACCATCTCGCGCGCAACATTTTCGAGTTTCGCATTGTGAGGATGGCTCAAGCGAAACGGGCCGGACCACCTCGCGAGGGACATTTTGGAGCTCAGTATTGGGAGGATGTCTCAAACGAAACAGGCCGGACAACCTCTCGCACACGTTCTGACAAGTCCACGTTTCATTCGCTTCCCGTGAGGTCCTCTCCTGCAACTCCCTTCTTTCTCCCTCCTCCTCCTCCTCCTCCTCCTCCTCCTTCTCCTCCTCCTCCTCCTCCTCCCCCTCCTCCTGCCTGCTCCCTCATCCACATCATCATCCTCCTTCTCCCTTCCACTTCCTCCTCCTCCTCCTCCTCCTCCTCCTCTTCCTCCTCCTCCTCCCCCTCCCCCTCCACCTCCTCTTCATCCCGAATGGCATCTCGGAGCCCAGAGTTGCGAGGATGTCTCCAGCGTAACGGGCTGGACCACCTCGCGCGCGGCATCGCGGACCCTAGAGTTGCAACGATGTCTCCGGCGAAACGTGGTGCGAGGAAGTCTCAGGCGAAACGGGCCGGACCACCTCGAGCGCGGCGTCTCAGAGCTCCGAGTTGCGGGGGCCTCCTGGGGCCTCTTGGGGCCTCCTGGGGACCTCCTGGGGCTTCCTCCTGGGCCTCCTGTGGCCTCCTGGACTCCACCTGGAGCTTCCTGGAGCCTCTTGGGGCTCCCAGGGCGGGATATCCAACATGTGGCCGCTTGGGCCCCTCAAAATGGGGGAGGGGGCACAAGAGCAGGAAAAATCAACGAATCGACACCGGATGTGTATTAACTTGACACGTTCTGATAGGGGGCCTCCTGGGGCCTCTTGGGAGCCTCCTGGGAATCTCCTGGGGACCCCTGGGGCCTGTCTTGGGCGTCCTGCGGCCTCCTGGAGCTCTCTGGCGCCTCCTGGAGCTCCCAGGGTCCCACATGTGATTTTCTGGGCCCCCAGGCTGGAAAACCTCTTGCCCGGCATTTGGGAGCTCAGAGTTGCGCACGGCATCTCAGAGCTCAGAGTTGCGAGAATGTCCCAGGCGAGACGGCCCGACCACCTCGCGCAGGGCATCTCAGAGCTCAGAGTTGCGAGGATGTCTCAGGCGAAACGGGCTAGACCACGTCGCGAGCGGCATCTCCGAGGTCAGAGTTGCGATGATGTCTCAGGCGAAATGGGCCAGACCACCTTTTGCGCGGCAGCTCAGAGCTCGGAGTTTTGAGTATGTCTCAGGCGAAATGTGCCAGACCACCTCGCGCGCGACATCTCAGAGCTCAGAGTTTGGACGACGTCTCAGACGAAACGGGCCGCACCACCTCTCGCGCGGCATCTCGGAATGCAAAAGTGCGAGGATGTCTCAAGCGAAACCGGCCAGACCACCTCTTGGGCGGCAGCTCGGGGCTCAGAGTTTGGAGGATGTCTCAAGCGAAACGGGCCGGACCACCTCTCGCGCGGCATCAGAGAGCGCAGAGTTGCGAGGATGTCCAAAGCAAAACGGGCCGAACCACCTCGCGCACGGCATATGAGGGCTCAGAGTTTGGAGGATGTCTCAGGCGAAACGGGCCGGGCCACCTCTTGCGCGGCATCATCTCGGAGCCCAGAGTTTTGAGGATGTCGGAGGCGAAATGGGCTGAACCACCTTTTGCGCGGCATTTCAGTTTTGAGAGTTGCGAGAGTGTCCTAGGCGAAACGCGCAGGACCACCTCGCGCACGGCATCTCAGAGCTCAGAGTTTGGAGGATGTCTCAGGCGATACTGGCCGGACCACCTCTCGCGCGGCATTTGGGAGCTCAGAGTTTGGAGGATGTCTCAGGCGAAATGGGCCGGACCAACTCTCGCGCGGCATTTGGGAGCTCAGAGTTTTGAGGATGTCTTAGGCGAAACGCAGCATCTGGGAACTCAGACTTTGGAGGATGTCTCACGCGAAACGCCCAATCCCGGACAACTCAGAAACGAGAGTTGCGAGGATGTCTCAGGCGAAACGGCCAGGACCACCAATTTCCAATTTTTTGTTGAGGACGTCTCTGCTTTGATTTCCCTCGGCCGGAGCTAGCTTCTATCACAACAGCACCCCGTTCAGGAAGCTGTTTGGGGAAAAAGTTTGCGCGCGCTCTCGCGAATTTCATCAGCCTTTTCGGGCGTAGGTGGTTTAGGTAGCTTCTTCTTCCGACCCCCTTCTTCCCCTTCGGGGAGGGGTTTATCATTGCAGCCAACCGAGAACCATGCCGGCCCCCCCCCTACCATCCTTGTCAAAAAACAATACAAAATGCACATTGCGGGGCCCACCCTGCCAACACCCTCCACAATCCCTTTCAAAAAACAATACGAAATTTACATTACAGCAAAATGTTCACAGTGCGCTGGCGCCCTGTGAGCACGTTGTATTGTTGTTTTGACAGGGATGGCGGAGCACCCTTAGTGAAGCCGCTTTGTGCAGGACCACCATCCGTGCAGAAAACAATGCAAAGTGCACGTTGCGACAACGTCGTGGGTATTGTGCTGGCCACCCGCGATCACTTTGTATTGTTTTTTTGACAGGGACGGCGGTGGTGCCCGCATGATGATGCTTGTCGTGCGCAGGCCCAGAAGAATGTTGACGCCCCACATATCAGCATCTGGACCATGCGGACGAGGGGCATCACATTTTTTACAAGGATGGCACGCCAACCGCATGTGGAGCTCGCGGCGAGCGTCACGCACCTGGCGTCCGCGTTGGTTCCCAGTGGCTGTCCATCCAGTGGCGGCCCCTGGCTATGCCGAGACTCGGATGCCACGTCTGTGATTGGAGGGCGGGTGGGCGTGAGCCAGACGGCCTGCGTGCGGAGAGGGTGTCTTGACCCCTCCCCGTGCCCCCCTCCCCCGGACCTGGACGGGGGCTTCCGCGGGTAGTTGGAGCGTCCAAGACGGCCTCGGCGAGGAAGCCAAAATCATCGGTTGTACCAAGATGTTGGCCCCATTTTGGCCTCCTGGAGGGGTGCCCTAATCAAGGAGCCCTCCTTCCTTGATCGATCTCCTCCGAGATGGCCCCAAGAGCGCTCCCAAGGCTCGCAAGGACGCCCCACGAGGGCCCCAAGAAGTGGCCAGGAGGCCCCCAAGAGGCCCCCAAGAGGCCCCTAGGATGCCCCCACGAGGCTCCCAAGAGACCCCCAAGAGGCCCTAAAAGGCCCCCCAGAGGCACCCAAGACGCTCCAAGAGGCCTCGGCGAAAATGCCAAAATCATTGATTGTATGAGGGTTTTGGCAGCATGTTGGCTTCTTGGGGGGGGCACTGATTAAGATGACTCCGAGAGCGCCTGGGGGAGCACAAGATGACCTCCAAGATGGCTCAAGATATCCCAAGATGCCTCAAGATGGCTACCACGATGCTCCAAGAGGCCCCAAGACCGCTCCAAGACCACTCCAAGTGATCAAAGAGCTCCCCCAGGAGGCCCCGAAGAGGCCCACATCCTTCCAAAACCTTGGGACACTCAATACTGTTAGCTTTCTCGCCGTTTCGCTTCCGATGGCCATCCGAGGCCTCAAGATGGCTCCAAGACGGCCCAAGAGGGCCCCAAGAGAAGCTCAAGAGAGCCCAAAGACGGCCCCAACAGCGCCCCAAGAGGCAACTTGTTGGACTCCCGAGGGGCAACGCTAAGTAATGCTCCCAAGAGCGCTTCAAGAGGGCCCAAGACTCTCTAAGAGGCGTCCGCGACCGCCAAGAGGCCTCCAAGACGCTCCAAGAGGCCTCCTCTGGGGGACCCTTCCCCTGTGTTGCCTACTCCCCTGATCGAGGCAATTCCTCTGGGCATCGTTTCTGGATGGGCTGGTGGGATTACGCGAAGCATTTAGAATTCTACAGGAACCCACGGGGTCCCCAACAATGTATAACATGCTACCAAAATGGCTTCGCGCGCGCGCAGGTCGAAATCGTTCGAACGCCGTTGCGCCGCGCACTGTCGCAATAAGCCGATGCAAAAAATGGGACGACGTGCGCACGCGCGCGTCGTCGCGCGCGCATGCCGGAATCAGCCAAACGAACTTTAGGTGTCGTACGGGTTCCAAAGCCGAGTGCCCCGAAACCATCTAACACATGTTTTCGCAACATCAGTTTCCAAACAAGCTTGCGCGCGCGTTCTTTTGAATTCTTAAGAAAACCATTCGTTTTTTTTCTCGGCATTGCCACTGGATTTTGCCAAGCAGGCCTGTCGCGCCGCATTCCGAAATCATTCGAACTCCCTTGCGCACGTGCCCGGGGGCACGATCCGTGTCAAATAATTGTATGCGGCCGCTCTCGCGCGTCGGCCGCGCGCGCATGTCGAACTCCTTCCAACATTTTCATCACTGACGCGAGGACGCCATCATCGTCGTTGACGTAAGCAGCATCCGCGCCGTCACTGGCCGCACCGTCGTCGCTGTCAGCATCGTCACCAGCATCGCTACTAGCATCACCATGCCTACCGTTGTCGACATTGCCACCATACCGCGCCCGCCCATGTCGCCGACTCGCACTGAAGTGCCCGCTGGGATGTGCCCAGCGGTCAGCGCCACCGCGTTCGCAAGGTGGGTTCCCCTTTTCTAAAAATATAGTCCACCCCCCGAGATTATTCGTTCCCTTTTTCCGATTGCGATTTGCGTATGCCTTTGCCCCAACCGTCCATCCTACGTATGAACGTACACCATCCTACGGGGGCGGTATCCGCCTCCCCCTCGCCATGCTCTGCAAAAAACGGTTTGCGCGCGCACCTTTTGATCACGAACCATCGAGTTGCAAGATCTTGTGCAAAACAGAAATGTGACGAAGTGCGCACGCGCGCGTTGCCGCGCGCGCGTGCCGAAGTCATTCAAAACTCTTCGGCGTCGTATGGATTTTAAGATTTAGTTGCCAGCAGCATATACACTGTTGTTTCCCATATAAAAGAATGGTTTCGCAACACTGCTGATTTCTTCAACAACAACAACACAAAACTTGCGCACGCGCTCTTGAGAAAGTTTGGGGAACCATTGGTCGTGCATGATTGTCAGACAATGCTACCACACGGGCTTCGCGCGCACGCGCGAATGTCAATCGAAATCGTTCGAACGCCCTTGCGCGCGTGCCGTCGCGATAATTCTTTGCAGACAATGTGACGAAGTGCGCGAGCGCGCCATCGTCGTCGTCGTCATTGCGGGGGGGTGTCTCTGGACCCCCTGGATCATGTTCCCAGGGGGGGAAGGGGGGCGGTTCGGGCCCCACCAGATAAATTCCCTGGGTGGGGTGGGGTGTTTGGGGCCCCCTCTCTTGGTTTTTAGGGGGGGATGACCGAGATAACCAAGTAGGGCGGATCCCAAACATTTCTGTGCCAATCTCAACCAACTGGTACCAATTACAATTGCGTTGGAAGCTCCCCACGGGTTTTCTAGAAGTCCTTAGAGTTTCCTTACAGTTCCCTTGGAGGTCAGAAATCCGCCAAAAACCAGTGGTTCAGTAGCGAGTGCAAAACCGAGTGTCCGAAAAACATTTAGAACAATACGTAGTTTCGCAACATCAGTTTTCAAAAAAACGTGCGCTCGCGCTCTTGCGGGTTCTGCGGAAAACCATAGGTTAGTTGTTTGTCAAAATGTTTATGGAATTCTGCCATATGGGCCTCTGGCGCCGCATGCCGAGATCATTCGCGCGCCCTTGCGCGCGTGTTGGGGGGGCACGGTCCGTGTCAAATGATACCATGCGGACCAGTCGCGCGTCGGGTGCGCTCGCATGTCGAACTGTTTCCAAAACCTTCATCACCGACGCGAGGATGCCGTCGTCGTCCTCGGCATGATCAGCATCGGCGCCCGCACTGGCCGCGCCGTCGTCGATACGAACATAGTCACCGGCACTGCTAGTTATCATCGCGTCTACCGTTGTCGACGTTGCCATGATACCGCACCCGCCCCAATCGCCGACTCGCATTGAAATGCCCGCTGCGATGCGCCCAGCGGTCAGATCCACCGCGTTCGCGCCGGTCGCGCCAAACTAGTTGGCCGGTGCGCGTGCGTTCTTGGGCCAGTGCGGCCGCAGGGATGGACCAGCCCGTGCCAAGCTCCCATCGTAATCGCCACCGCATTCGTTTTGCAAGCAAAGTTGTGGGTGGGTGGATAGGATGATTGCGCGAGCAGTGGAGTTGACAACTCACTGCGAACAGAAATTAATTCTCTTTTCTAAAAACAAAATAGGATCTACCCCCCCCCCGGCGTTATCGGTACCCCTTCTGGGTATGTAAATCACATACGATTCTGACCACATGTCCATCCTAAATATGAAATCACAATGTCCAGGCCGGCCGGTATCCCCCCCTGAGGTTCCTTTGCAAAAAAAACACTATGCGGTGACATTTTTTGTTTTAACACAACACTTGATTCACGAATCCCTTGCAAAACATGTGACGAAGTGCACACGCGCGCGTCGTCGCGCGCGCATGCCGAAATCTTTCAAAAACTTTCGGTGCCGGAAGGATTTCGCAATCGAGTTCCCAAAAAACATACAAAAACACGAGCATGATGATGAGGAGAAGGATTCTGATGATGATGATGAGCATGGACATGATGATGATGGTGATGATGGTGATGGTGACGACCATGACGATGACGATGATGATGACGATGATGATGATGATGATCAGGTTGATGATAATGGTGATGATGATGATGACGATGATGATGTTGATGGTCATGATGGTGATGTTGATTTTGATGGTGGTGGTGATGATGATACTCATGGTGATAATGATGCTGATGATGATGCTGATGATGCTGATGATGACGATGCTAATGATGATTATGCTTATGATGGTGATGATGCTGGTGATGATGATGATGATGATGATGATGATGATGATGATGATGATGATGATGCTGATGCTGATGCTGATGCTGATGCTGTTGCTGATGGTGCGGAGGTGAAAGAGGAGGAGGAGGAGGAGCAGGAGGAGGAGCAGGAGGGGGAGGAGGAGGAGGAGGACAAGGAGGAGGAGGGGAGGAGGAGGAGGACCAGTGTAAACCCCAGAGTTACCAACGATATTTGAATAAACCCTTCCCTCAAGCTCCCTCTTCATAGGCCCCTACAACGGTTCATTCCACAGGGGGACCTGCCCCGTTGGAAAACAACCGTTTGAACCTGATTGTTGCGTGTTGACGGTCCTGAATCGTGCCAGAACGTTCTTGGAACCTCAACTCCGCGAATCATCAGAACTGTTGCGCCCTCAGAATCGTGAACCCATTCAAATCACCGTTTCCTGGTACGTCGATCAGGGGAATCCGTGAAACTCTTGTAATATTTTAAATTGAATGTGCGCGTCGTTAAGGCGAGAGTCACATTTTAAAAAGGAACCGCCTTCAAGCCGTGACACCCTTGCAAATTCTTGACGCTTCGCGTATCCCCACCAGCCCATCCAGCAACGATGCCCAGGCGAATGAAGGTGATCAGGGAAGTGAGGGAGCATACAGAGTAACAAAGGGCTGGGGAACCCGTCTTACCCAAGACGGCGAGGATGGAGGAGGAATCGGAGGAGGATGAGGAGGAGGAGGAGGAGGAACTGAAGGAGGAGGAGGGGGAGCGGGAGGGGGGAGGAGGGAGGAGGAGCAACAGGCGGATGAGGAGGAGGAGGAGGAGGAGGAGCAGGACGAGAATGAGGAGGAGGGTGAGGAGAAGGGCTAGCAGAATGGCCAGAGGCCTCTTGGATGCCTCTCGGAGTCTCTTCGGATGTCTCTTGGGAGCGTCCTGAAGGCCTCTTAGGGCGTCTTGGGAGCGTCTTGGCGGTCCCGGAGGCCTCTTGGGGCGTCTTGGGTGCCTCGGGGAGCCTCTTGGGGACCTCTTGGGGCCATCCTGGGGCCATCTTGGGGCCATCTTGGCGCCTTTTGGGGCCTCCTGGGCGCCTCTTGGGGCCATCTTGGAGGCGATCGATCAAAGAAGAGGGTGGGGTTAATTAGCCCCCCCCCCTCTAGATCCTCTAAAATCGCCTCTTGGGCTCATCTTGAGGCGCTCTTGGAGCGCTCTTGGGCGCTCTTGGGGCCGTCTTGAGGCTCTCTTGGGCCCCTCTTGGGGCTATCTTGGGCCATCTTGGAGCCATCTTGAGGCCTCGAATGGCCATCGGAAGCGAAAAGGCGAGAAAGCAAAAAACATTGATTTTCCGTAGGTTGTTGAAGGATTTTGGCCTCTTGGAGGCCTCCTGGGAAAACTAGTTGGCCTCTTGGAGCCGTCTTGGGGCGGTCTTCGGGCCTATTGGAGCATCTTCGGAGCCATCTTGAGGCATCTGAGGCTAGCTTGAGCAATCTTGGAGTTCATCTTGGGCTCCCCGAGGCGCTCTTCGAGCCATCTTGGGCCATCTTGGACGCTCCAACTACCAGCGAAACCTCCCGTCCAGGTCCAGGGGAGGGGGTAGGGGGAGGGGTAAACCCCTCCCCGAAGGGGAAGAAAGGGGGTTGGAAGAGGAAACTCCCTAAACCACCTACGCCCAGAGGGCTGGTGGGATTTTGAACACGAATGCGCGCGGCGCTAAGGCGAGAGCCACATGTTGAAAAGGAACCGCCTTCAAGCCGTGCGACTCTTGCAAACTGTGAAAACGAATGTGCGCGGCGCTAAGGCGAGAGCCACACTTTGAAAATAATTCGCCCTTAGACCGTGAAGCTCTCTGCAAAGTTTGAAAGCAAATGTCCGCGGCGCTAAGGCGAGAGCAACATTTTAAAAGCCAACGGCCTTCAATCCGTGAAACTCTTGCAAATGTTGAAAACGAATGTGCGCGGCGCTCAGGCGAGAGCCGCATTTTGAAAACGGCCCGCCCTCTATCTGTGAAGCTGCTACCAATGTTTAAGCTTCAGGGTCATACATGGTGAGGAAGTCTCAGGCGAAACGTCCAGCACGTCCTAAAAACTAGCCTCGGGATGCGACAGGGAGAAGTTATTTACAAGAAGAAGGAATGGAGGAGGAAGAGGAGGAGGAGGAGGAGGAAGAGGAGGCCGACGAGGAGGAGAGGAGCAAAAGGACTGGGTGCGGATGAGGAGGAGGAGGAGGTGGAGGAGGGAGTAGTAGTAGGAGGAGGACGGAGGAGGAGTGAGGAAGAGGGAGGAGGATGAGGGACGGGAGGATGGGGAAGGAGGAGTAGGTGGGAGGAATGGGGGAGGGAAAGAGGGAGGAGGAGGAGGAGGAGGAGGAGGAAGAGGAGGAGGAGGGAGCGGGGAGCAGGAGCAGGAGGAGCAGGAGGTTGCCCTTCTCCTCTCCGCGGGGGCCGCGAGGGGGCGCGAGGATCCTGTTGCCCTGCGGTCCGCTCACACGGCGCGCGGCGCCGGGTGGCCCAGGTGCGCCTGATGTGCCCCAGATTCTCCAACAGCCTCGCGTCGTGACAAGACGAGCACGGAACCCAGACATGCAACGCCCTGACAAAAAATCGTGACGGAGGGTGTTCCTGAATATCAGGTATCTGAGGACCCTCATTGGGCCCGGGAACCGTCAAGAAACGACTCGGGATGAAAAATATGCCCTCGGGGGCTGAAGAAATCAGGACATCGTATGTCTGGGAAGGTCTTTGGCCGTTTTCGGCCTCTGGGTGCCCTCACCGAGCCCCCGGGCCGTCAAAGCACGGCCCAGAATGAAAAGCCCGTCTTGGTGAGATGTTCCAGACCTTTCCGGAGGCACGTTGTGAGACCCTGCGGCAGAAGACCCTCAACAGATTTGCACAACAGTTCACGATGGAGGCCCACGATGGGGGACTACGATGGGCGCCACGAGGGGGGGCCACGATGGGGGACAAGATCGGGGGCCCAGATGAGGGGCCACGATGAAGGACCACTATTTGGTTCCACGATAGGGGGCCACGATGAGGGCCACGATGGGGCCACGACGCTGGCGCACCGGTTTTGGTGGCCCGGCCCGGGCTCCCCCCTCGGGCGTTACCGGCGAGCTGTTCAGGGCAGTGACGACGTTGGATGCTTGGGATATGGCCCAGCCGGAGGTCGGTGCGGGTGGGCAGTTTGCGTCCTCTGACAGGCTGGGTCGCCAGGGAGAACGCGGACAGGACGGACGTCGACTACAGGTACTTGACCTCGGTGCATTGGGCCGTGTCGCAGTTGCACGGTGCTAGCAAGGTTGTTCCTCCTCCTCCTCCTCCTCCTCCTCACCCTCCTCCTCCTCCTCCTCCTCCTCCTCCTCCTCCTTCAGCCCAAGAGCGAGTTGGCCATCACTGAGATCAGTTTGATGGGCTAGAGTGCGAGCGCCGCTTCTCGTTCCCCTCCTGCAAGACACGGGCAGCATCTTGGGGTCTGCTCGTGGTTACTGTCGTCTTAGCTTTGGGATCGGCGCATCCATGCGCGTTTCATAGTAGTCATCATCACCATCATTATCACCACCATCAGCATCATCATCAGCATCATCACCATCGTCGTCGTCACCAGTATCACCATCATCACCCGCATCACCAACACCACCAGCATCTTCAGCATTGTTAACATGATCATCAGCAGCATACTCGTCGTCGCCGTCCTAATCACCAGCATCGTCATCACCAGCAGCATCGTCTTCGCCATCAGCAGCAGCATAACACTCCCCGTCATCGCGTCGTCATTCGCATCATCACCAGTATCACAATCATCATCCGCGTCATCGGCATCATCATCACGACCACCATCATCATCGGCATTGTCTTCAGCATCAGCATAGTCACGATCCGTAGCCGTTTTGGCTCAAGCTTTTTTGACTCAAGGGACATCCACCTCGTTGCCTGAGCGCGGCCCCCAGAGAGTGCACAGACCAGCGGGTCAGCCTCAGGCCGGAATTCAGGATGTTCTTTGGCGGGTTCCCAGGGATGGACGGGCCAGGTGGCAAGAGCGGAGGTCGCGGTAATAGCAAGCCTGCCGACACCACCAAGTTCTACAAGCTTCTGGAGGTGGACAAAAGCGCGAGTGACGCCGAAATCAAGAAGGCGTACAGGAAGCTAGCCGTCAAGCACCACCCCGACAAGGGCGGCGATCCCGAGACGTTCAAGGAAATCACCCGGGCGTACGAGGTCCTGAGCGATTCTGAGAAGCGGGCCAAGTACGACAAGTTCGGCGAGGAGGGCTTGGAGGGTGGCGGCGGCGGGGGCGATCCGTCGGACATCTTCGATGCGTTCTTCGGCGGCGGCGGCCGGCGCGGCGGGGGCGGCGGAAAGAAGCGCCAGAAGACGAAGGACGTGGTCCAGCCTCTGAAGGTCACCCTGGAGCAGCTCTATGCGGGGACCACGAAGAAGATGGCCATCACGAGGTCGGTGATCGACAAGAAGAAGGGGGTCACCGAGTGCCGCTCCTGCGACGGCCGCGGCGTGAAAGTCGAGGTCGTGCGCATGGGGCCCATGATCCAGCAGATGCAGTCGACCTGTGGGGCGTGCGGCGGACAGGGGCGCTCCTTCAGCACCATCAAGGAGAGGGAGGTGCTGGAGGTGGTGGTCCAGAAGGGCTCGACGGACGGTCACAAGATCCCCTTTCGAGAGATGGCGGACGAGCACCCGGACGCGGACACGGGTGACGTCGTCTTCGTCTGTCAGCAGCAGGAGCACCCGGTCTTCAAGCGCAAGGGCGCCGATCTGTTCGTGGAGAAGAGGATATCGTTGGTGGAGGCGCTCTGCGGCTTCAGCCTCGACATCACGCACCTCGACGGCAGGAAGTTGCTCGTCAAGACAGCCCCAGGCGAGATCGTGAGGCCCATGGACGCCGGCTTCGACCCGCTGGCCGAAGGAGAAGCCAAGAAGGAGTGGGAGGTCTTCGAGGATAGCGATTGCCCCAGCTCGAAGAAGAAAAAACGCCATTCCCATAAACTTTCGGCGTGCCGCGCGGATTTTCTGGATCGGCGTCTGGCCCCCCCAGCGGCGCCTTCAGCGCCGCCTTTGGGGCGCTCCGCGCGCCAGGGAGGGGGACTCTGGCGCGGATCCAAGAAATCCGCGCGGAGCGCCAAACGTTCATGTATATGCCATTTGTTCTTCCTCTACTAGCCTCGACAACGTAGCCCAGGCCGACACAACTGACATCGAGACTCTGAAGAAGGCTGTCGAGACGCAGCTCAAGAGGAAGGGCATCGACGTCGGCGTCTTCGTGGTGGATGGCCACCGTGCGTACTTCAAGCAGGCCTCCCGGGAAGAGGCGCTGGCCGCGAAGAAGCCGCGCAAGGGCCACACCATGTACGTCGTGTCGGACCCGGACGCCAACAAGTCGCTCCGCATGATGAAGGCTGTCAAGGGCGAGGGCATGCCCACGTTCAGGAACCCTTTCGTGTTCGGCAACCTCTTCCTCATCCTCACGATCGAGTTCCCGGAGTCGCTCTCGGTCAGCGCGCAGGAGTCGATGCGTTCCTTGTTGCCAGCGCCGCTCAACACGCCCGCCTTCAAGGAGAGCGACACGGACGTAGAGGTTCATACCGTGGTCGACATCGACCCCGTCGCATCGTTCCACGAGAACAAGGCAGGGCTGGACCTAAACGGTGTTCTTGCGATTTCGTGAGCCGTGTTCGTTTCGACTTCGTTTTGCGGTAAAGGCGGATTGAAGAAAAAACGAAGGAAAACGAAAACAGAGCGAAAACGAAAAACACCGTTTAGGTTCAGCCCTGGAACAAGGTCAACATGACGGGCGGCGGCGAGGCCTACGACGACGACGGCGATGGCGAGGGGCACGGCCCCCGCGGCCCCGGCGGGCAACCTGTCCAGTGCCAGCAGCAGTGAGGGAGCCGGCGCGTGCCGGCTCCTTGTTTGCCGCCCTTACCTTTTAAGTCGGGCGTGTCCCTCTACAGGAGGAATACTCAAAGATAGCGGAAAGATAGCCTGGGGACGATTTGTCCTGTATTGTTTGGCAATGTTGGGGTACGTTTTCGGTATTTTTTGCTGTCTGTCCAGAACCCTCTGTAGGAGGACATGCCCGACCTAACCTTGAACTCCTCCAGTGGTCCCTCCACCACCGATGACTCGGAGGCCAGCAACCGATGTGCACGTACGCAGCCAGCTTCCGCTGGCCTGCGTTTGAACTCGGTCGTTCGTGCAGTGCGGGACCAGAGAGAGCGTACCTGCACACGTGTCGTTTCGGCGGCGAGCGAGGGGGGGGAAGTGAGAAGAAGAAGAAGAAGGCCTTCTGAGCAGGTTCGGAAGTCCCCCTGCCTTCTCAGAAGTATTCTAAGCTTTCCCAGAAGACAGAAAAACTTGTCAGAGGGCGCGAGTGCTTCCGAGAAGTCCCGACGCCTTCTGCTTCTCCCTTCTGCTTCTCCTTCTCACTCCCCCCCCACGCTCGCCGCCGATCGTTGCTCGCCCGCCCACCCCACACCTCGAGATGGAGCGAGTGGCGCCCCCAGGCGGAGCCACAGAGAGCTCCGTGCATGCTTGCATAGTTTTGACCCGCCACCATACGGCAGATTCGTGTCGTGTCGGCCGGCGGCGATCCCGCCGCTGGCGTTCAACGCTGAACGCCGGCGGCGGCCAGGATCGGTCGATGTTTCACGATTGGACGTTGCGGAAACGGCCGATCGTAGGAACCAACGCCCGGGTCGACACGACACGAATTTGCCGTACAGTCGACCCGCATGGTAAGAATGGGCAACCTTCCCACAAAGGGTACCCTTGCATCCTTGCCTCCTCGGTCCATCCTTGGCCGCGTTCGTGGGCCGCCCGCTCGAAAAGCTTCGACATGGGCGTCCAAGGCCCTTGCATCCTTATCGCGCATCTTTCTGATGTGGGTTGGCCGTACCCGCCCACGAGCTGACACAGCCTGCGGCACCAGCCGGGTCGGGTGCTCCCGCGGTTCTTGGGCGCGGCCCTGTGCACCCGCGCAGCTCCGCCGCGTTTTCCTCGCCCAAGGCAGACACGAGCGAGCCGCGCTTCGCCCAAGGCGGCACCCGCGCGTGGCTGGACAAAGACCCACAGAGACGCCCTCGCAGTGCTGGAACATCCTTAGTAGCATCATCATCATCATCATCATCATCATCATCATCATCATCATCATCATCAGCAGCAGCAGCATCATCAGCAGCATCCTCAGAATCATCGTCACTATTATTATCGTCATCATCCTCAGCATCATCATCGGCATCGTCATCATCATCATCATCATCATCATCATCATCATCATCATCATCAGCATCAGCATCAGCATCAGCATCAGCATCATCATAATCATCACTAGCATCAGCATCAGCAGGTGGGGGGCTGCCAACCAGGTCCTCTTCGAGCCGGACAAGGAAAGCTTCCATATTTTGGACACCATCTCGCCTGACGGCGAAACGTTCAAGATGCTCGGCGTGCTGTTCGACACCAGATTGAGTATGTACAAGGCGGTGTCCCACTTCGTGGCGGAAGGCTCCTGGAGGCTCCAGGCGCTACTTCGAACAAAGCGGTTTTACTCCACTGCTGAGTTGGTTCGATTGTACAAGTGCCACGTGCTGTCGTACATTGAGGGCGCTACCCCGGCAATTTACCATGCTGCTGAAGCCAGTCTCCGCCATCTCGACGGGCTGCAAGACACATTTCTGGAAGGCGTGGGCTTGACACCCAAGGCAGCACTACTTGAACACAAGCTGGGCCCACTAGGGTTGCGGCGTGACATTGCAATGCTTGGTCTTCTATACAAGGTTGCTCATGGGAAAGCACCGCCATCGTTGGCTTCACTGTTTGAGCCGTTCAGAGGCCAACGTGCAAGGTACGGTTTCTCATCAGATCTGCGTTTGCACAGCAAGGCGTTGCACGAACCTCTCCAATCCGGCCATCTTCGAATGCTTCATCGGTCAATCTATGGTCTGATTGCTATATTCAACCGCTTGCCTGGCATCGTGGTGCGCGCCAGGTCTGTCAAAGGTTTTCAACGTTCGCTGCAACGTCTGGCCAAGGATGCTGCCGTGACTGGCAGCCCTGAGTGGTCTCGAATTTTCTGCCGGGGCTGACGCCGCCGAGAGAATTTTTGCATCGTGTGTTTTTTGATGATTTGAGGGTTTGTCGTAGAAAAAATCAGCATCATCATCACCACCGCCTCCCCCATCATCATCACCACCACCCTCTCATCAGCATCAGCAACCTCATCATCATAATCATCAGCAGCATCATGCTCATCATCGCCACCACCACCACTATAAGAGTAATCGTCGTCGTCATCGGCATCGTCATCAGTGTCCTCATCATCATCATTATCAGCATCATCATCACCACCACCGTCACCATAATCGTCATCACCATAATTTTGATCAGCCGTTCTTCTTCATCGTCAGCATCGCCATACTAATCATGAGCAGCACCACCACCGCCAGCATATCCATAATCGTCATCATCACCATCATCGTCAGCATCATCCGAGTCATCACCGCAGTCATCATCACCAACATCATCATCATCATCACCACCAGCAGCAGCAGCAGCAGCGTCATCATCCTGCTCCTCCAGGTCGGACCTGGGAACACCCTGGAGTCTTTGTATGCCATCCTGACCCTCCTGCTGGGCCTGGGCTCGCTCTGCTTCCTCATCGCCTCCGCCACCTCCGGCGTGATGCAGCTGGAGGAGACGCGCTCCTCCGCGGCCAAACAGCGCGTGCTGATACGCACCTACCTCAGGAAGAACAACATATCGCGCGAGCTCTCCCTTGCAGTCCGGGACTTAGACGATCCGCGTCCCTCCAACAACTGGCTCACCCGCGGGGGCGCAGATGCAGACACGAGACATCTGGCGTCGTGATATTTTCCCAGCGTGGCCTCCCAGAGGTCTGGACTCCTGCCCGGGGGCCGATGTTCCACCCCGAGTCGTGCTCGACGGCCCCACTGGGCCCGATGAGGGCCCCTAG
The DNA here is from genome assembly GCA_963575745.1 of Prorocentrum cordatum. Classification (NCBI taxonomy): domain Eukaryota; class Dinophyceae; order Prorocentrales; family Prorocentraceae; genus Prorocentrum; species Prorocentrum cordatum. Next base: position 564,150 of record CAUYUJ010019804.1, read on the forward strand.
AGGCCGAAGGTGGCCAAACACCTCGCACAACGTTTTTGTTCTTCTTCGTCGCGACGCGAGGAGGTCGAGGACCACCTCGGGATGACCCGCGGTGGCGCGACGGCAATCCGCCGCCCTGCCCGCCCCGCGGCCTTGTGCATCTCGCAGAGCCTGCCGCGCGCGGAGAGCCCGGCGTCTCTCCTCCTGGGCGCGGCGCGGGGGTGCCAAGGCGCCCGTCGCCCAGGGTGCGGCTCCTCGTCCTCATCCGTTCCTCCGTTCGACAGGAGTGACCAGTTCCCAGACGGCGCCAGCGCCAACCGTGCCGTGACCAGGGGGGGGGGGGGCGGGGCCCGTCACGGGCGGTGTGGCGAAAAAAACAAACAGGAGTTTGGGAGGTCAGATTCAGCATCGGCGCTGGCACATCCGTTGCTGAAAGCCGTCATATTCTCGCACCAGCCTGAGCAGGTTCGCCTCGTTTGGCTTGTACTCCTGGGCTCAAGCGTAGGTTCCTTCTGGGTTCAACCGCCCATATACGTCCCCTTGATCCCGCTTAAGAAAGTCAAGACGCATCGTAAGGATGCAGGGGAAGACTACAGGGGCCTCGGAGGGCCTTGTTGGCGTTTTCGACTGGGGTTGCCAGCGAAAGTCGCCCAGGATGGGCCGAAGGGGCAAGGATGCAAGAGTAACCTCGGACAGTTGCTCCTCCTCACTGCGCGACTTGACTGTACTAGCCCCCGCGTCGCTCTAGCCCCCGCGTCGCTCTTGCGAAGACCTCCCAAGGTGCTTGCCTCCTGACCTCAGGCGCCGCGCTGACGGCGGCGAGAGGCGCGTCCCCGCGCCCTGAGGACCGATCCGTCGGCCGATCCATCGTGGCCACATGAGCTGTGGATGACGATCGATGGAGAGGAGGCGCATTGCCAAATAGTTCCCAGATGTCTAAAGCAGGTTTAACAGATGACTCTAAAGTGTCAAAACATGTACCGAACAGGTTAAAGCATGCAGGAGACAGTTGAAGACTACATGTTTTCATTCAGTGATAGAACGGTTCGAGTGTCCATTGTCATGGGATCCACAACATATGAGTCCATGCCAGCGGATCGGCGGGTCTGGCCCCTGGTCTCACCGAGCGCGCTCCATTGGTCGCAAAGTGCGTGCTCGCAAACGCCAGCACAACACACATGCTCTTGCCTCGACGCAACGGATCTTGCATTTTTTCCGTGGCGGATCCAGGCTAGTTTCGAGTAGAAACATGTTTGCGAGCAGTGGAACGCGTTGGTCTTGGGTCGGCCGACGGATCGGCGGGATCGGCCGACAGATGGATCGGCCGATCCTGCCGGCGAATCGGCCGATCGATCCCAGGCCGATCCCGCCGAGCCGTCGGCCGAGGGATCGGCCTCGACTCATGGCGACGATCAGGAAGCCGATGCGTTGGCCGATCCATCGTCGCCATGGGTCTGGGCCGCCCCGGCGTGGTCGAAGTAGAGCGGATCGGTGAGTTGCGCTGTATCGTTGATGTCCTCACCCTCCTCCCCCCCGTCCTCCTCCTCCTCCTCCTCCTCCTCCTCCTCCTCCCTCCCCCTCCTCCTCCCCCTCCTCCTCCTCCGCCTCCTCCCTCCTCCTCCTCGTCCTCCTCCTCTCCTCTCCCTCCCCCTCCTCCTCCTCCCCTCCTTCTCCTTCTCCTCCTCCTCCTCCTCCTCCCCTCCTCCTCCTCGTCCCCCTCCAACCCCTTCTCTCCTCCTCCTCCTCCCCCCCTCCTCCCCCTCATCCTCCCCCTCATCTCCTCCTCGTCCCCCTCCAACCCCTTCTCTCCCTCCTCCTCCTCCTCCTCCTCCTCCTCCTCCCTCCTCCTCCTCCTCCTCCTCCTCCTCCTCCTCCTCCTCCTCCTCCTCCTCCTCCTCCCCCCCCTCCCCCTCCCCTCCCCCTCCCCCTCCCCCTCCCCCCCCTTCCCCCTCCTCCTCCTCCTCGTCCTCCTCCTCCTCCTCCTCCTTCCTTCCTTGCGGAAGGGGCAACAGCGCTATCAGTGACGTTTAGCGGAGGTGCGCTGTTTGCTAGTTGAAAACTACTCCAATTCCCGTCAAGTTTGATCGTCAAGGTCACTCCTCCTCCTCCTCCTTCTCGTCCTCCTCCTCCTTCCCCTCCTTCTTCTTCTCCTCCTCCTCCTCCTCCTCCTCCTCCTCCTCCTCCACTCGGAGCCCGAGTTCCCTCCATCTGGACGCCCCGATGCGTCGGCGATGCATCGGCGATGCGGGGCGCGATCCGCCGACCCTATCTGCCCGGGCCCCCCATTTCCACAGTGGGGGCTTTCGTCAAGGAACGTGCCCAGGAGGCTTCAGACCCTGGAGGGTTCCTCCTCCTCCTCCTCCTCGGAGGAGGAGGGTTCGGTATCTGATGAGGGCGGCGGTGATATCCATGGCCAATCCACGATTGGCTTTCCACCGGCTCCCAGACCCCGGATTCCTCATCGAAGGTAACCTTATCCAATGCCATCACCGTACTGGGCGGCCTTCACGGAAGGGAGCGGGTCCTCGGGCGTGTCGGCCGCCGTCAGGCTTTCGCGGGGCTTTGGACGGGCTCCAGGACAGTCCACAAAAAACGGCTCGGGATGTCGAGCCGTCCCAGAGGTGAAAGCCCCCCAGTGTCCAGGACCCCGTGTCCCTGGATCCCGTTTCCCATATGTCAAGGATCGGGATCGGGCAGGATCCGTCGAATGATCAGGATCGGTAGTCGCGGTCCGCTGATCTGACTGGATCCGTCGATCCATCGGTCGGCCGATTGGTTGGGGTCTGCTGTGCGGCCGATCGGCTGGACGTGCCGCTGCGAGTCGGGGCGGGCGGGGGCCGGCCCTTCTGGCAGCGCAGATCGTTCTATGTCGGCCGATTCGCGGCCGCCAGCGGCGTTCAGCCTCGAGTCCGAGGCCTGATCGAACAACGTAGTTGTGTAACACAGTGGGTTCGTGTCGTGTCGGCGCGGTGGCGACCCCAGCGAGGGCGTTCAAGGTTGAACGCCGCCAGTGGCTTGGAGTCGACGTCGAACGATCCGTGCTATTTCAATGCCTCGATCGTTCAGTTCAGGCTTGAACGATCCACGCGGAGTCAGAGACCAAGGCGCAATTCACGATACGAATCTGCCGTATGCACAATCGCCACTCGTTTGTTGGGAGGATGTCGGGAACTTGAAGCGAACCATGCACCTCCTCCGTTGCCATGCTTAGCACGAAGAGTTTGCGAGCAGTCCCGCTTTGCGCGTGTTTGCAGTTTGCAGTCGCTAGCGCGACTTTTTCTGCACCGTCCCGGGCTCAGCAACGAGGGAGCTGCCACCCTGCAGCATCGGCAGGGACAAAACGCAATCGCCGTCTAAGGGGCGCTTGCGCGTGAAGATTGTGCGTAACCTCCGCTTGGGGGGAACTCTACCGATGTCCCGGGGCCGCAGGAGTTCGAGGGCATGCACGGGGCCCGGCCTCGGATGGAACGCCCGCGCTGGGGTCGCCGCCGCACCAGCTCGGCGCGAGTCTGCGTGATCCACGCGGTGTCAGAAACCGACGCCCACGTCATCGCGACGTGATCTTGCCGCATATCTGGGGCCATCCTCCTCCTCTTCCTCCTCCTCCTCCGCGTTGGCACGCTCCCTTCTGCCCGCACTGGCCTGGCCACCGCTTGGCCAGCGTGAATCGGGCTCGGCCCAGAGTGATGGCCCGTGCTTCCGTCTGGTTGCACCCACTGGCCGCCTGTCGTCCTTCTCCTCCTCCTCCTCCTCCTCCTCCTCCTCCGTCCCACCCCATCCGTGCCTCTGCTCCCTCCGCATGTCCAGTTTGGCACACCTCACGCGCTTCGTGGCCCCACAGGGAGCTCCACTTCCTCCTCCTCCTCCCCCTCCGTCCTTACCCCTTCTGTGCCTCTGCTCCCTCCGCATGTGTCCAGTTCGGCACGCCTCACGCGCGTCGTGCGCCCCACAGGGAGCTCCGCCTGAGGTCGCAGTGAGAGCAGACGCATGGCGTCCCCGCGTCCATGCAGAGGCACACCCCTCGCACGGACGGTGTCTCGCCCTTGCTCTTGGCCCCCAGAGGCGCTTCATTCCTGCCCCTCCCTGCCACTGGTCGTCCTCGGTCTTCGCGTCCACGCCTCAGTCGTTGTGTCGTTCCCATTGTTTTGCTCATATGGCATTTGTGTTGCACACCTTCACAGGTCAGGGTCTTTCGCCTGGAACGTTTTCCCGAACCAGCTGGCCTGTCAGGAGCTAGCCAGCCATTACTACTCAATTCATCGTGCGGCTCTCGCACTCGTCGAGCTGTCCCGTGCTCCATTCTAGGCCCTCACAGCCGCCTCTACCGGATCCTACGGAGCCCCCCTCTGATACCTAGAACGACAACTATGTAAATATACATAGACAGATATAATTATATATGTGGGTATATATATATATGTATGTATTGGTACACGGAGTGAGGGAGTTGAGGCCCCCGACGTTGGTGCCCCCCCATCGTGGCCCCCATCGTGGCATCCCACCGTGAACTGGGTAAAACTGTTCAGGGGGTTCTGCTGAAAGGGTGCTTCTGTTGTCGATGGCGACGCGCGGAGTTCTGGGCCCTGCCCAAGACAAATCATACCCCATCGGCCTCTCCTGGGGTGCGACCTGGCCAGAGTTTTGAGGCGAATGCAGCCAGGGCCACGAGGGGCCCCTGGCAGGCTCAGAGAGGCACAGAAGCGTCTGGGAGCCTCGAATCTCCACTCTCGAAGCCTCGAACCTTGAGGTCAAGAGGTGCTCAGACGTGCACACGAGGGCGCAGAACAGGGAGAAGAAGCAGGACCAGGCCAAGGAGGCCGTCGCGTTCCTGCCGCTGAACCTCCGCATGGACATCGACGAGGACCAGGGGAGGGGGGCCTCGAGCGGTGTGGAGGAGGAGGAGGAGGAGGACGCGAAGGAGGAGGAGGAGGAGGAGGAGGAGGAGGAGGATAACGAGGAGGAGGAAGAGGAGGAAGAGGATAACAGGAGGAGTGGGAGCAGGGGAGCAAGAGGAGGAGGAGAAGGCGGAGGAGAAGGAGGAACGAAGCATTCGTGCGGGTGGTTGTCGCCCCTCTTGGGGGCCTCTGGGGGGCCCCTCGTCGCCACGATTGGATCCGCGTGGAAGGTTTGAGCAAAGCTCACCTGCGGAGAGGCCCTGGAGGCGATTTCTGACAGCATGGATGTAAAGAGGGCACGGAGGAGAAGAAGCAGAAGGACTGTGAGGGCGGGGGCGGGGTGCTTTCGGCCTCTGGGGCATGTTTCCAGGCCCCGGTGCAAGCGACCCGCGGCCGAACAAGTTGTCCCAGGAGTGCCGTCGTAGCTCCCGGGGCCCACGTTGGTCAGGAAACAATCGCGATGTCGGAGGTCAGAGGACGAGGAGGAGCAGGAGGAGAAGGAGGAGGAGGAGGAGGAGGAAGAGGACGAGGAGGAGGAGGAGGGATACGAGGAGTAGGAATGTGAGGTGGGAAGAGGTATAGGGGATAGCGAGAGAAACAAGAATTCGGGCTGTGGGAGCAGGAAAGGAAATGGAGCAGGAGTACCTGCAAGGACCACGACCCAAAACATGTGTAGAAACGAAATTATCACTGGGGTAGGATTGCGACGATGAGGTGGATGAGGACGATGAGTAGGAGGCAGATTCCACAGCCCCTCCGCCCCTTCCCCTTCCCTCCTCTGCTACTCGCAATAGTGAGCCTTCTCCTGAGTGACCTCAGGTGTGGTCCCGCAGGGGTCCCCCCAGAACTGCATGCGTTCATGGACTTGGCCACTACGCGGTCCGCTAAAGCCGCGCACCAAAGGTCATCCTTGCCTGAGGTCGCTCTTGCGCGTATCCGGTTCCCCTGGACCCCTGAAGTCTTTCACTAAAACTTGATCGGACAAGAACGGGAGCGCCGATTTATTCCAATGGGCGCATTCGGCGAAGAAGAAGAAAAATAATAAAAGGAGGGCGAGGGCGACGATGAGGAGATGACGAGGACGACGTGGAGAACATGAGGATAGCAAGGAGGAGCATGAGGAGAACGAGGAAAAGAGAAGCACAAGGACCCTGGACCCCTGAACTCTTTACTAACATCCGCCTCCGTCCCCCCCCCTCCAACCAGACTCCCCTCAAAGCCCTGCCCCCGGGGCCCTTCACGGGCACCGTCCTGGCCCGTTCCTCTGAGACGCGCCCGGCCGTGGCGACGGGGGAGGTGAGGAGGAGGAGGAGAAGAAGGAAGAGGAGAAGGAGGAGGAAGAGCAGCAGGAACAGGAGGAGAAGGAGGAGGAGGAGGAGGAAGAGCAGCAGGAGCAGGAGGAGAAGGAGGAGGAGGAGGAGGAGGTGGAGGGGGAGGAGAAGGATTGCAGAAAGTAGAGGAGGAGGCGGAGGAGGAGGGGAGGAGGAAAAGGCGGAGGAGGAGGAGGAGGAGGAGGAGGAGGAGGAGAGAGGAGGAGGGAGGGATGAGGAGATGAGGGAGGAGGAGGAGGAGGAGGAAGAGGAGGAGGAGGAGGACGAGGAGGAGGAGGAGGAGTAGGAGGAGGAGGAGGAGGAGGGAGGAGGAGGAGGAGGAGGAGGGGGAGGAGAAGGATTGCAGAAAGTAGAGGAGGAGGCGGAGGAGGAGGGGAGGAGGAGAAGGCGGAGGAGGAGGAGGAGGAGGAGAAGCAGGCGGAGGAGGAGTAAGGAGGAGTAAGGGGAGGTGGAGGAGGAGGATGAGGAGGAGGGAGGAGGAGGAGGGAGGAGGGAGGAGGAGAGGAGGACGAGGAGGAGGACGAGAGGAGGAGGAGGAAGAGGAGGATGGGAAGGAGGAGGAGGAGGGAGGAGGAGGAGGGAGGAGGAGGAGGAGGAGGAGGAGGAGGAGGAGGAGGAGGTGTTTACAGGAGCCTGCACAGGCAATCCGACCGTACCTGATGACGCTGGATCACCCTTGTGTCCCAGCTGCGCAGCAGAGCGTGTGTCCACTGCCCGTCTCTCTTCTAGTGAGAAGAGGAGGAGGAGGAGGAGGAGGAGGAGGAGGAGGAGGAGGAGGAGAGGAGGAGGAGGAGGAGGAGGAGGAGGAGGACGAGGAGGAGGACGAGGAGGAGGAGGAGGCGGAGGAGGACATTTCCTCCTCCCTCTTCCCCCCCCCCATACCCCCCCCCTCCTCCCCGCGCCCCCCAAAAGTCAGAGCCGATCTCCGGCCCGCGGCGCCAGGAGGCTTCCCCCCAGAGAGCCCCCTTGCCCCCCGCCCCCCCTTCCTGAGGAGGGCGCCAGAGGCCTCTCGAGGGACCACAGCCAGCCACGCAGGAACAGGGAGTTCCCCAGGATCGGGTGGGTGGGTGTGTGCTCCCCCACCCCCCTCGTAGAGGGGCAAGCCCAGCCAAGCCTAGAACTCCACCCCTCCCCTCTCCTTGGTCTGGTCAGGGCTCGCTTCTCCCTCTTGCTGCATCCGCGTCTTCTCCCTCCCCTCAAGCCCCTTGCCTCCGCTACCGTCTTGCCCGCCGCCCCCCCTTCCCGAGGAGGTCCGCGGGCCTGTCGTGATCGCGTACAGCTTCTTCGCCGACCTCTACGAGGCCAGGGGCGCCGAATAAAGGAGGACATGTCGCAGGGGGAGATGAGTCCTCCCCCCATCCCACCCTCCTCCTCCGCCTCCTCCTCCTCCGCCTCCGCCTCCTCCTCCTCCTTCCCCTGCCGCCCTCCTCTTCCTCCTCCGCCCTCCTCCTCATCACCCTCCTTCTCCTCCTCCTCCTCCTTCTCCTCCTCCCCTTCCGCCCTCCTCCTCCTCCTCTCCGCCCCCTCCTCCTCCTCCTCCTGCTACTCATTCTCCTCCCCCCCACTCTTCATCTTCATCCTCCTCCTCCTCCTCTCCTCCTCCTTCCCATTCCCCCCTCCTCGCTCCTCCTCCACCCTCCTCCTTCTCCTCCTCCTCCTCCTCCTCCGCCTCCGCCTCCGCCTCCGCCTCCGCCTCATCCTCCTCCCCTCGCCATCCCTCCTTCTGCTACTCTCCTCGTGCGCACGCTTCCTTGAGGTCGGCCTGGACATCTCCGAATGGCGGTTGGAGGTCTGTAGTGATTATCTCGGGGTTCGATTTCTCCGCGGAGGAACTATTCACGCAAGCTGCGGTCGTTGAAGTTAAAGCTCTGAGGATGGGAATCACGAGCAATATATCCTCGTGGACTACGCCTGCTGCCACGGCGTGCACTCATGTGGTCCCTGTTGCGTATTCCCTGCCACTTGTGAGAACGTCGCTCAAGAGCGCCAGCGGGTAGGGTTCAAATTTGGCTACCCAGTGCAATTCCCTGTTGAAGGTTTCTGGGGCGGGGCAGTTGTTGTCTCGAGGCCTCCTCTGGCGCCTTATCACGGAGCTGCAGGTGGCGGAAGACCCGGCGTTCTCTACAGAGTGAGAGTCGTCTTAGTCCTCCTTCTCTTCTTCATCATCATCATCATCATCATCATCATCATCATCATCATCATCATCAGCAGCAGCAGCAGCAGCAGCAGCAGCTTCATCATCATCGTCCCCAGCGTCCCCCGATCGTCTTCTCATCGCTGATCGGGGCCAGGAGCGTGCGTGCCTCGCTACCGGTGGCCCAGCGCGGATGTACTGACGAGGCGCTCCTCGATTCCAGGCCGACGATCCCAGACACCTGACGCCATGTTTGTCACGAAGTGGACCCCTGGAGGTCTCGACCTATTTCCCGGCACTGGCTTTTCATGAAGCAGTTGTTCTGTAGACTCTGGCTAGTCTGCTTGCATGGAAGGGGGGATGTAACGAGGTCCGAAAAAACATTTGGATTTCACACAAGTATGGACTCATTTGCACGCCTTTCCGTCCCAGCACTGTTTGAACAGGTGATGGAGTGGGAGGGAGGAGGAATACAGCGCAAGTGAACTTGCCGGAATCGAAAGTGAAACGCCCTCCATCCTGGATGCGTCGTCTGTTGACGGTCCCGGGGCGCCCCCAGAGGCCGAGCCATGGTAACCAAAATTCCCACCATGATTTCGTCACGACGCGAGCACGTCTGGGACTTCAGACAGACCATCCCCCCGCGCCGGTCCCTCCCCCGCCCCTACGACCGCCCCCGCGAGGGCAGCACCCGCATCGTGAGGCAGCTCTGCCACAGCTGCTGCTCCGAGAAGGCGGTGCGCCCGGCCGAGGCCCGCTCGCCGCCGCCGCCGTCGCCGTCGGCATCGGCGCCAGCGGCGTCGTCGGCGGCCGCCGCCGACTGCCGCTCTGGGGCCCAGATCTCCAACGTATTTGAAACACTCAAGGCGGAGGTTGCTCGCCGTTTTCGGCCTCGGGGGGCCCTCGCCGGGCCCCAGGAACGTCAAACAACGACTCGGGATGACAAGCTGGCCTGGATGAAAAGCCGGCCGTGGGGAAAGGGTCGGGATTTCAGGGACCGCGTCTTGAACAAAATCAAGACATCGCATGTTTTGGGAGAGGGATGACGCCGAGACCGACGGCGTGTTTTCGTTGGTAGCGTGGCGTCCAGGAGGTCTGAGCCCCTTCCTGGGCACCAGATTTCTGCGTCCAGAGCAGCGAACATTGTCAACGAGCTCCCGTCGTGGTTCCTTCGCGTCGCGAGGACGTCAAGGCAGGAAGTGGAGGGTCAGTCAGGAGGGGAAGTCACACAGACACAAGTCATCGTCGATTCCCAGGAAGAGGTGGGAAACTGTTGACAATGGGGGGGGGAAACGAAAACCCAGAAAATACAGGAAAATGTGGGACATCCTGGGCTTTGTGTGTGTTTACCAGTGTGTCCCAGGGCCCTTTTAGCCAGGGCCAACGCGAGGAGGGTAGGCTCGAGGGGGAACGTGTCGACCCCCAGTCGCCCAGTCGTCGCAGATGGACGATCAGGTTAAGTCGGGCCTGTATCTCTACAGGAGGCGTATTCAAAGATAATCAAAAAATCGTCAGGGGACGGTTTTTCGACTACTCTGGCCTATGGTGGATGATTCCCCATATTCTAAGATGGAGTTCTTGTTATTACTTGGACGCCTCCTACTCCCTCTTCTTCTCCTCCCCTCCTCTCAGATTTACTCATACTCAGATTTACTTATAACCAGACTTACTCATACACAGACTTACTCATACTCAGACATACTCTTATTTACTAAGACTCACTCATACCCAGACGTAAACATACAAAGACTGACTCATACACAGGCTTTATTCATACCCATGCTTAATCATACCCAGACGTACTCATACACAGACTCACTCATACACAGACTTACTCATACTCAAACCTACTCATACTCAGACCTACTCATACTCAGACTTACTCACACTCATACTCCCCAAAGGAGAGCCGCCAGGGGTGTTTTCACGGACCCGTTCGCGGCCAGTTTGTGGGGCTGTCTCAGGCGGTTTGGCTGTTTCGGTGGGCAGACTTGTTTGCGTTTAGAGCAGTTTGTGAGGATGTCTTAAGCGGGGCGCTGGTTTCAGCACCCCTAATGGGAGCCGCCAGGAGTGTTTTCACGGGCCCGTTCGTTGCCACTTTGTCAGGATGTCTCAGGCGGTGTGGCTGTTTTGGTGAGCGGACTCGTCTGCGTTTAGAGCACTTTGTGAGGATGTCTCAGGCGGGGCGCGGGTTTCAGCACCCCTGAGGGGAGCCGCCAGGGGTGTTTTCACGGGCCCGTTCGCAGCCAGTTTGTGGGGATGTCTCAGGCGGTTTGGCTGTTTCGGTGGGCAGACTTGTTTGCGTTTAGAGCAGTGTGTGAGGATGTCTCAGGCGGGGCGCTGGTTTCAGCACCCCTGAGGGGAGCCGCCAGGGGTGTTTTCACGGGCCCATTCGCGGCCAGTTTGTGGAGATGTCTCAGGCGGTTTGGCTGTTTTGGTCGGCAGACTCGTCTGCGTTTAGAGCAGTTTGTGAGGATGTCTAAAGCGGGGCGTTGGTTTCAGCACCCGTAAGGGGAGCCGCCAGGAGTCGTTTCACGGGCCCGTTCGCGGCCAGTTTGTCAGGATGTCTCAGCCGGTTTGGCTGTTTTGGTGGGCGGACGCGTTTGTGTTTAGAGCAGTTTGTGAGGATGTCTCAGGCGGGGCGCGGGTTTCAGCAATCTTACGGGGAGCCGCCAGGGGTGTTTTCACGAGCCCGTTCGCGGCCAGTTTGCGGAGATGTCTGAGGCGGTTGGGCTGTTTTGGTGGGCAGACTCGTCCGCGTTTAGAGCAGTTTGTGAGGATGTCTCAGGCGGGGCGCTGGTTTCAACACCCTTAAAGGAACCGCCAGGGGGTAGGACACGGGCCCGTTCGCGGCCAGAATATTGAGGATGGGGAATGAATGGGAGGCTCATATTCAATCATACTCAAAGCTCACTCTGACTTATACTCACTCACTCGCATTAGGATTCAGTCGTTTTCGTCGGCCCTGTCGCCCACGTGGGCGCGCTAGTATAGTCAAGCGCTCATGAACAGACGCTCACTATGGCATGACATAAAACATGAGATGCACATAGGGGGAGGTCCACGCAGTGAGTAATTTGTTCACTATTTTTTGGCTTTCGCTTGAAATCCGCCAGTGGGGGGACATGCCCGAACCAAGTCGACCCCCAATCGCCCATTCTTCGCCGGTGGACGATGAGGGCCTGGTATCCCAGCACGCCCAGGAACGTGCGGCTTCGTCCTCGGGTACCTCTCCCTGATCCGTCGGCGAGGTATCGCCGACTCCAGGTCGATGTCTCCCCCCCCCGAGCCACTCCCGCCTGTGACCGCACGGGCGATCCAGACGCCATCTTCGGCGCCGGCGGCACCTCAGCCCCCTCGGCCCTGGACCGGCAGTCCAGGGCATTGTGGTCCGGGCCCCCGCCTCTGCCGTCGGTACTTCAGCCCCCCCGCCGTGCAGCCCAGACGACGTCGTGGTTTTTTCACGGCGTCGACCCCCAGAGGTCTGGACCCTTTCCCCGGGACCGGTTTTTCATCCTGAGCCGTTTTCTGGCGGTCCAGGGGCCCGGTGAGGGCCCCGGGAGGCCGAACGCAGCGAAAAAACTCCCGTCGTGATTTTTGTCACATCGCGAGGGTGTCCGGGAGTCCAGAGCTCTGTCGGTGCTCTGGGCTGCTCGTGGAGCGAGTCGCACTGTGTTTGCAGCACCCCCCCCCCCTCGGCCCTTGGAGCGGCCGCGCAGCCGCCTTTCCCAGGATCGGGCTGCGGGTGCCGGTTTCCCGTAGCCGTGGTTTGGTGCGAGCAGAGGCTAGCTCTCGAGGAGATTCGCAGTTCGCAGGCAGGCGTTGTCGATATTGGCGATCTTGGGTTGCTCTTCATAGCTACCTCCTTGCCTCTCACCACAAGAGGCCCCACAGTTGGAATCACGCCAGTCTTAACCTGTTGCCCTATGTGTATATGTACACAAAATCGCGTACCCATATACATTCATTCATTCATTCTTATGTATATCATGCATGTATAAATGCATACACACATCCATAGATACCTACCTAGATACGCACACACATACAGGCACACACACATACGCATACGTGCATACACGCATACATGCATACGGTCATGCATACGTGCATACCAGCATATATGCGTACATGCATGCCTGCAGTCTTGCATGTATGCATACATGTAGACATACATCCATACATGTATGCATACATGCATACATGCATACACACATGCATGCGGATATACATGCGTACATACATGCGTACGTACATCAATACATGAATCCATACAGACATGCATGCATACGACATACATACATGCATGCATCCATACACACATACGCATACATATATACATGCATGACACACCGCACATACATAAACCCCTTGCCCTGGACCACATACACATACCGCACGTATCTCAGGCATTTATACATACACACAGATATACATGCATGCATGCATGCATACATACATACGAGGATGATAGACATCCAGCGAGGATCTCGACCAACCGTGTCTTCCATCGAGGCGGCCTCCAAGAAATGCGCCTGGACAGAACAACGTATCGTGGCGCTGTAACCGGTCATCGAATCCCCCCAAACGAGTAGAGTAGCAAGTTCAAGCGCTGTGGCCATAAGCGCATGCGGCGCATACAGAAAAGCCACGCAGTGGCAGCAAGCTCTGTCCGTATTAAGAGAGATGGTTTCGATACGTGCCAATTTCAATTTCTTCAGCTACAGCGCCGGGATCAGTGCATGCGAGAGGGGCAAGCAGTGGCAACAGGTTATATCTCTGCTGAGCGAGATGCGGGAGGCGACATTGGAACCCAACGTCTTTAGCTACAACAGCGGGATCAGCGCTTGCGAGAAAGGCAAGCAGTGGCAGCGGGCTCTAGTGCTGCTCAGCGACATGCAGGAGGTGCAGGTGGAGCCCAGTTTCATCAGCTACACGGCCGGGATCAGCGCGTGCGGGAAAGGTAAGCAGTGGCAGCACGCTCTAGTGCTGCTCAGCGAGATGCAGGAGGTGCAGGTGGAGCCTAATATCATCAGCTACAGCGCCGGGATCAGCGCGTGCGAGAAAGGTAAGCAGTGGCAGACCGCTCTAGTGCTGCTCAGCGAGATGCAGGAGGTGCAGGTGGAGTCTAATATCATCAGCTACAGCGCCGGGATCAGCGCATGCGAGAAAGGCGAGCAGTGGCGACATGGCTTGGTGTTGTTCTGCGAGATGTTGGAAGCGACAGTGGAGCCCGACGTCATGGCCTACAGCGCTGGGATCAGCGCGTGTGAGAAGGGCGGGCAGTGGCAACGGGCGCTGGTGTTGCTCAGCCAGATGTGTCAGGCGACAGTGGAGCCCAATGTCTTCAGCTACAGCTCTGGGATCAGCGCGTGCGAGAAAGGCAAGAAGTGGCAGCAGGCTTTGGCGCTGCTCAGCGAGATGAGTGAGGCGGAAGTGAAGGCTAATGTCTACAGCTACAGCGCTGGGATCAGCGCGTGCGAGAAGGGTAGAAAATGGCAATACGCATTGGCGTTGTTCAGCGAGATGTGCCTGGCGAAAGTGGCGCCCACTGTCGTCAGCTACAACGCTGGGATCAGCGCGCTCAGCAAAGGCAGCCAGTGGCAGCGTGCCTTGTCGCTGCTCAGCGAGATGCGGGAGGCGAATGTTGAGCCCTGCGCCATTAGCTGCGGGTCTGGGATCGGTGCGTGCGAGAAGGGCAAGCAGTGGGACCAGGCTCTGTGGCTGCTCTGCGAGGCGAAGCAAGGAAAGTTGAAGCTAAACGTTCTCAACTACAACACTGCAATCACGACGTGTGGGAGATGTGGGGAGTGGCGAGTGGCGCTGTCAGTGTTCAGAGAAGTGCAGGACGATAAAGTGGAACCGGACCAGTACACTTTGATGGGTGCCATTGAAGCATGTGGCCGCCATGGGGAGTGGCAACAAGCGTTGCTGATTGCCCTGGAATTGTGGCAGTCCAAGCTGGAGCCAGACATCGTCAGCCTCAGTGCAACTATTAAGGCCCTTGTCAGCGGCCGTCACCGCCAACAAACAAACAACGGGAAGCTAACATGCAACATGTCTAGCGAAGCAAAGCCAAAACAATGAGCTTCGGGACATCAGCTCCGAAATTCAAGTTCTAGCAGGCACAATCGGGTTTATCATTTGTTCCCGAAGAGGGTATGGGTTATCGCGGCGGTCGGCAAGATGCCAGGCCAGTTGGGTGGTTGCGATATCCAGCCAGCCGAACTGATTTCGATCCGAGATATCGGATTGGTATGTACATCTCTGGTCGGATTTGTTGTTGTTTTTCCTTCCAATCTGCAACGTCAGGGCTACGAATACTTTTCAGCTTTTCACAGCCCAGCCTGGTGCCCTTTTATTGGTATGTTACGGTTCCGTGGCAATCGCAGTTGCATGATTTTGACTATTATTTTGGAGTTCATATCTCGATTCAGCGCAGGGTCGGTCCTGATTCAACTCCATGGCACACTGGTGGGCCTAGCCCGACACACCATTGGCCCAGTGACTCGGCGATCGGCATCAATGCCCACTGAATGAATAGACTCGAGAGGATGCAACCCACACTGTTGTGTATCCTGGGTGTGCGCGAGATGCGGACATGCTGTAAACAGGGCTATACAAAACGAGTTGGCAGATGTGGTCAGGCAAGTTGACGGGTCTGGGCCGACATTGCGCCAGGACCTTTTGCGACATGCAGCATGACGGCCCAAGCTGGTTCTGCGGCACGCAACGGGCTCCCACCGCGGGCATCGGGCCGTTCTGCATGACAGGCCAGGCAATTTCAGGGGGCGGGGATGAGCCTACTGAAGCGTGAAAAGTTCGACTAGACGTCAGAGTGACTTTTCGCTGGAGTGACCTTTGGTGCGGGCTCAATGGGGCCCCCCGATCGCTGAACGCGAACCGCTATCAGCTGCTTGCGCGCCTGAGTTTGGCCACCCCGCGTCCCCCGTTACGCCGCGCACCAAAAGGTCAATCTTGCCTAGGGTCACTCTTGAGTGTAAGGGAAAACCCATGCCAAGAAACACCCTGCTCCCGGCTGCCCTCCGGCGTGTGCTCCTCGCCAGTTCTCTGGACATTTCCTGGAGGCCTCTCGTCGCCTCGGCCGGATGTCCGCCGCGGAGAGTGGGCCAGGATCCGCCGACGGGCGAACGGCGATGTAGGCAGCGGCGATGTACAGTGGAGGCCCATGCCAAGAAGCACCCTGCTTGCCTCCAGGGTGCCCTGGGTTTCTTGGGTTTCGATGGTTTTACTGTGGAAGACAGTGACGTTCCCACACCAAAAACCGATGGACGTCCTGGGGTCTCAGGGTTAGGGTTTCTTGTGGAAGGTTGTGGTCGGGCCCCCACTGTAGGTGTAGGTATTCTGGGAGCGCGTGGCTCGCGCTGTCCTGCAGTTCGCTGTGTCGTGCTCGCTCGATCCATTCGCAGATGGGGAATGTAGGGAAGTGTGGCTCGCGATGTCCCACAACCTGGTTCCCAACATCACCGTTCAGCAACATCGCCGTCAGCCTGGCCTTGGAGGATGGCACCTGGTAGGGGTCCGGGGACCGACTTTGATCGGGCATCTGCTGGGCGGGAGAGCCGCCGTTGTCTCAAGTGGCCCTCCTCCGACAGGAGCCGGCCACGCGCAGAGGGGGGTGGGGGGAGGGGGGGATGCTTCTCAGAAGCACCCCTGGTAGTTACAAGGCGCGGGCCTTGTCTACAGACGTCAGCCCCGCGCCTTCTTAGAAGTAGCTTCCTTCTAGCGATCGTTTTCTTTTTCCTTGTTTTGCCGATCGGCACGGGCCCTCGCACCTCCCCTCCCCCCCCCCCTATGGAGTAGATCTTTGCTGTTTGGGGCGCCTGTTTCGGAGAGGTGGAGTCTCCCCTCATAGGACGCATTGTCGCAAACAGTCGCACTGAGCAGAGGTCCAGAGCCAGACCCCCCCCCCCCTCTCGCTCAATGTCGAAACGCCGAATAAGAAAACGCTCACCCCTCCCCCTACCCTCTTGTGCGCGCCGCCAAAGGAGGACCGACGAAGAGGGATTTTTTGTCCGACGCGCCTTTCACCTCTAGGGAAAGTGCGGGCGCGCCATCTAGGGGCAAAGCGCACTGCGGTTCTGAAGCGAGTCTGCTCAGGACCCTCTCTCGACTGTGATGTCCCCGCTCCGTAGGGTGAATGCTGTGAAGGGAGGAGGAGGAGGAGGAGGAGGAGGAGGAGGAGGAGGAGAAGGAGGGAGGACAGGGGAGATTAGGATTGTTGCTGTTGGTGTTGGTGATGATCATGATCATGATGGCGTTGATGATGTTGGTGGTGACGATGATGGTGATGTTGATGATGATGATGTTGAATGATGATGATGATGATGATGATGATGATGATGATGATGCTGATGATGATGATGATGATGATGATGAGTATGGTGATGATGACGACGATGATGATGATGGTGAAACTGATGGTAATGGTGGTGATGGTGGTGGTGATGCTGCTTTGATGTTGCTGCTGGTTCTGATGGTGGCAACGATGCTGATGATGACGATGGTGATGGTGATGGTAATGATTATGATGATGATGATGATGATGATGATGATGGTGATGATGATGATGACGATGATGATGATGATGATGATGATACTGATGATGATGATGATGATGATGATGAAGATGATGATGATGATGATGATGATGATGATGATGATGACGATGTTGATCATGATGACTACGATGAGGATGATGATGGTGATGGTGATTGTGATGCTGATGATGATGCTGCTGATGATGATGATGATGATGCCGAGGTTGGTGGTGATGGTGATCATGATGCCAAGGACGGCGGTAATGGTGATGATGGTGATGGTGATGTTGATGGTGTTGTTGTTGTTGATGGTATTGTTGCTGATGATGAGGAGGAGGAGGCGGAGGAAGAGGCTTGAAATGTTCGGGTTTCATTCGTTGTTATGCCTCCGGGATGGTTCTCGTCGCACGGTCGAATCCGTCTGGAAATTCTGAGGCTGATTTTTGAGCGGGGTGGAGGAGGAGGCGGGGGACAAGGAGGAGGCGGCCGAAGAGGAGAAGGAGGAGGAGGAGGATCCCACACCCTCCCCTGGGCGTCGCGAAGCCAAAGCGACACTCTTTCACCCAGTCAGCTATGAGGGCTTTTGTCTCTGGTATGAAGATGAGCGCTGGTTGGTCTTGCCTGTCAGGCCAGTCCCTCGCGATTTGGGCAAGTATCCGTAGGGCTTCGCCCCCTGCCGCCGGCCCTCTCTCTCTCTCGGAGAATGGGGTATGCAAGAGCCATGTTGTGAGGCCTGGGCGCCGTCGTGAAGCAGCGTCGGAACTCCGAACGGGGGCCACTGCAGATATAAGCGTGGCAAAATTCATCAAACACGCAAGGAGCATGGCAGATATTGGCCTCTTGGGCCCCTCTTGGGGGTGCTCTTAGAGCGCTCTTGGGAGCCTCTCGGTAGCCTGGTGGGCCGTCTTGGGGCCATCTTAGGCGCTTTGGAGCACTCTTGGGCCGTCTCGGAGGCCTCTTGTACCGTCTTGGGTGCCTTTTATATAGGATTGTGGCCTCGAAGGCGCGAATAATCCATGCTTTACGGCGGTTGTGAATTCGGGGACGCGATGAACACGTCATTTTCGCGTGATCGTGGCTTCGGGAACACAACTATTGTGTAACTTACGTGAGCGTTTTGCCTCGGAGACGCGACTATTGTTAAACCTAATGGGGAGTATGGTCTCGGGAGCGCGAACACAGCGTAATTGGCGAGGACGCGACTCTTGTCTAACTAACCAAGGATTGCGGCCTCGGGGGCGCGAGCATGGCGTAATTTACGATGGGATATGGTCTCGGGAGCCGAATCTTTATATTTGCAGGTGCCATGGGACCCCCAGAAACTGTGAGAACCCCCCCAGGGGGTGGTAACCAGAGCCCTTTTCGGCTCTCCCCCTCGCGCGGACTTCAAGAATTCACAGTAGGAAGCAGAAAGCAGGATTGCAATCTCGGAGATTGGACATTGGAACTGGAGCAGGGAGCGGCAGGCCCAATCCGCGGAGCCTGGTGGCCCCACAAGCGGGGCGGCGGAGTATTCGCGCAGATGCTGTTTGTGCTATGATGTGCGTTGCCGTGCTGTGCTGGGTGTGCTGTACGGTGCTAGGCACCGCCATGCTTTCCTTCGGTGCTGATACTATCGGGCGCAGAGAACATTGCACATGCACCGATCCTGGCAAGGCCCATCCTTGACCCAGGATTGGTGCATATGCCTTCCTGGCCAAGGTAGGAGGGCGTATGCACCGATCCTGGGCTCAGGATGGGCCTGGCCAGAATCGGTGCATGTGCATAGTTCTTTTTCCTCTATACTATGCATGCTGTGCTCATTGCGTTGACCTCATCGTCGAGTGGCCTCCGGCCCATCATGCAGCCGTGCCGGGGTCGCTGGCCAGAGATCTCCTGCAGGCCTCCCGGGGCCTCCGCGGGCCGCTCAGCCGAGGATGGGAACTCTCGGGGAGACCACCCCCACGGGGCTAGTCGGCCGCACCCCTATCGTGTATGGACCCCCCCCCTATCGTATCTCCCCGAGTCTGGCCCGAGATGCCTTGGTCCATCGGAACTCGCACGAAGGCGGGGATTGGGGCCGCCATACCCCCTGTTTGGGGGAGGGAGGAGGGAAGAAGAGTCGAGAAGGAGGAGGAGGAGGAGGAGGAGGAGGAGGAGGAGGAAGAGGCGAAGGAGGAGAGGGAGGAAAAGGATGATGAGGAGGAGGAGGACGACGGGGAGGAGGAGGAGGAGGAGGAGGAGGAGGAGGAGGAGCTGGAGAAGGAGGAGCTGGAGGAGGAGGAGCTGGAGGAGGGGTGCGCGCTCTTCAGAGGTAGGAGGAGGAGGAGGAGGAGGAGGAGGAGGAAGAGAAGGGAGGAGGGAGGAGGGTGTGGGAAGGGGGAGGAGGAGAAGGGAGGAGGAGGAGGAGGAGGAGGAGGAGGAGGACCAGGGTAAGCCCGAGATGCATGAACGACGTTGCAATCAACCCTCCCTCCAAGTTCCTTCTCAATAATAGGCCCCTACAAGAAGTTTGGTATCATTGCTGAAAGTCTCCCCTTGGAAGACAACCTCTTGAGAATCCGCTATTCTGCCAGAACACAAATTTGGGGATTTCAATGCCACGAATCAACGTGGCTGCTGTGTCCTGGCAATCCTAATTTGCACCAGGACACCTTTCTTGGGACGTCAACACCCTGAATCAAGAGACGGTTGCGTCCTGACAGTTCTAGAAAGTGCCTGAATACCGTTCCGGGGGTTTTCTATAGACGAGCCATTCAAGTTGTTGCAGGCTTTCACAACAAACACTCCGCGGCGCTAAGGCAGAGCCCCGTTCTGAAAAGGAACCGCCCTCCATCCTTGACACAGGAACAAACGTTTAAGACGAATGTGCTTGGCGCGACAGCGAGACCCGCTTTTTGTCAACCGCCCGCCCTCCATCCATGGAAGTGTCGCACAAGTTTAAGACGAATGTGCGCGGCGCTGAGGCGAGAGCCACAGTTTGACAACGCCCCGCCCTCCATCCGTGAGACTGCTGCAAGCTTGTAAGACGAATGTGCGCGGCGCTGGGTTGAGAGCGACACGTTGAAAAGCACACGCCCTCCTTCCGTGAAACTGCTACAAATGGTAAGCTTCAGAATCATGAGTAATGGTGAAAGTCCAAGGCGGAAGGAGGGAGTTCGCATGGAAAAGGGACGGGGGAGGGAGGAGGGAGGAGCGAGATGGAGGAGGGAGAAGGGGGGAGGGAGGAGGAGGAGCAGGAAGAGGGAAGAGGGAGGAGGGGGGAGGGGGGAGTGTGGAGGAGGGAGAAGGGAGGAGGGAGGAGGAGGAGAAGAGAGGGAGAAGGGGGGAGGAAGGTGGAGGGGTGAGGGAGGAGGAGGGGTGAGGGGGGGAGGAGGAGCAGGGAGCGGGAAGAGAAAAACCAGGGACGAGCAGGGTGGCCACCCCCGCCTCCCCAGGCCGTCTTCGCCGCCGGCGACGACTGCGCCTTCATGTACTTCGTCACGAAGGGGGCGTTCCAGTACACCCGCGCCACGAGGAGGGAGCCCCCTAGCTCGAGGCGGGGAAGGGGGGAGGAGCAGGAGGAGGAGGAGGAGGGCGAATGGAGCAGGGACGACGACGACGACGCCGCCGACGCCCGCCGACGCTCACTTCGCCGATGACGCCGACGCCGCCGCCGCCGAGGACGCCGCCGCCGCTGCCGCCGAGGCCACGAGGGGGAGCCCCCTGACTCGAGGCGGGGCCTTCAGAACCGGGCCGTGCGCTTCTTGTTCACGGCGTTCCTTCGCCCAGCTTTTCGGGCCCTGGGACCCCCACGGATCGAGCCGGCTCGGGAAATATGGCGCCTCCTCCTCCTCCTCCTCCTCCTCCTCCTCCTCCTCCTCCTCCTCTTCCTGAGATGGAGCCTGTGGCTCCAGTCGTGATGTTTCGCGGTTCTGCAGTTTTGTCGCATCGTCGGATCTGAGGGGAGGAGGAGGAAGGGGTCGGCGGCGAGCGAGGAGGGAAGTGAGAAGGAGAAGGCCCTCTCAGAAGGCTCGGAAGTCCCCCGGCCTCCTGAGAAGTTTCCTGAGCCTTCCCCGAAGACACAGAAAACTGTTCAGAAGGCGCGAGGGCTTCTGAAAAGTCCCGCCGCCTTCTCAAAAGACGTTCTTTTCCTCATTTCCCCCCCTTGCTCGCCGCCGAGGGGAGAGGCCATACCTCCGGCGACGTGGGTTTTATCACGACGCTGCTCTTTCCTCTGCTCTCAGGCCCCAAGACGACGACGACGACGAACAGCCGACGCCGACGACGAACCGCCGACGCCGACGAAGCCGACGACGCCGACGATGACGCCGACGACGCCGAGGCCGACGAAGCCGACGACGACGACGACGACGACGACGACGACGACCACGACGGCCACGACGACCAGGACGAAGCGGCGACAACGACGACGACGACGATGACGAACCGCTGACGTTGACGACGACGAATCCGACGACGCCGACGACGACGCAGACACCGACGACGACGCCGACTCCGACGCCGACGACGCTGACGACGACGACGACGACGACGACGACGAAGCGGCGACGACGACGAAGCGGCGACGACGACGACGACGAATCGCCGACGCCGACGGCGCCGACCGCGAGCCCCAGGCCGGCGGGGGACTCGCCCACCAAGCGGCCGTCTGGCATGTCCGTCCTGTCCGGCGCCTCCGCGCACACCGCCGGCAGCCTGAGGTCCGCCGAGAAGCCCGCGGCCCCCGTGCCCCTCTACCGCGGGGAGCGCGCCCGCGGCCCCAGCGGGAGGGCCCCGATCCGGTTCTGCTCGCCCGGATGCCCTGCGGGAGCCCTGCCCTGCCGCCTCCGAGCTTCGGGCCCGCACGGGGCCCCCGCCCTCCAAGACCACCACCTGCAGGTGGCACGGATTGTGTCTCCCGGCCCGTCGACCCCTGCATCTTCTTGCACCGGAGTTTGGCTGGCAGCGGCGCCCCGTGCAGAGCTCGATCCGGTCCGCCCCGGTGCGTCCGCCGTCCCATCCCAGGCGGGCCCTGACATCCTCGCGTCATGGAAGGCCTCTGGCCGTTGGCGGCTTCTTGGGGCCCTCACCGGGTTCCGCGGGACCGGCGCAGAACGATTGAGGAAGGGAGAAGAGGGAGGATCTAAGCTTCCCAGATGGGGTCGGAGTAGGTGGGGTCGGAGGATCGCGCCGCATCGCCGCTGCATCGCCGATGCGGCTCGATGCGGAGCCCGATTTTCTCCGCGCCGGCGTCGCCGATGATCGCCCACGTCGACGATGCATCGCCAGTGCATCGCCAATGCATCGCCGATGCATCGCCGATGCATCCCCGATGTATCGGCGATGCGGCGCGATCCTCCGACCCCATCTACTCCGATCCCATCTAGGATGCCTCTAGAGGAGGGAGGGAGGGGGAAGAGGAAGGGATCAGGAGGGTAGCCGCAGAAGGAAAATCCCCAGCGGGCGATCGGAGTGCGCAGGGTTACCCATCACTCTCCTCTCAGCCTGCGCCCGTGGGTCGCTGAGAGTTGCCTGGGCGCCAGCAGAGATCTCGGTCGAGCAGGTTCCGTCCTCTATGGGGCGCTGGGGTCCATGTTTTCTCGTGGAGCGTGCCGTCTTCGACCCTGATGCGCGGCCTCAGGGGCCCGGACGCCCTTCCGGACCCCACCCTCGCTGCTCTCGGCCCCAGGGGGCAGTTCCTGGCCGCTCTCAACCCTTGGGGGCCCTTTGCCAGGCCCGGGGGCCGTCGAAAAACGGCACCTCGGTGTGCAGCAGGAGGGGGAAGGTGGTGGGGAAGGAAGAGAAGATGCGCATGATTATACGAGTATGGCGATGATTGTGATCATGATGGTGATGAATATGAGGATGGTGAGGATGATGAGGATGATGATGAGGATGATGTAGATGATGGCGACGGCGGTGATGATCATGATCTTGTTGATGATGGCGGTGATGGTGTTGATGTTGATGGTGATGGTGATGATCATCATGGTGATGGTGATGGTGATGCTGATGCTGATGATGATGATGATGATGATGATGATGATGATGATGATGATGATGCTGATGCTGCTGATGATGATGGTGGTGATGATGACGAAGATGGTGGCGGTGATCATGATGAAGCATATAATGATAATGATAATGAATGATGGTGATGGTGATGGTGATGGATAGTGATGCTGATTATGATGATGAATGGTGATGATGATGCTGATGATGATGACGATGATGATGATGACGATGATGGTGATGGTGTTGATGACGATAATGACGATGACGAGGATGATGATGATGATGATGATGATGATGATGGTGATGATGTTGATGGTGGTGATGGTGATGGTGGTCATAATGATGAAGAATGATGGTGGTGGTATTGAAGAATGATGGTGAGGGCGATGACGATGCAGAAGGATAGTGATGATGAAGATGAACGGTAAGAATGATAGTAAGTATGATGATGATGCTGATGATGATGATGATGATGATGATGATGACGATGCTGATGATGAAACAAACCTTCATGTCCAAAGACGAATTCGTTGTTTGATCCCGCACATCCGGTGCCAATGGTGTTTTTTTCAATTGAGGTGCCCTTCCTGGTTTCCGCACCATGTTTTTACAAGAATGTCCTTGCCCTCAGACTCTGTCGTTGGCAACCAGTTTACTGCAAAAGAGTCTCCCGCCCCACGCGTCCTTTCGATTTGTTCACGCTCTCTCGCGCGGGACTTCCTTGCAAATTATTGGGGCACCTCTCCCCCGACACTCAGGAATCGCGCTCCCGCTTTGGGCCTCCTTACGATTTACCGTGGAATCGCGCCGATGAGTCGCCGATGCATCAGCGTCTAGTCCTACATGAGTCGCTCGAGACGTCCTCGCGATTCATGCCGGACTGACGCTGCAGCGACCCGCACGCCCGACCCGGCCTCCTGGGCCCGCACGCCCGGCCCGCCCGCAAAGGTTCGCCCGCCCGACCCGCCCGTCCAGGTCTTCCGCTTGTGCTCTTGCTCCTGAGCCTGGTTTTGCTAATCGTTCTCGTGCTCCTTCCTTCTCCCTCCCCCTTTTCGGGGGTGGACAGACCTCCTACCCTGACACGTCGATTAAGGAATTGGCCGTTTTCGGTTCGCGAGAGGGCGTCGCGGCCGTCATTTCTGCGGGTCCAGGTCCGTCGGTTTCGGTCCCAGGCCGTTTTCACTAAGGGAGGTCTACTAAAGGGAGGTTTGTCCACCGCCGACCCTTGTCTCTTCCATCCTTCCACCCAGTCCCTGTTCAGTGGCTGCGCCAAGTACACGTGGCAGGTAGAAACCATGCACCCACAAAAGGGGTACGATCGAAGACGCAGAGGTTGGGTATCGAGGGCTTGAGACATACAGGTTGAATGGCACGCGAGCAGATCAGGGCGAGCAGTCTTAACATGGCTGTTGTTGATGATGACGACGATGACTATAACGATGATGACGACTACGATGCTGATGGTGATGATGATGATGACGACGATGATGATTCTACTTATACAGCTGCCTGCGGCAAACCCAGCTACCGTTCCTGTGCAACAGCGCTGCAAGACGGAGACTGAGTGTAGGAACAGCGCAATTCCGACAAGTGGTTTGATGAGGACGGGTCGTGAATTCGACCTCGTCTTCGCCCGCGCGATAGGAAGGAGGTCGAGTTCACACCTAGCGGCAGTTCAGCGAATGGTCGGAATTGGGGGTGGTCATGATCCCGACATCTTCGTCCGCGCGGTAGGGAGGAGGAGGAGGAGAAGGAGGAGAGGAGGAGGAGGAGAAAATGAGGACGAGGAGGAGAACGTTTCTTGGGACCCTCTTGGGGCCTCCTGGTCTTGGAGGCATCTTGGGGTCCTTCTGGGGCCTCTTGGCGGCCTCTTGGTGGCCTCTTGGGGCCTCTTGGGCTGTTTCACGGAGGCCTCTTGGAGCCCTCTTGGGTCTTCTTACAGCCGTCTTGTAGCCGTCTTGGGAGCCTCTTGAGCCGTATTTGGCCATTTGGGTGTCATCTTAGTTGTGTTGGAAGTCGTCTGGGACGCCACCTTGACCGTCTCGAGGACAAAAAGTCTGGCTGGAGAACACTTTCAGGGGGGGGCCTCAAGACCCCGCATGTGCCGAGGGTAGCTAGAACACATAACAACAAATTTCCAAGACAACCGATGAGCATGGCGGAAAGGGCGCTAGCGAGAGAAGTTCTGTATAGGGCTTTAGCCCCAATGGGGGGGTCTTGGGGGGGGGCGTGGCGGAGGAGAATTGACGGAAAGAGCGCTGGCAAGAGAAGTTTTGCATAGGGCTTTAGCCCAAGAGGAGGTGGTCTGGGGGGGGCTCTGGACCCGGCCTTTTTTCTAGCACGCGCTCTGGGGGCCATGTTGGCGACTTCTTCAGCGCAGGATGGTCCAGGAGACCCCAAGGAGGCCCCCAAGACGGCATAATGTACCTCCAAGACGGCCCAAGAGGCCCCAAGACAGCCCAAGAGCGCTCCAAAAGGGGCGAAGATGGCCCCAAGACGGTCCAAGGAGCCCCCCAGACTGCCCAAGAGGCCTTCACGAGGACATCCAAGAGGGACTCGGGAGGCAAAAACCATTGAGTTCCCTGAGAGGTCGCCCCAAAACGTTCCCCAGAGGCTCCCAAACGGTCCACGATCGCCTCAAGACGGCCCAGGAGAGCCCCAAGACGAGCCAAGGAAAGGAGGTCCCCACAGAGGCCCAAGAGCCTCCCAGGAGAGCCCCAAGGGAGCCACAGGAGGCTCACAAGAGGGCCCCGAGAGCGCCCCAAGCAGGCCCAAGCCCCCCAAGCCGGTACAAGAGGGCCCCAAACGGCCCCCAGACGGCCCCAAAGACCCCCAATAGGCCTCCAAGAGGCACTCCGATATGCCTCCAAGAGCCTCTTATGAGGCCCCACCAGGGCGAACCGTGCCGTCAAACGCTATGACTGCCAAGGCTCCTCGGAGCGGACGGTGACCGGCCGTCTTACCGCGACTCGCACCCCAGCTTGTTCCAACAAGCATGCATGGCAATCCCTATGTCCAAGTCGCTGCCGCGTAAACGGCTGCCGAGCCCACGAGACCGTGTGAAATATACGCTCCACAGACCCGCTCTTTCCGTTCCCGTGCCGGCCCAGGTTTCTAACACGATTTCCGGGGGCCATGTTGGCTGTTGTGTCCCAGGACGTTCCAAGAGACCCCCAGGAGGCCCTCAAGACGGCTTAATGTACCTCCCAGACGGCCCAAGAGGCGCCCAAGAGGCCACAAGACAGCCCAAGAGCGTTCCAAAAGGGGCGAAGACGGCCCCAAGACGGTCCAAGGAGCCCCCCAGACTGCCCAAAAGGCTCCCACGAGGACTTCCAAGAGGGACGCCGGAGGCAAAAACCATTGAGTTCCCCTATGGTTGTTTTATAAGAGTTTGGGGTGTCCGCTTTCACATGTCATCAACGACCAAACACGGCCTTGGGGCCTCGAAGGTCGCCCCAAAACGTTCCCGCAGGCTCCCAAACGGTCCACGAGCGCCTCAAGACAGCCCAGGAGAGCCCCAAGACGAGCCAAGGAGGGCCCCACAGAGGCCCAAGAGCCTCAAAGGAGAGCCCCCAGGGAGCCACAGGAGGCTCACAAGAGGGCCCCAGGAGCGCCTCAAGCAGCCCAAACCCCCCAAGACTGTCCAAGAGGGCCCCAGCAGGCCCCCAAACGGCCCCAAAGACCCTCAATAGGCCTCCAAGAGACACTCCGAGATGCCTCCAAGAGCCTCTTATGAGGCCCCACCAGGGCGAACCGTGCCGTCAAACGCTATGACTGCCAAGGCTCCTCGGAGCGGACGGTGACATAACAACTCCGATCACTACGGCGGCCGTCCTACCGCGACTCGCACCCCAGCTTGTTCCAACAAGCATGCATGGCAGTCCCTATGTCCAAGTCGCTGCCGCGTAAGCGGCCGCCGAGCCCCCGAGGCCGCTGGGAATATCCGCTCCACGGACCCGCTCTTTCCGTTCCCGTGCCGGCCCAGGTTCCAACACGCGCATTCCGTTCAGGCACGGTGGCGGCGATTGATTATGGTGACGACAACGGTGATGAGCATGATTATATGGGAGACTTCCAGAACGATGCTGTTAACGACGACGATGACGATGGCGGTGATAACGATGTTGTTGATTGAGATGGGGATGGGGATGGGGATGGGGATGGGGATGTGGATGGTGATGATGATGATGATGATGATGATGTTGATGATGATGATGATGATGATGATGGTGGTGGTAGTGGTGGTGGTGATGGTGATGGTGATCGTGATGGTGATGAGGCTGAGGCTGAGGCTGAGGCTGAGGCTGATTATGCTGGTGATATTGATGTTGATGGTGGTAATGATAACGGGAATGAGGGTGATAACGATGATGATGTTGGTGATGATGATGAGGGTGATGAGGATGATGAGCGTGAGTGTGATGGTGATGGTGATGACGGTATCGATGATGTTGGTGATGCTGATTCCCTACCTAGGCTCTGCCTAGAAGGGTTCTTACTCTCTTAGCTTAAAGGGGCCGGGCAGTGGAAAGCGCCCCGGGCGGTTCCCCCAGTCCCCTGGGAGCGGTTCCCCCCAGTCCCCTAGGAGCTTTAGCTTTAGCTTTAGCTTAGCTTTAGCTTAGCTTTAGCTTAGCTTTAGCTTAGCGTTTCGCTTAGCGTTTAGCTTAGCTTTAGCTTTAGCTTAGCTTTAGCTTAGCTTTAGCTTAGCTTGAGCTTAGCTGTAGCTTAGCTGTAGCTTAGCTTTAGCTTAGTTTTAGCTTAGCTTTAGCTTAGCTTTAGCTTAGAATTAGCTTAGCTTTAGCTTACATTTAGCTTAGCGTTAGCTTAGCTTTAGCTTAGCTTTAGCTTAGCTGTGGCTTAGCTTTAGCTTAGCTTTAGCTTAGCGTTACTGTTACTACTAATGTTGTTTTCCTAGGGGTTCCAACTCCTAGGTAGGGTCGCACTGGGATAATTTTGTTGATGATGTTGATGATGGTGGTGATGGTGGTGATGATGATGATGATGATGATGGTGGTGATATTGATGATGATGATGCTGATGGTGACGGTGATGTTGATGATGATGCTGATGATGATAGTGACGGTAGTGATGAGACTGATTGTAAGTACATTGATGACGAGTACGAAGATGGTGTTGTTTGGTGGTAGCGATGATGGTGATGATGATGATGTGATTGTTGTTGGTGATGATGTTTCGGCTGACGAGGAGTGCGGTGATGATGGGGAACACGCGGCGGAGTTGGTGGGATGGGGCGCCTCTGAGGCCTTGGACCGCGGGAACTGGCTCTGCGAGGCGACCCTCTGGACCCGCGGGGGGAAGGAGCGAGGTACTGGTCTGGGGCGGCGACGCATCACGCCCACCTTTGAGCAGGGAGCGGTCTGCGAGGAGGCTCCTTTTCTCCTGCCTCGTCCTCCTCTCCACCGCCTCCCGCCCGGTCTGGTCTTCCCTCCCCTTCGCCTGGACCCCCTCCACTGCTCCATCGCCCTTCTCCCTCCCTCCCTGCCTTCCTCCGTCCCTCCCTCCTAGTTCCCGTCATGTATCGTGCATCCTCTCTCCTCGTCTTCCTTCTTCCCTTCCTCCTTCTCCCCCTGCGCTCTCCCAATTACGAAGTGTTCTTTTCATCCCTCCCGCCCCACTGCCTCCCCCATCCCTCCCCCTCCCTCCAGGTTGGCTCCTCTGCGAGGCCGCAGCCATTTCGGGGCGTCGCGGCCCGCCATAGAGGAACCCCCCAGCGCATGCGGATGCGCGCCTTGGAGCGGGACGGTGCGAACGGAGCGCACCACGGCGGAGAGGCCGCCGACAGAAAAAGGTAGGCGAGGCTGGGCGAGGCTTTGCGCGGACAACGCCATCCGCAAGTTCCAGGAAGAGGTCCAGAGACTGCGAGAGGTGCAAGCGCGGCTCCAGGCCCAGCTGGACGAGGCGAAGGCAAACGCGACTGTGCAGCCCACAGCGCGGAGCACCAGCGGGGACCCAGGAGACAGAGCGCGCGAGAAGTGTGAGGCGAAGGCAGAGCTTGAGACGAGCAACTGCAGTGCGGCAGATAGGGCATGCACCAGCACGGCGCTGCGGCGAGCGCGAGCCGAGATCTGCCGCAAGTGGCTGGGCCCGAGCAGGTGCCAGCGCGAGCAGGAGGATGAGGCGACGCCGAAGCCCGACGCCCACAGCTACAACGTGGAGACAGGTAGCCAATCGGAGGCGCATGACATGGAGTGTGGCCCCCCTTCCCAGGGGAGGACCAGCATTATATCGAGGCCATGTACCAGAAGTGCGTCATCATGCCCAGCGGGAAGTTCAGTCCCTTCACCCTGCTGGGCTCGAACGGTAGGCCCACGTGGCCACTCAGGCCAGACTTCGCGAATATGGTCCTAAGGAGCACGCAGGGCAAGAGACGCGTCCAGATAAGGCGCGTGTGAGAAGTGTGGTGTGAGAAGCGCAGACGCTGTGAGGAGGACCAGCACCGCCTCGAGGGGCGGAGCCAGGGAGGAGACTGCAGCGCCCTGCGAGAAGTGCTGAAACTGCGAGGAGGACCAGCACCGCCGCGCGAGGCGGAGCCAGGGAGGAGACTGCAGCGCCTTGCAGGCGCACCCAGCCGCGGGTTGCGGCGCCGAGAGGCCGCCGCCGCCGCCGCGCCCGCCCCGTGCCCTAAGCGGCAGCCCCTTTGATAATGGGGGCATATTGGGGGGAGGGGCAATTGCGCGGCGGGCGGCGGGGCGGCCCCCAAACAGACGATGTCGATCAAGGAAGAGCCCAGAACGAGCCCCCCCCCCTCCCCCCCTCTCCCCCCCCATCCTCCCTCTTGCAAAGCACACCAGCAGCAGCCGCACCTCGCTGGCCAGGCCCACGGATCCAAGGCTTCCAGTCGCGTCGTCGCCCACGGCCGCGTCGGCCTCGGCGGCTCCCCGTCTCTTCTCCGCGTTCGGTCGGGGGGGGGGGGCGGCGGCCTCCCCCGCCCCAGGGGCCAATCGAGAAGCGGCCCCCCTGACGACCAGAGGCCGTCACAGGGACGGGGTCGCGAGGATGCAACTCCTGGAAGGTTGAGTGCAGCATCGGCGCTGGTGTATGTATATATATATATATATATATATTCTTTTTTTAAATTTCTATAGACATGTATACTTATACGTGTGTATATATAATTACAAATGGCACGTGTGTGCCCAGGTTCCTACACAAAAAACCTGAAGGGGCGTGTGAAGCAGGAGTGAAATGCAACAGCGAAGCCGCACTCGAGCGCAAGTGGGGCTGTCACACCTTGCGATGTGTGTACCAGGGCCCCCCAGGAAGCCTCAGGAGGCCCGACTTGGATACCAGAACAAGCTCCAGGAGGCCCCAGGATTGTGAGTGTTGTGTGTGTGTGTCTGTGTGTGTCTGTGTGTGTCTGTGTGTGTCTGTGTGTGTGTCTGTGTGTGTGTCTGTGTGTGTGTCTGTGTGTGTGTGTCTGTGTGTGTGTCTGTGTGTGTGTGTGTGTGTGTCTGTGTGTGTGTCTGTGTGTGTGTCTGTGTGTGTGTCTGTGTGTGTGTGTCTGTGTGTGTGTCTGTGTGTGTCTGTGTGTGTCTGTGTGTGTCTGTGTGTGTCTGTGTGTGTCTGTGTGTGTCTGTGTGTGTCTGTGTGTGTCTGTGTGTGTCTGTGTGTGTCTGTGTGTGTCTGTGTGTGTCTGTGTGTGTCTGTGTGTGTCTGTGTGTGTCTGTGTGTGTCTGTGTGTGTCTGTGTGTGTCTGTGTGTGTCTGTGTGTGTCTGTGTGTGTCTGTGTGTGTCTGTGTGTGTCTCTGTGTGTGTCTCTGTGTGTGTCTCTGTGTGTGTCTCTGTGTGTGTCTCTGTGTGTGTCTCTGTGTGTGTCTCTGTGTGTGTCTCTGTGTGTGTCTCTGTGTGTGTCTCTGTGTGTGTCTCTGTGTGTGTCTCTGTGTGTGTCTCTGTGTGTGTCTCTGTGTGTGTCTCTGTGTGTGTCTCTGTGTGTGTCTCTGTGTGTGTCTCTGTGTGTGTCTCTGTGTGTGTCTCTGTGTGTGTCTCTGTGTGTGTCTCTGTGTGTGTCTCTGTGTGTGTCTCTGTGTGTGTCTCTGTGTGTGTCTGTGTGTGTCTCTGTGTGTGTCTGTGTGTGTCTCTGTGTGTGTCTGTGTGTGTCTCTGTGTGTGTCTCTGTGTGTGTCTCTGTGTGTGTGTGTGTGTCTGTGTGTGTGTGTCTGTGTGTCTGTGTGTCTGTGTGTCTGTGTGTCTGTGTGTCTGTGTGTCTGTGTGTCTGTGTGTCTGTGTGTCTGTGTGTCT